>CM042160.1:6464611-6477111 GCA_023376005.1 Doryteuthis pealeii
TTTGTCTTTTATTACTTCATAAACCGAAAGTTCTATTAAAATCGGATAGTTAGTTTATTTTATATGATTTTTAGAAGAATTTTCTGTGATCACCCTTTTTTTTAGAGCCAGCGATGAATCGCACATCCATACTAAAAGGAAATCTTAAAAAAAGAAAAATCTTGAACGTAAATTTTCTGAAGTGTTGGTGTGATTACTAGTAAAAAAAATATTTTTCAATATAATCTAATCCTTTTAAAAAGTAAGTCGTCGGGGCGGCCTAATGTCGGTATGAACCAGGCAGCGAGGGAGTCTAATCCCCTTTTCACTAGCGCTAGACCAAGGAGATTATTTTAGAATCTAAGGTGGAGCACCACACCTACCATCATCTCCTTACTTTACAGCACAGATCCCTGTGCTACTCATACGCAGAGTTGGCGAGGGCCGGTATCGAACTAGAAACCTTGTGGTTTCTAGCCGGAACGCTCTACCGACTGAGCAAAACTGGTCCTTTTTCAACGCTTTATCAAAGATGTTAACTTTTAATTAAAGATTCATGAAACTTGATTGATTAATTTTAGCGGTTCATAGGGCTACTTTATATCTGAAGACTAGAGAATTGCGTTCAATTTACATTCATATTTAACGTTTTTCTTAATGATTATTTAACTCTTTACCTACTTTCAACCGCTCACAGCAGAGAAAGAGAGAGAGAGAGAGAGAGAGAAAAAGACAGCAGAAGAGAGAGAGAGAGAGAGAGAGAGAGAGAGAGAGAGAGAGAGAGAGAGAGAGAGAGAGAGAGAGAGAGAGAGAGAGGTGAATAGCTAGTGATGCTTATTTATGTATGTATGCATGTACATTTATAATATATATATATTATATATATTATATATATATATGTATATGTGTATAAATATACATATATTTTCATATATATATATATATATATTTATATATATTATAGAATGGGATATGTACACACACTCACATACACACACACACACACACACACACACACACACACACACACACATATATATATATATATATATATATATATATATATATATATATATATATACGGCTTCAAACACGTTTGTCAAGTGCCTTTCAATCTTCCAATCTTTCAATCCGGGTTTTCAATTAAAATCTTTCTTTTTGTCAGTTTTCTTTGTTTTTATTCCTTCTTCCTTCCTTGCAATCTCTCTCTCTCTCTCTCTCTCTCGCTCCTCCCCTCTCTCTATCTCTCTCCCTCTCTCGCTCCCCCCTCTCTCGCCCCCCCTCTCTCTCTCTCTATCAGACGCTCGTTTGCCGAGCCCGCTGGCTCGCTCTCTTTTTTTTTTAATTTTCGGAGGCTAATTTAAAATCTCTTTATTTTTAGAAGAAGTTATTGGAAACCCGGATGTTATCAAGACGGTATCGTAGAAGCTATTCACGTCTTCCGGTCGCTCTTTTGTTTAAGAAGTTATAAATGACTTTCTAAAAACTATCTTTTACATCTGACCTCCAGAGAATAAAAAAAAATATTTAATTTCATAGACACATTAATATAAAAGAAGGCGTCAAGAAATAATTAAACGACTGTACATATCTGTATACGCTTTCACGACTATTTATTTATTTAAATAATGGCAGAGGTGCCTGAACTATTAAAATCATACATTGCTTATTTCTTTCTTTCCTTTCTTTTCGCTGTTTCGACTGATACATTTTACAGCCTTCTGTCATTTTGATAAAACGTAATTATCATTCATAGAGTTGTTCAGACTATTAAACTAATCCAGTTTTTGCTATTATCGTTAACACAATATTCCGGAAGAGCAATTCTACAGCCTTCCCTTATTCTGCAAACATTAATCATCATCTATAATAATAATAATATAATAATAATAATAATAATAATAATAATAATAAATACTTGAACCTTGCCAGAGAACTAAGAAAATTGTGAAAATGAAAGTGAAGGTTGTGCCAATTGTAATTGATGCCCTTGGAACAATACCGAGGGGTCTAGAAAAGAGTCCGGATGAATTGGAAATCAGAGGAAGAATCGGGACCATCCAGACTACAGCACTATTGAGATAGGCTAGAATACCCAGAAGAGTCATGGAAACCTGAAGAGACTTGAGTGAACTAATAATAATAATAATAATAATAATAATAATAATAATAATAACCCAACAACTTGAAGATTACACAAGAAAAAGCAAAGACAAACTACTAATGGCGGCCAACAATAGTAGAAGCGACAGATGGACAAACAGAAAAACGAAAAGACTAGAAAACAAAAATGGGAAGAAAAACAATTATATGGACGCTTCAAACGACAAATAGATGAGGTTGCACATGGAAAGACTTGGACATGGTTAAAAAAGGGAAACCTCAAAAGAGAAACAGAATCACTTTGCTGCACAAAATAATGCCATAAGGACAAACTACATCAAAGCGAAAATTGATAAGACCCAACAAAATAGTAAATGTAGACTTTGTAGGAATAGAGATGAGACTGTTAACCATATACTCTGCGAATGTAGCAAACTAGCACAACGAGAATACAAAACTACACACGACTGGATTGAGAAGGTGACCATACAACAAAATGGTATATGCATAAACAGAATCTGTTCTTGAGAACGAAACGCATAAAATTCTCTGGGACTTTGAAATAAAAACGGATCACCTTATCCCAGCAAGAAGACCAGACCTAGTGTTGATTAACAAAAAAGAAAGAACTTGTCAACTGGTGGATTTTGCAGCGCCAGCAGATCACAGGGTGAAGCTAAAGGAAAATGAAAAAATGGACAAATATCTGGACCTTGCCAGAGAACTGAAAAAGTTATAGAATATGAAAGTAAAAGTTATACCAATTGTAGTTGGTGCACTTGGAACAGTCCCAAAAGGATTGGAAAAGGGTTATGGAATGTTTGGAAATCAGAGGAAGGATTGAAACCATTCAGAACACTACACTGCTGCAATCTGCCAGAATACTCAGAAGAGTCCTGGAGACCTGAGGAGACTTGCTGTCACTCAGACTCCAGTGAAAGACCATCAGCTAACACTGATGTGAAAACTCAAAAAATAAATACTTGAACCTTGCCAGAGAACTAAGAAAATTGTGGAACATGAAAGTGAAGGTTGTGCCAATTGTAATTGGTGCCCTTGGAACAATCCCCAAGGGTCTAGAAAAGAGTCCGGATGAACTGGAAATCAGAGGAAGAATCGGGACCATCCAGACTACAGCACTATTGAGATCGGCTAGAATACCCAGAATAGTCATGGAAACCTGAAGAGACTTGCTGTCATTCAACCTCCAGTGAACAAGTGACTAAGGCGAGTGTGGAAAACTCAAACTCGAATTGAGTGAACTAATAATAATAATAATAATAATAATAATAATAATAAAATGAAAAAATGGACAAATATCTGGACCTTGCCAGAGAACTGAAAAAGTTATGGAACATGAAAGTGAAAGTGATACCAATTGTAGTTGGCGCACTTGGAACAGTCCCAAAAGGATTAGAAAAGGGTTCGGAAAGTTTGGAAATCAGAAGAAGGATTGAAACCATTCAGAACACTGCTCTGCTGCAATCTGCCAGAATACTCAGAGGAGTCCTGGAGACCTGAGCAGACTTGCTGTCACTCAGACTCCAGTGAAATACCATCAGCTAACACTAGTGTGAAAACTCAAAAAATAAATACTTGAACCTTGCCAGATAACTAAGAAAATTGTGAAAAATGAAAGTGAAGGTTGTGCCAATTGTAATTGATGCCCTTGGAACAATCCCCAATGGTCTAGAAAAGAGTCCGGATGAACTGGAAATCAGAGGAAGAATCGGGACCATCCAGACTACAGCACTATTGAGATCGGCTAGAATACCCAGAAGAGTCATGGAAACCTGAAGAGACTTGCTGTCACTCAACCTCCAGTGAACCAGTGACTAAGGCGGGTGTGGAAAACTCGAATTGAGTGAACTAATAATAATAATAATAATAATAATAAAATGAAAAAATGGACAAATATCTGGACCTTGCCTTGAAAAAGTTATGGAACATGAAAGTGAAAGTGATACCAATTGTAGTTGGTGCACTTGGAACAGTCCGAAAAGGATTGGAAAAGGGTTTGGAAAGTTTGGATATCAGTGGAAGGATTGAAACCATTCAGAACACTACACTGCTGCAATCTGCCAGAATACTCAGAAGAGTCCTGGAGACCTGAGGAGACTTGCTGTCACTCAGACTCCAGTGAAAGACCATCAGCTAATACTGATGTGAAAACTCAAAAGGGGCAAATAATAATAATAATAATAATAATAATAATAAGAAGAAGAAGAAGAAGAAGAAGAAGAAGAAGAAGAACAAAATTAATTGCAAAGGAGGCTACAGATTGACAAAGTACATGGATGGTATCAAGATTTTGCCAAGAATAAAAAAAGAACTAGAATCCTTTACCCAAACAATAAGTATATATAGCCAGGACATAGAAATACAAATCAACTCTTTGCCTACTTTAAACCGTTCACAGCTGCTCTACCAACCACACCCAATGGTAGGTTCATTATAATTGAGCAGAAGGACTCAGATTACAATAATAATAGGATTTCATTTGAATAGAATTAGTTCTGAGCTGAATAGATACTGAACTTTGAAATATCCCATCTAACAGGTAAAAAATACCAAGAAAATTTGGTACAACCGTGGGGGAAATTTGGTGGGTAAAGAGTTAGAAATGCCCCTTGCTGATAATAAAAAAAGGAACAAGGGAAAGAACTGAAGGAATAGGATTACCCAATTAGGAAAGCATCCGAACACTAGGTGAAAAAAAAAAAAAACTTTAAAATATATGAAAACATTAAAGGCGGATACCATCAAACAAACGGAAATGAAAAAATAAAAGCTAAAGAAAAAAAAAAAAAAGAAAAAAGAATTAAAAAAAAGATGTCGCGTTTCAGAAGAAAAAGAAAACTGCTTGAAACCAGTATATGCAGGAGAAATCTAATAAAAAAATCGAACCATATGACCTTTAGGCACCCCTTTTGCGATCTCGATTCATACGGACATTTTTCCATTTACACCGTCAAAATCCGGTTAATTGTTAACACATGATTTTTTGAGTTTTTAAAAAAATAAATAAAACTACCCCTAACCCTAACCCTTACACCTAACCCTAACCACTAACAAACAACGGGATTTTGACGGTGTAAATGGAAAAAAGGTCCGTATGAATCAAGATCGCAAAAGGGGTTCCTAAAGGTCATATGGTCCAAAAAATCTATACCTGAGCAGTCTCCTTTGTAAAATACTCTGAACCATTTTAAAAATGGACAAGGGAGGAACTCGACAGATGAACCAAAAGACAAAGACAAAGAAACTTATGACGACTACACGAGAGATGATATAGACTGACTATACAAGGTGTGTCGTAAAAGTGCCGAGTTTGAAGCTGTATTTACCAAGACAGAAATGAACAATGCATGGAACGTTAATTTTTTCAGAATATAAGACGTGTAATAAAAGTGCCGAGTTTGAAGCTGTATTTACTACGATATAAATTAACAATGAAGGGAACGTTAATTTTTTTCAGGATACAAGGTGTGTCATAAAAGTATCAAGATTGAAGCTGTATTTACCAAGATAAAAACGAAGAATAAATGGAACGTTAACTTTCTCAGAATACAAGGTGTGTCATAAAAAGTCTCGTTATTGAAGCTGTATTTACCAAGATAGAAATGAACAATGAATGGAATGTTATCTTTCTCAGAATACAAGGTGTGTCATAAAAGTATCGAGATTGAAGCTGTATTTAACAAGATAGAAATGAACAATAAATGGTATGTTAACTTTCAAAGAATACAAAGTGTGTCATAAAAAGTATCGAGATTGAAGCTGTATTTACCAAGATAGAAATGAACAATGAATGGAACGTTAACTTTCTCAGAATACAAGGTGTGTCATAAAAGTATCGAGATTGAAGCTGTATTTACCAAGATAGAAATGAACAATGAATGGAACGTTATTTTTATCAGAATACAAGGTGTGTCATAAAAGTATCGATATTGAAGCTGTATTTACCGAGATAGAAATGAAGAATGAATGGAACGTTAACTTTCTCAGAATACAAGGTGTGTCATAAAAGTATCGATATTGAAGCTGTATTTACCAAGATAGAAATGAACAATGAATGGAACGTTATTTTTATCAGAATACAAGGTGTGTCATAAAAGTATCGATATTGAAGCTGTATTTACCGAGATAGAAATGAAGAATGAATGGAACGTTAACTTTCTCAGAATACGAGGTGTGTCATAAAAGTATCGAGATTGTAGCTGTATTTACCAAGATAGAAATGAACAATGAATGGAACGTTATTTTTCTCAGAATACAAGGTGTGTCATAAAAGTATCGATATTGAAGCTGTATTTACCGAGATAGAAATGAAGAATGAATGGAACGTTAACTTTCTCAGAATACGAGGTGTGTCATAAAAGTATCGAGATAGAAGCTGTATTTACCGAGATAGAAATGAAGAATGAATGGAACGTTAACTTTCTCAGAATACAAGGTGTGTCATAAAAGTATCGATATTGAAGCTGTATTTACCAAGATAGAAATGAACAATGAATGGAACGTTATTTTTATCAGAATACAAGGTGTGTCATAAAAGTATCGAGATTGAAGCTGTATTTACCAAGATAGAAATGAACAATGAATGGAACGTTATTTTTTTCAGGATACAAGGTGTGTCATAAAAGTATCGAGATTGAAGCTGTATTTACCGAGATAGAAATGAAGAATGAATGGAACGTTAACTTTCTCAGAATACGAGGTGTGTCATAAAAGTATCGAGATTGAAGCTGTATTTACCAAGATAGAAATGAAGAATGAATGGAACGTTAACTTTCTCAGAATACGAGGTGTGTCATAAAAGTATCGAGATTGAAGCTGTATTTACCAAGATAGAAATGAACAATGAATGGAACGTTAACTTTCTCAGAATACAAGGTGTGTCATAAAAGCATTGAGATTGATGTTTTATTTACCGAGATAGAAATGAACAATGAATGGAACGTTATTTTTTTTCAGAATACAAGGTGTGTCAAAGAGCATTGTGGATTGCGTAGATGCGACAATTTGATGATTTGAAAAATGCACTAAAAATGGTCTAAGTAAAACTAATCCCTTTTACTTGTAACAGCAATCGCAGCATATGGACAAATAGAAAAACAACAAAAATTATAAAACAGAACTGGAGAGAAGAACAACTATATGACTACTTCAAGCGAAAAACTGGAGAGATTGCACACGGGAATACCAGCCTATGTCTCACAAAAAAGAAGTCTCAAGAGGGGAAACTAAATCCCTTATAATAGCAGCACATGGAGGCAAAAGCCAAAACGGTTAATCCCATAAGTGAATGCTGCAAAATAGCATAAAGGTCAAGACATGACTGGGTGGAAAAATTAATCCACTGGGAATTGTGCAAGAAATTAAGCTTTGACCATTCTACGAAACGGTATATGCATAAACCAGAATCTGTGCTAGAGACGAGATGCATAAAATTCTCTGGGATTTTGAGATACAAACAGATCACCTTATGCTTAGCAGAAGACTAGACATAGTGTTAATCAACAAAAACATTTGGTGACATATATATATATAACTTGAGGTAGCGGGGATATGGAGTCAACAGCGTCTGGTTACTGACATTTCTTCGTCTATGTGATTGTTCAAGCCTTTTCCTACTAGGTCTGACAATTGCATAGATAAGAGACTGTCAGTAACTAGGCGACATTGACACCATGACTACGCAACCATAACTTAGATATATTGAGCAATGTAGCATCCATATTTCACATATATTTGGGTGTATGGGCGTGTGTGTGTGTGTTAACATTTTTGAATAACCTTGTGGACACACCCATATACATACAAACACTCACACAAACACAAACACACAGACATATATATATATATATATATATATATATATATATATATATATATATAGAGAATCATCCCAAGTTTTGCATACCTCACACACACACACACACACACACACACACACATATATATATATATATATATATATATAATTCTTTCAATTGGCAAAAGCGTCTTCCAGGTAAATATAGCTCTGTATATTATCTAAAAAGATTATAATACATTGAGCTCTCTGTAGTGATTTAAAGATTCACTGTATTCATACATACTGGATCCTACAATATTAATAAGATACAGTGTATCTTAGAAATCATATATAGAATCATCCATTATTACCAAGTTTTGGATACTGCACACACACACACACACACACACACACACACACATATATATATATATATGTGTGTGTGTGTGTGTGTGTGTGTGTGTGTGTGTGTAATTCTTTCACATGGCAAAAGCGACTTCCAGATAAATATATCTCTGTATATAATCTAAAAAGATTATTATACATTGAGCTCTCTGTAGTGATTTAAAGATTCACTGTATTTGGACATACTGGATCATACAATAATAATACAGTGTGTCTAAGAAATCACATATAGAATCATCCCTTGGATACCTCACACACACACACACACACACACACACATATATATATATATATATATATATATGTGTGTGTGTGTGTGTGTGTGTGTGTGTATAATTCTTTCACATGGCAAAAGCGACTTCCAGGTAAATATATCTCTGTATATAATCTAAAAGATTATAATACATTGAGCTCTCAGTAGGGATTTAAAAATTCACTGTATTTGGACATACTGGATCATACAATAATAATACAGTGTGTCTAAGAAATCACATATATAATCATCCCTTGGATACCTCACACACACACACACACACACACACACACACATATATATATATATATATGTGTGTGTATGTGTGTGTGTATAATTCTTTCACATGGCAAAAGCGACTTCCAGATATATATATCTCTGTATATAATCTAAAAAGATTATAATACATTGAGCTCTCTTTAGTGATTTAAAGATTCACCGTATTTGGACATACTGGATCATACAATAATAATACAGTGTGTCTAAGAAATCACATATATAATCATCCCTTGGATACCTCACACACACACACACACACACACACACACATATATATATATATATATGTGTGTGTATGTGTGTGTGTATAATTCTTTCACATGGCAAAAGCGACTTCCAGATATATATATCTCTGTATATAATCTAAAAAGATTATAATACATTGAGCTCTCTTTAGTGATTTAAAGATTCACTGTATTTGGACATACTGGATCATACAATAATAATACAGTGTGTCTAAGAAATCAGATATAGAATCATCCCAAGTTTTGCATACCTCACACACACACACACACACACACACACACACACACACACACGCATATATATATATATATATATATATATATATATATATATATATATATTTCTTTCAAAGGGCAAAAGCGTTTTCCAGTAGGCACGCCAATGGAAAGAATATCGGTTAAAAGAAATGTATGCCGCCTATTTTTTTGTTTTTTGTTTCTGTTCTTTTTTTTTTTTATTGTTGCTTTAATGCTCCGCTTGTTCCAACAATCCGAGTGGACATATTCTCACAAACGTTTTACGTTGTGTTTATTAACGATTGGACTGACCGACTCGGAATATGGTAATGCCAGCGGTCATCCCTTTGATGTTAGTTTCGGTTCATTGATGTCGCTTAGGTCTTCGGGAAGTTCTCTGAGCAGAAGAAAGAAAAGTGCTTCGAGCAAAACACCCGGAAAACGAGATTTCACAGCCAAATCTATTTAATTTCCTTTTCCATACCTTTTTTCTTTTTTGTATTTGTTTTTGTTTTTGTTTTTGTTTTGTTTGATTCTTCGTTCTTGAATGTCACAGCAAAATATCTACGATTCGGTATAATATTAATAAGACGAGTATTTTCAATATATACAGCGTATACATCTCATAATAACGGAGATTGTGTGTGTGTGTGTGCCTGTTTGTAACCGAAACTACGTCACCACCTGTTATATAGCAACCTTCTTCGCTACTCTAAATCGTGTATCTGTATACGTTGCGGGTATATATCTGGTCACGTAGCGAAGTATGTAGTAGTCGGACTTAGAAAATCACAACACATGGGTATAGTAGAACTTTGACTTTATTTCTTTAATCTCTGCCGTGGTGTGGGTGGCGAGCGTTGACAATAGGAATGCCCAAGGGTTGACGATGACTACTACTACTGTTGGGATGACCTGGCGAGGGTGAGGTAAATGGGGTGGCTGGTGGCGTCTCACCGCCCTTGTCCTCGACGGACTGTGAGCGTCTGTCCCTCACTTGTTCTCTGTCCACCGTCCGCTGTCTGACTGACCTCTGGCTGACTTCCTTTTATATATATATCAAACGCCTACGCGTTTTCTTTTGTTATCCTTATCAGCGGGCACATCTATTTCCGTTTTTAACTTCTTTGTTCGCTTTTAGCGGGAAAAGGTCCTTTCTTATTTTTTTCGTCTTTTCTTTGTTTCGGCTTAAACGGAAAACACTACTTCCGCTCGTACAATATACAATACACCAACGTCACAATTCCCTTATTATTTTCGTTATATGCTCAATGATTATTGAATAATGGACTACAGGTTAATGGATTTAAAACACTCTTAAAATACATTTAAAATAAATTCTTTTTTTTTCTTCTTGCAATTACAATTCTCCAGTTCCTCCAAAACTTTATATGTTTAAGTTGAAGGCGCGTGGTCTAATGGTTAGAGTCGTTGGAAATGGGCTCGTCAACGAGAGTTCAATTCTTGGATGAAGCCGTTGGCATTTCACATGGTGCTAATACCCTTGGGAAAGGTATAAATCCAATTCTCCCTCCAGTTATGGATAAATAGCAGGGCAGACTGGACTCTTTAACCATGGCTAGGTAACCAGTCTAGGAGAAGGAAAACTCTGAATCCAAACCTGTTAAACTCCGCTTAAGAAATTCACCTTGTGTCGCATCCTGCTCTTGCGGAGGGGTTGGTAAATATATATATGTTTAAGTTGGCCACTCTCAATAGTCTTACGACTCCGTTGAAATTGTAGCACCACTAAAATCTTAGCACACCTGTTAACCAACTCTTAAAAGTTCACAGTGCCCCCGTTAAAAATCCTTACATATGTTCATATATTAATTTTTGTAAAGTTTCTATCGTGCATATCATTATAAAAATTTTGATGAGTATAATATTTAGTTAAAACCAGAACCGTTCTTAATCAAATAATCATTATTTAATATTAATTAGCATCTTATTTATTAACAATGTCCCTACAAAGGTCTAACTGAGATGGATTTGCCTCAAAACAGCCCATATTATTAATATGTTTAAAATACTTCAATATGTGCTATATATCATTAAGAAATACATTTTTTACATAGTATATTGTAATAAAAATTTGCATACCGGTTTTAATAAAACCGTGTTTAATAAATGATTACTTGGTGTTATTGATTTTCTATATTATCGTTTTATTCTAAAAATGTATTAAAAGCAATCATATGTATAATTTTATATTAAAAGCAATTAGAATTAAGTAAAAATAAATGTAATATTTTTTGTGTTTGTATTTAATTACCTTAATTTTTCTCATTCAATATAATATGTGATTATATTAAAACTGAAATACGTGTGCCGGGAGGGTGCATTTTTTTTTGGGGTGGGCTAGTTTATGGTAGCATATACGTAGACCTAAGCATGCTGATACATACAACATTAAGAAGTGATTGAATATATTGAGTATATATTTAGTGTAAAAGTAAAGTAATCGGGGCGGCCTAATGTCGGTATCAGCCAGACAACGAGGGAGCCTATCTCCTTTTCACTAGCGCTTGACCAAGGAGATTATTTCAACGCCTGAGGTGCAGCGTCACACATACCATCAGCTCTTCGCTTTACCGCACAGATGCCTCTGCTACTCATATGCTGAGTTGGCGAGGGCCGGTATCGAACCACGAAACCTTCTGATTACTAGCCGAACGCTCTACCGACTGAGCTAAACCGGTCCTATATTCAGTGTGCGTATCCTTAAAACTTTGTTGCCATAGATACATAATGATATTTTTGAGATCTCATCTTGTGATGTATTGAAACATACACCCGCCCTGTCCGGTGGGGCGTTAGAATGCTCCGACTGCACCTCTGCAGAGGGGTAAGACTCCCCCAATGGGGCCACCTGTTGGCCATGGGTGGCGACCCGTGATGCTTAAGGATAGAATCCAGGTGGATGAGCAGTTCATGACTTGCAATACTCTACTTTGGCCCTATCTTGTGCTAGACGGGCGGTCGGAGAGGCCCCCTCCGATCAATCGACTGCTAACATCAAGCCCTAGCTCCTATATGATTTTACCAACCCTATTGCCCTTATGGCAAGCCCCAACCCTTTTTATCATATGGGTGCTAGAAGGCAGTGGCTGCGGGTCTACATGTCCTGGTGATGACGTTAAACTCTATCTGATGGTGAGGTTCCAGTTTTGGAGGTTTGGGGAATGTGGAGCACCCC
>CM042160.1:6479611-6489611 GCA_023376005.1 Doryteuthis pealeii
GGGCAGAATGGCTTCTCAATTTAACCTGACCTGTGGCCCTTTAAGTTATTCGCTTGCACCAGGTGACGACTGTGGTGCGGTTTCAAAACATGTCTAAAGTTTATGCAACTTTAGATAAAGTTTCTATTTAGCGATTTTACGATTTCATGATTTCTTGATTTCTTACACCCCCCATATATATATATATATATATATATATATATATATATATATATATATATATACTAGCAAATATATGCACCCTCCGGGTGCAAGTATTTAAGTCTTAATGTAATAAAATATTGTATTAAATTAGAAAGGCTAATGAAACTAAATAAGAATGCAGATAAAATTATTTGAAACAGAGGGAGTATAATCGAAAGATAGAACAACTGAAACTTACTCTTCCATCACTCTTTTCTTTCATTGTTATTTTTCCTAATTTAAGTATTTAGTTAAAAGAGGAAGTAAAGAATAAAATGACAGTTATTTTTTCTTGTTAATGAATTTCTTTTAAGATTCATTGAAGAGATTTTTGCTTATATTCATTAAAATAAAACCAAACAGTTAGAAATCAATAATACTAAGCACATATTTATTAAAATCACATTTTTAATATTAATATGCAAATTAGCCTTCCCGTTCACACAGTAAACCGCTATTTTGTTGTATATATAAATATAATTGCATGTTGTTAGTATGTAGATATGCTTAACAGTATTAATAATGTAAAACAATTTTATCAATAATTGAGGTTAAAATAAAAATACAATGTGATGTCAATAACTAAGGGAATTGTGACATAAGTGGTAATATAGTTTCGGTTACAGACAGAAAAACACACAATCTCCATTATAATAAGATATATATATATATATATATTATATATATATATATCACCGGTCGGTGAGAAAAATAAAAAAAAACAATATTGTTATGTGAGAAACATATTTAACAGTCTTTGTTATATTTTGTTATTCCTAACATCTTGGGATATAAAAAAATATTTGCCAACGACGGATAAAGAAAATCTAAACGTACACACGAGAAGGAAAAAAAGGCGATTTCACCAGACATTCTGACAAAGATATTAAATAAGCAACAAGAAATGTTTTCAAAACAACAACAACAACAATTCGAAAAGCAACAACAAAATTTCATGATCATGATGAATCAACAGTTAAATCAACTGTTTAATGAGTAAGTTGAACTTCTATAGGGAAAAGAGAATTTGAACCCAAATTCTGACGATCCCATAGCAAATAGCTGAACTGTTTTATCCAACATATACTACTGTATTCCAGGTCGGTGAGAAAAAAACAAAACAAAAAACAATATTGTTATATGTGAAACATATTTAACTGTTTTTGTTATATATTGTTATTGTTGTATACTGAGGTTTTCACAGTACCAAATAATGTTGTATACCCTTTTCTTACTTCTTACTTCTAGTCGTCTTTTCTTCTGGCCGGCTTTGGTTCTATCTTCTATCATCTTGGATATCTTCTAAGATCTGGACTTTCTTGGGGACTTCGGGTCTAGTCTTCTATGGGGATTTCTCGTTATCAGAAGCCCTGTGTCATTGTTAGTTTTTTTAGATAATAAACACAAGACTTCGATTTACTTTTGATCTTATTTTATTGTTAATCCCCAAACCAGACGTCTGCGCAGATCCTTACATCCTACGAGCTCGGCTTCTAACTGACTTAAACTTACTATCCTTAAACCGGAAGACAGGGTCTTCCATGCCTTCCTGTTCTCACGATTTATCCCCGGAAGGCAAGGTGAGAGTGAGTTCAAGCGCCGTCACTCACTCTCAAGGCCATCAGCTGCACTAATCGCCATTATGTTTCTACACTATTGCCATAAATATTAGGTATCTAATAATTATGTAACATTATTCCTAACATCTTGGGATATAATACTTTCGATTGTTTATTTTCACACATTACACCATATAAACAATGTCACACAAAACAAAAAAAAACATAATGTTGGTTGTTGTGGTAATATATGGGGGATGATCACTAATTAGGACTGACCTATTCGAGTGGTGACCACCTCAGTTGTTTGTTTTTTTGTTTGTTTTTATACAGTTTGAAAGTTGATAATAGTGACAGTGTTTAATAAGTCTACTTATACGTATTAACAATTTCTATTTTGATAAACAATTTGAGTTGGTGAGCAGACATTTTGATGAAATCAATGTTTGAAAATTTTTTGTTAGTGTATTCCAATCGTTGATGTAGGATCCTGTGATAAAATTAAGGCCATAGGTTTTAGTGTTGGTAAATGGTTCGAAGAATTCACCTGCAGTTGATCTCCTAGTAGAGACAGTGTATAATATTTTTTTAGGACAGAAATAGTTTTTGATTTGGTTTGGTTTGCTTTACGGCACACACACCTCAGTGGGTCATTTAATGCCAATACAGTTTTGAAATAAATCAATTCTTAATAGATAATACAATTTTTTTATACATTTTTCTATTTAACCCATAGATGGGACCCTAACAGGTACTACCACTCCGAGTCAGAGTGGACCAGGGAGCAATGGTGATGAATGGGTGCTCCACATTCCCCAAACCTCCAAAACTGGAACCTCACCATCAGATAGAGTTTAACGTCATTCCCAGGACATGTAGACCGCAGTCACCGCCTTCTAGCACCCATATGATAAAAAGTGTTGGGGCTTGCTATAAGACCAATAGGGTTGGGGCAATCATATAGGTGCTAGGGCTTGATGTGACCAGCCGATTGATCGGAGGGGCCTCTCCGACCGCCCGTCTAGCCTAAGAAGGGACCAAAATGGAGTGTTGCATGTCATGCCCTGCTCATCCACCTGGGTTCCGTCCTTAAGCATCACGGGTCACCACCCACAGCCAACAGGTGGCCCCATTGAGGGAGTCTTATCCCTCTGCTAAGTACAGTCTGTGCATTCTAACGCCCCAGCCGACAGGGCGAAATAGTTTTTGAACGATAAGGGTAATGTACCATTCATTTGTCCATGGCCTAGCAGATAATTCATTACCTAGACATGGTCTTTGATTTTAAGAATTTTCTCCTTGCTTAATTGATTTCTCATTCTTCATTTGCATGTATTGACCCTCTTTTCTCTTCTTATTCTAGTTTGTGTTGTCACAATTCCTTATCTTTTATAACCCCTCCTTTATTTACCTGTTTGCTTCCTTTGTTATATACACGTTCCTCATCGAGTACATAAACGAGGAGAGTCATCTCGGGTATATAATCGGGAGATACAGTTCTCTGGTATATTAGACGGACAAGGCATGCTGGACACTGCTGGAGAAGCAAGACGAGCTCATAAGAGACGTTCTCCTGTGGAAGCCAACACACGGACATGCTAGTGTGGGCCGCCCAGCAAGGACCTACATTGACCAGCTATGCGAAGATGCTGGAGGCTGTGCAGAGGACCTCCCTGGGACAATGAATGATAGGGAAGGTTGGCGAGAGATTGTCATGGATATTCGTGCTTATTGCGCGACATGATATATTATATATTATATATATATATAATATATATATATATATATATATACATATATATATATATATATATATATATTATATATATATATATATATAGAATGTACATAGATAGATTGATAGATACATAAATACACGAAACTGTGGTAGAGAGAATAACTATTCTACAACTATTAATGCTCTATATTTTACAAGATGTATTGAGCTCTTTTGGATTAACTACTTATGCTCCTAAACATGGTAGTAACTTGTTGATGAATATATATATATATATATATATATATATATATATATATGAATGTAAACAAACAATGTGTTTAATATGGCCTTTGCCGACAATTTTTGGGAAAATATATGCTTAATTGAAGTCATACCTAATTTTGAAAATTCATTAGTTCATACTTGATGAATTAGGCACGCATATCTGTTCAAATGTAAGGCTAAACAAATCGAGGAATGTACACACAGAGATTGATTCTTTTCACGATTTGTTTAGCCTTACATTTGAACAGATATGCCCGCATAATTCATTAATTATCAACTAATTAATTTTCAAAATTAGGTATGACTTCAATTAAGCACATATTCTCCCAAATATATGCATATATTACACACCTCAAATGTATTTTGATAGAAGACGCATTTCCAACAACGCAATCTCGAAAACAAGCAGAAACTAAATGAATTCTAAAATTACAAACTCACGTAAGGGGACTGAACGCTGACATCGGAATACTCCGTTATTATAATTTTTTTACAGACACTGCCGCTGTCAATAACAACAGAGACAAAAGATCCGTTGAACGAGCAACATTCATTTGAAAAAGGGAATCTAACGATCCCGAAAATTTATGATAACAAATAATAAAAAAATAAGTGAATCCAATACTCCATAACATCGAGTTCATTCATTTATTTTTAGATGCTTTGTAATAACGCCCAACTTAAAAAAAACCATTAAAAAAACATAAAAATATATACCGAGAGAAGCATACGGAGACCCTAAAACACAACATGAATATATATTATATATATATATATATATATATATATATATTATGGACTCTCTCGTCGATTTTCGACGCATGAGGGTTCACACACACAATGAACACCCACACAGTGATTTGTTTATAGTGGTGAAGGATTGTGTTGGACCATCTACACTTTTTGGCACAGTCGATAGGAAAGAATTGGTGCATCAAAGGTTGCCACAAACCCAATCAACAACCGACCTCAGGAATTTTGAATTCAGAGTTATCCCTCTCCTAGACTGGTTACTTACCCAAGGTTGAAGAGCCCAGTCTGCCCTGCTATTTATCCCATAGCTGGGATATATATATATATATATATTTTATTTTTTAATTTTTTATAAAGGAATTTATTATTATTTTTTTTCCTTTTTAATACTATAAAAACAAACAATTCCCCGCTCAGGGCATATTGAAATAGACATTTTTTTTTTTTTAATTTAAAAGAAAAAAAAAATGATTTCAAACGTCCCGCAATTTAACTCACGGATTTCAACGGACCTACACGAACTCTACCGAATTTGAAATCTTAACGGAAGATTACGATCTCTTCTAAATTTCATATCTCCATCAAGTCAACGTCATTAGAACCAAGTTGACTTTAAAAAACACAGATGGAACATTTTCAACTCTATAATAAATTCTCTGAAGATGGATATTGTCCGAAAATTAAGAATACTTCAATAAAATGTTTTTCAACATGAATCTGCATTATTTTGCCTTCAAAAAAGAAATATATATATATATATATATATATATATATATAATATATATATATTTGTATATGTATAAGTATTAACTTACCGGTGGTATAAGAACGATCGTTGGAAGCGCACAATATCCAGAGGTTAAGGTTGAGAAAAACAAATACAAAGTGCTCAATACAATGTAGAGCATAAATTTATTTAAGAATGGAAATGAGTAACCTACTCGAGTTTCATCGATAGATTCTTCAGGGTTACTTTTAAATTAATCGAGTTTACGATTCATCTTTGGTGTTATAAACATGCCGTTGGAATGGGACTTAAATTCAGTATATATATATATATATATATATATATATATATATATATATATATATATATATATATATATATATAAACTCATTAAATTCAGTATATATATATATATATATTATAAACTCATTGGAACCTGGAAACTACTAAATCTCTATAATGTGATATAAAGAAAAATCGAAACAGACACTGATCCTCTTTTTTGCAATTTACCTTGAATAACAGCCTATGCACGTCCCTTGAGATGGCTCTTTTGATAGATTATAGGAATTGATATCCAATTTCTCGGCTTTCCTTAGGCAGATCACTCTGACTTTTGCCTTTTCTTTAATGCATATACAAACCACGTAGCTCATAGAATGAGAAAGAAATGAAACAAAAACAGGAAGACAAAAAAGTAAAAGAAACAGAATAAAAAAAAAAAAAGAAAGAAAAATACATATAAAAAAAACAACCCAACTAACAGCATATTTATAGGAGAGAATGTAATCTCCTGCTAGGATGAAGAAGAAGAAAAAAATGATGGCAAAATGATGGATACACAATTTAAACTGGGAATGGATATCGAAGCGACACAAATGCCAACGAATTATTGACGTCTTTTATCTGCAAGGAAGATGCAGAGAAAGAAAAAAAAAACCCCTACGAGATTGGAAGATAGATTTAAAAGAAATTGTTCGATAAGGTAACTGTCAAATTAGCATGTGAGCACTTTTGTGTTGCACGAGTTGGATCCGTATATATATCAAGATTGTAACTTTCTCGCATTTCTTTTTTCCAAAATCTGTCATTCCTATAATTTAATAGCCTCAGATTTCAGTCACCGGTGTATTTATTTGAAATTTCTATTAACTTACGCCACAGTTAAGCTAACACGTATGTATGATGTACTAGTATCAGTTATATAGAAATCTGATCTCATTGACAAGTTAAAACGACAGTTCTTCCAAGCTATGGTTGTGTCAGTGCTGCTGTATAGCTGCTATGGCTGCAGCATTTGGGCCCTAACGAGGAGTCTGTAGAATAAGCTAGATGGGAGCTGCGCAAGAATTCCACAGTTAAGCTAAAACGTATGTATGATGTTCAAACATCTCTTCCACAAAAAACGATGTTAATGCACGGATAGGGAAGGCATGGTCGGCTTTAAAAAAAGATTATCAGTTATATAGAAATCTGATCTCATTGACAAGTTAAAACGACAGTTCTTCCAAGCTATGGTTGTGTCAGTGCTGCTGTATGGCTGCTATGACTACAGCATTTGGGCCCTAACGAGGAGTCTGTAGAATAAGCTATATAGGAGCTGCACAAGAATTCCACAGTTAAGCTAACACGTATGTATGTTGTACTAACATCTCTTCCACAGAAAACGATGTTAATGCACGGATAGGGAAGGCATGGTCGGCTATAAACAGATTATCAGTCATATGGAAATTTGTTTTTACTGGCAAGTTAAAAGGAAAATTCTTCCAAGCTGTGGTTGTGTCCGTGTTGCTGTATGGCTGTTATGGCTGCAGCATTTGGACCCTAACGAGGAGTCTGTAGAATAAGCTAGTTGGGAGCTGCGCAAGAATTCCACAGTTAAGCTAAAACGTATGTATATGTTCAACATCTCTTCCACAGAAAACGATGTTAATGCACGGATGGGGAAGGCATGGTCGGCTATAAAAGATTATCAGTTATATAAAATCTGATCTCATTGACAAGTTAAAATGACAATTCTTCCAAGCTATGATTGTGTCAATGCTGCTGTATGGGTGAACACTTGGAGCCTAACCAGTCTAGAGAATAAGCTAGATGGGAGCTGCACAAGAATTCCACCTATGTATGTTGTTCTAACATCTCTTCCACAGAAAAGGATGTTAATGCACGGATAGGGAAGGCATGGTCGGCTATAAAAAAGATTATCAGTTATATAGAAATCTAATCTCATTGACAAGTTAAAACGACAGTTCTTCCAAGCTATGATTGTGTCAGTGCTTCTGTATGGCTGCACCACTTGGAGCCTAACCAGGCGTCTGGAGAATAAGCTAGATGGGAGCTGCACAAGAATTCCTCAGTTAAGCTAAAACGTATGTATGTTGTTCTAACATCTCTTCCACAGAAAACGATGTTAATGCACGGATAGGGAAGGCATGGTCGGCTATAAAAAAGATTATCAGTCATATGAAAATTTGATTTCACTGGCAAGTTAAAAGGACAATTCTTCCAAGCTGTGGTTGTGTCAGTGCTGCTGTATGGCTGCTATGACTACAGCATTTGGACCCTAACGAGGAGTCTGTAGAATAAGCTAGTTGGGAGCTGCACAAGAATTCCACGGTTAAGCTAACACGCATGTATGTTGTTCAAATATCTCTGCCACAGAAAACGATGTTAATGCACGGATAGGGAAGGCATGGTCGGCTATAAAAAAAGATTATTAGTTATATAGAAATCTGAGCTCATTGACAAGTTAAAACGACAATTCTTCCAAGCTATGATTGTGTCAGTGCTGCTGTACGGGTGCACCACTTGGAGCCTAATCAGGCGTCTGGAGAATAAGCTAGACGGGAGTTGCACAAGAATTCCACGGTTAAGCTAACAGGTATGCATGTTGTTCTAACATCTCTTCCACAGAAAACGATGTTAATGCACGGATAGGGAAGGCATGGTCGGCTATAAACAAATTATCAGTCATATGAAAATCTGATCTCACTGATAAGTTAAAACGACAATTCTTCCAAGCTATCGTTGTGTCAGTGCTGCTGTATAGCTGCTATGGCTGCAGCATTTGGGCCCTAACGAGGAGTCTGTAGAATAAGCTAGATGGGAGCTGCGCAAGAATTCCACAGTTAAACTAACACGTATGTATGATGTACTGACATCTCTTCCACAGTGCTGTGTCAGTGCTGCTGTATGGGTGCACCACTTGGAGCCTAAAAAGGCGTCCGGAGAATAAGCTAGATGAGAACTGCACAAAAATTCCACGTTTAAACTAACACGTATGTATGTTGTACTAACATCTCTTCCACAGAAAACGATGTTAATGACGGATAGGGAAGGCAGGGTCGGCTATAAAAAAATTATCAGTTATGTAGAAAACTGATCTCATTGACAAGTTAAAACGACAATTCTTCCAAGCTATGATTGTGTCAGTGCTGCTGTATGGGTGCACCACTTGGAGCCTAATCAGGCGTCTAGAGAATAAGCTAGACGGGAGTTGCACAAGAATTCCACGGTTAAGCTAACAGGTATGCATGTTGTTCTAACATCTTTTCCACAAAAAACGATGTTAATACACGGATAGGGAAGGCATGGTCGGCTATAAAAAGATTATCAGTCATATGAAAATCTGATTTCGCTGGCAAGTTAAAACGACAATTCTTCCAAGCTATGGTTGTGTCAGAGCTGCTGTATGGCTGCACCACTTGGAACCTAACGGGCTGTCTGGAGAATAAGCTAGACGGGAGTTGCACAAGAATTCTCTGTGCGATCTTAAACAAGTATTGGAAATAACATCCCTCAAGGAAGCAGCTGTTAGGCCACTTGCCCCCTATCTCACAAACCATCCTAGTGAGAGAAACAATATATGCTGGACACAGTTGGAGAAGCAAGGATGAATTCATAAGCGACATTCTCCGGTGAGCTGAGGATCTCCCAGGGTCCATTCATGATTAAGAAGGTTGGCGAGAGAGTGTCATGGATATTCGTCCTGATTGCGCGACATGATGATGATGATGATGATTATGAAACTAACACGGGTATTCCATCATAAAACAAAGGATTCCAGTTGTAATTCAATCGAATGGATGGTTGTTGCCGAAGTCAGTCTTTGCTGCTTTTTGGTTGGTTGGTTGGTTGGTTGGTTGGTTGGTTGGATTTTACGAGTTGTCAACCCTTGTGTTGTTTTATGCCGATGACTTTTTGTTCTATTCATGCTTGAAAGTTTTTTTTTTTAAACTGAATTTTTATCACATTTCAAAAAAAATCATATATTCAAATATATTATTTGATAATAATATGTCATATATTCAAATAATAATTTAAAAAATGAGCAAAAATGTGAGGAATTGCACCAGTTTAAAAAAAATGTTCTGATAATAATATATGTCATATATTCAAATAATAATTTAAAAAATGAGCAAAAATGTGAGGAATTTGCACCAGTTTAAAAAAATGTTCTGATAATAATAATATGTCATATATTCAAATAATAATTTAAAAAATGAGCAAAATGTGAGGAATTTGCACCAGTTTAAAAAAAATGTTCTGATAATAATAATATGTCATATATTCAAATAATAATTTAAAAAATGAGCAAAATGTGAGGAATTTGCACCAGTTTAAAAAAATGTTCTGATAATAATAATATGTCATATATTCAAATAATAATTTAAAAAATGAGCAAAAATGTGAGGAATTTGCACCAGTTTAAAAAAAATGTTCTGATAATAATAATATGTCATATATTCAAATAATAATTTAAAAAATGAGCAA
>CM042160.1:6494611-6502111 GCA_023376005.1 Doryteuthis pealeii
TGTGTTGTGCGTTCTCCTGCAATGTTGTCCTTGGAAGTGGCTAAGCAGGTGTTTTCAAATGAGAAGACAATATTATCTTCGAAAGGCTATGATAGCTCATCCTGAAGACGTGTCCTATTCAGCAAAGCTGGGACGTTTATAGCATAGCCTCAAAAGCTGGTGCTCTTCAACTGTTGAAAGATTTCAATACTAGTGAAGTAATTCCAGCATGCCCGCCATCATATGCGGGAGACACCTGCGCTGGTTTGGCCATGTCAGGAGAATGGACAAAGGCCGCACCCCCAAAGAACTACTGTACGGTGAACTAGCGGAGGGCACCCGACCGACAGGGAGACCACGCATACGCTTTAAAGATGTATGCAAGATAGACGTGAAGACATGCCACATCGAGATGAACACATGGGAGGCTTGTGCAGAAGACAGGGCGACCTGGCGCCTCCTCGTCAAACAAGGAACGAAAGGGAGTGAAGAAGAGAGGAAGGAGGCCGTCACAGAAAAGAGAGCTAAAAGGAAGGAGAGAAAACAGCATCCCAAACACCTACAGAAAGCATCACCTTTTGTTTGCAATCACTGCACCAGAGACTGCCATTCAAGGATCGGTCTGTTCAGCCACTCACGTAGCTGTAGGTTAAAAAAATGGACACTACGCCATCTTCTAAAATTCCAGTGGAAGTTAAAGATGCTGCGGAGGCAGCACTGCTGGAAACTCTCAAGATGGCTGCCATAAGTGACCCACAATTCTGAGCAATATATATATTTACCAACCCCTCCGCACGAGCAGGATGTGACACAAGGTCAATTTTTAAGTGGAGTTTAACAGGTTTGAATTCAGAGTTTTCCTTCTCCTAGACTGGTTGCCTAACCAAGGTTAAAGAGCCCAGTCTGCCCTACTATTTACCCATAGCTGGAGGGAGAGTAGGATTCATACGTTTCCCAAGTGTATTAGCGATAAGTGAAATACAATTACCACACCCAGGATTTGAACTCGCGGCGACAAGTCCATTTCCCATGACTTTAACCATTACACCACGCGCTTCCTACTGAGCAATATAAGAGGGTGACGATGACTATCACACTATACACAACTTTTGTGCTTTTCTTCTTGTGTCTGTTGTACCAGCCGTGTTTATACTGTCTGCCAAAAGTCTACATATGTCTACATATTGTTTACTTTCTTGTCAATACTGGTATGTGAATTTATGATGTACGCCAGGTAAGTGAACCGATGGAATATCTTCAATTCACTTACGGCAATGGCGATGCAAAAGGATGTACTTTTCCCGAGTTCCAAGGCTGATGGAGAACCTCCGTCTTCTTTATTCTAAATTATAGCCCAAAGAGTTTCCACGGATTGGATTCCTATTAAAAATGAACATCAACTGATATACATTCATATATATATATATATATATATATATATATATATGAGTTGTAAACACGGTTTGTTTGGAATGGCTTTTTGCCGACAATTTTTGGGAGAATAAGTGCTTAATTGGAGTCGTACCTAATTTTGAAAATTAATTAATTAATAATGAGTTAGGCGGGAATACCTATTTAAATGTATGGCTAAACAAATCGAGAAAAATCAATCTGTATGTACATTTCGTCCTATTAGGCCTCATCAGCAGAGCTATAGATCGGAAGACCGCCCTGTGCGTGATTTGAAACCGGACTGCCAAGCTGACAGGCCGATCCCATAACCCCTACACCAAACGGACTTCTTAGATTTTACGATTTGTTTAGAGTAGGTTAATATTCCTCTTCTAGTGACTTTTATTACACGACGATATGATAAGTTGTAAACACGGTTTGTTTGGAATGGCTTTTTGGCAGTCCGGTTTCAAATCACGCACAGGGCGGTCTTCCGATCTATAGCTCTGCTGATGAGGCCTAATACGCCGAAATATACATACAGAGATTGATTTTTCTCGATTTGTTTAGCCATACATTTAAATAGGTATTCCCGCCTAATTCATTATTAATTAATTAATTTTCAAAATTAGGTACGACTCCAATTAAGCACTTATTCTCCCAAAAATTGTCGGCAAAAAGCCATTCCAAACAAACCGTGTTTACAACTTATCATATCGTCGTGTAATAAAAGTCACTAGAAGAGGAATATTAACCTACTCTAAACAAATCGTAAAATCTCAGAAGTCCGTTTGGTGTAGGGGTTATGGGATCGGCCTGTCAGCTTGGCAGTCCGGTTTCAAATCACACACAGGGCGGTCTTCCGATCTATAGCTCTGCTGATGAGGCCTAATAGGCCGAAATGTACATACAGAGATTGATTTTTCTCGATTTGTTTAGCCATACATTTAAATAGGTATTCCCGCCTAATTCATTATTAATTAATTAATTTTCAAAATTAGGTACGACTCCAATTAAGGACTTATATATATATATATAATATATATAATATAATATATATATATATATATATATGAGGTAAATAAGGAATGAAAGAACAAAACTCAGACAAAAAGGTGTAGTATATTTCGCTGGAGGTTTGACCTCAGCTTCTCCTGCTTTATTCAATTATTAGGGTCATGCAAGTCATACTTGTATGACCCTAATAATTCAATAAAGAATTAAACTAAACCTAAACCCCAACCCTAACCCTAACCTAACCCTTGTTGGACTTAAACTTTAAAAAATTAAAATTAACAGTTTTATTACAAAATTTGTGGGTTCTGTTTTTTCTGGTCCACCCTGTAATATTATGTTACTCAATTAGGGGTTAGGATTAGGGTTTAGTGTTAGGGTTAGGGTTTAGGGTTTAGTGTTAGGGTTAGGGTTTATGGTTAGGGTTAAGGTTAGGTTTAGGGTTTGGGTTTAGGGTTATTATTTAATGGGAAAATAAATAATTTGGGTTCTGTTTTTTCTGTGTCACCCTGTAATATCATGTTACTCAACATAGGAAATAACCTACATACCTATATTTGGTTGGTTGTCTTGTTTTACATAATATCAACCCTTTTCGGGTCATTTAATACTGAATCAACAAAAATTGATCCTCTGCTACATCCTGCTCGTGCGGAGAGGCTGGTAAATATATACTGATCAATACTGAAACCGTTGGCAATAACTTCAATCCAAACATCCGGGCAATGGCGGTAAATGCAGGCCAACATTTCAGCCGGTGGGTAGAATTGAAAAAAATAATATTTTGGTGTTCATGTATTTTTAGTCAGCAAATTTCATGCAAAATTTTTGCCTCTGTGAGTTACTCTTTTATTCCCCATGTTTTTTGGGGTTTTTTTTCCGACATTTTCTTTTCGTCTTTCCTTTTGTTGTTGTTGTTGTTGTTATTTTTCCCGGGTTTTTCATTGTTTGTAAGAACTGTACACAATCGCCCTTGAAGCTTTCATGCGTCGGCCATTGATAAAATATTCATTGTTTTCTTCTTCACCTGACAAGGCCTTCCAACATTTGGTTTTATTCATTCATTTTTAATATTCATTTATCCGGGTTTTTTTTCTTTCTTTCTTTACCCCTTTCTTTCATTGTTTCTTCAGTTTTCTCTCTATTTGTGATTCGTTCTTTTTTTTCTTTCTTTCTTTCTTTCTTTCTTTCTTTCTTTCTTTCTTTCTTTCATTCCAATGAACATTTACTTTTTGGTTATATTCTTGTGCTACGATTTTAATATACTTTAAGTTATGTGCTTATTGCAAATATATTTTTCTTTAATTTAATCTCTTTCTTTCTTTCTTTCTTTCTTTCTTTCTTTCTTTCTTTCTTTCGCTATCTATCTATCTATCTATCTATCTATCTATGTAAATCTTTCTTTTCTTTCTTTCTTCTTTCTTCTTTCTTTCTTCCTTCTCTCTCTCATTCCTTCTTTTTTATCTCTCTATCTCTCTATCTATCTATCTATCTATCTATCTATGCAAATGTTTATTTTCATTCTTTCTTTCTTTATCTATCTATCTATCTATGCAAATATTTTCTTCTTTCTTTCTTTCTTCTTTCTCTATCTATCTATCTATCTATTTATCTATGCAAATATTCTTTCTTTCTTTCTTTCTTTCTTTCTTTCTCTATCTATCTATCTATTTATCTATGCAAATATTTCTTTCTTTTCTTTCTTTATCTATCTATCTATCTATGCAAATGTTTATTTCTTTTTTCCTTTAAATGTTTCTTTCTCTTTGTTTCTTTCTTTATCTATCTATCTATCTATCTATCTATCTATCTATGCAAACGTTTATTTTCTATCTTTCCTCCTTTCCCTTCTTTCTTTCTTTCTTTCTTTCTTTCTTTCTTTCTTTCTTCTATCTATCTATCTATCTATCCATATAGCAAATGTTTATCTTCTTTCTTTCTTTCTTTCTTTCTTTCTTTTGAACATTTTCCTTTTCATTATGTCTTCTCCTTTTTAATCAGATTTCAAATATTATATTTGTCTTTAATGTTGCCTCAATCTCTTCTTTCTCCCTCTCTCTTTCACCCATCTTTTCTATCCCCTAGTTATCAATCTATTTTTATCTATCTATGTCACTATATTGCTCCAATAGCTCTCTTTAGCCTTCTCTCTTTCTCACCATCTCTCTCCTATCTATCTCTCTATCTATCTATTTTCTTTCTTTCTGATGAATATTTTCCTTTTCATTATTTAATCTTTTACTATTTTAATCAGCTTTCTTTTGATCTTCTTTCTTTCTTTCTAATATAATGTTTTTTCTTTAATAATGCCTCAATCTCTCTCTTTCCCCCTGTCGCATACATTGTCTCTCCTTTATCTATCTATCTATCTATCTATCTATCTATGCCACTGTATTATCTCAACCCCTTTCTTTCCCTCTCTCTTTCTCTTTCTTCATCACCATCTTTCTTCCATATTTATCTATCTATCTATTTATGCCACTATATCATCACAATAACTTTTTCCCTCCCTCTCTTTCATATGTATCTCTCTCTCTCTCTCTCTCTCTCTCACACTATATATATAAATAAATAAATAATAAATATATATATATATATATATATATATATATATATATATATATATATATATCTGTGCCATTGTCTATTTTCTTTCTTTCTTTCCAAAATGCTCTTAATAATACCTGACAGGAAAAAACACTGTATTATCTCAATCACTTTTTTTCCTTTCTTTCTTCTCTCCTTCCACTCCCATATGTATGTATGTATGTATGCATGTATCTCTCTCTCTCTCTCTCTCTCTCTCTATATATATATATATATATATATATATATATATATATATATATATATATATCTGTGCCATTGTCTATTTTCTTTCTTCCTTCTTTCTAAAATGCTCTTAGTAATACCTGACAGAAAAACCAGGCTCTTTTCATCATTCCATTATTCAATCGATAGCTTCAGCCGTACTGAAGCCCCATGGGCGGATATCAAAGATTTTCTAATTAAATCCAACCTGCGACTGCAGCCGGTGCTCCTTAGTAAAGAAAAGCAACGCGGCTATTATCTTCTTCCAAATAGCGATGCATCTGTTAAATTATTTGAACCAGGGAACATTCAGAATTGTTGCCGACCAGCGGAAGTGCACGAACCTTCGCCTACCACTTTGGAAAAAAAAAAAATAATTAAAAAAAAAAATAAATAAAAATAAGAAGATAAATCAATGTATAGCAGTAGCGTACATTATTGTGAAATTAATGAGAAGAATTCTTTGAAAACTATTGGAAGTGTGTCTCAGTTCTGGGAATATTTTTCGGTCCTTTTTTTCCCCTCTTTATTCATTTCTAATTCCTAGAAGACTTTGCTACGAAAGTGTGTTCTATTCATTTATTGTCTTTATCAATATGATCTCTGTAATTTCCGAATCTCTTAATGCTCATGCCAGTCGCTATTTTCCTATTACTGTATAGAGAAAAAAAATCCCTGCACATTTTTTTATCCATGTCTTTATTGTGATTGTAGTGGTGCTTTTTGTCGTCCTGAGGATTCTACTTCTGTATATAAAATAATTATTGTGATGACATAGCCAGCGTTTTTTCTCGGCGACCCTTTGATGTTCACCGTTTCCTGACTCATTACTCTCATGTATATTTTGAATAAGTATTTCTAGTTATTACTGTTATTTCTTTATAGTTTTCTTCTAAATATACACAACTTTGTTCTTCATCTACATTCTACTAAGAAAACTCAAAAAGTTTTGCGGCTCTGTCGGCTGGAGCTCATATAACTGCTAAGCTTGACGTGACCAGCCGATTGATCAAAGGGGGGCTCACCGACAGGTCGTCTAGAATAAGTAATGGTCAAAGTGGGGTGTTGCATGTCATGGACTGCTCATCCACCATGATTCTGTCCTTAAGCATCACGGGTTTCGATCTACGGTCAACAGGTGGCCCCATTAGGGGGGGAGGTTCTTACTCCTTACCTTTTTTCAACATGCGCAAAAAACATAGTAGAAACTGATTGGTTTTGATGTGTTTTCAGTCGATTTTCACGTACGAATTTTATCAAATTTGACCAAAATTTAAATGTTGCAAATTATCCGGTATCATTGGATCAGTTGAAGGGTTGCTAAAAATAACAAGTTCAATGTTATTTTACTATTTTTCAGTTTTGCTACGTACGTTTTTTTAAAAATTAGCGTAACTAGTACAAAAAAAACACCCTCGGAGCGATGTAAAGATTTTTTTTGAAACATATTGCCTGAGGGGTGGGAGTAAAAAATTCAATGTCAGCGAGTTTGTACCCTAAGTAAGTAAAATCATCAAATTCATTAAAGGATTAAAAAATAAAACCATTTGAAATGTAAACTTTAAATATGTATTAAAATACAAACTATATATAGATATATAATACCAGTCATGTATTTATTAAAACTTGTTTTAAAAAACAATGAGCACTGTCTAATTTTGCATGTTCAAATTTTGAGCGTATTTATTCTATGTTATGACGATTTTGGGTAATATGACGTAAGCAGTGACGTAGTTTTTGTTACAGACAAAAACTGGAAGCGAATTCCATTATTAATAGATTTAGCAGACTGCTGCCCTAATCTTTATTGTTATATACACATTTTTTTCTTTTCTTTTGTCTGTGTTAATTTAAAAAAATTATATATATGTATTTCAGGAATCGGAAACAGCAAATAAAAACCAAAATATCACCTCACCAGCTGCTCAAGAAGAGAAATCAGGGGTACCCAAAGATGACCAAATTGATGTCAAAGAGTGCTCAAGAGACGCAACGTGAACCTCTGTTATCTAGGACAGGTTGTGCTCCAAAAGTTGAGAATGAAACATGGAAATGATTACATAGAAATAATGTCTAGCGTTAGACGTGTAATTTTTCCAAGTGCGTTTTCTAAAATTTACCCAAACGTTTCGAACGTACCAACTATAAGGTATAATGCGCACGCCATGGACTTTATTAGTTTTAAGGCTTTCTACCTTCCCTGAACAAAACTCAGAAAAATGAATGAAACGAAAATAAGGATTAAAAGAAATCTGATGTAAAGTTTATTTTTTTTTACGACCATTAAAACGGAGGAAAGTTATG
>CM042160.1:6507111-6517111 GCA_023376005.1 Doryteuthis pealeii
GTCTATATATATAGTGAGCACGGCATTATCCTGGGCTGGCTTCGAGGATTAGAAACGTGCCTCCCTATTCATTGTCAGTCTTACTGTATCTCTCTGCAATCAAACGCCCTATCTTAAATCTACGAACGTGTTGACTGGTCATTCCACTCACTACAACCTTGTCTGATTGTATCCCTTTTTAAAGAGACAACGGTAAGAAATTTACTTAGAGGAATCAGTATTACATACGGGTTTATACTACTACTACTACTACTATGGTTAATTGGTTTGTTGTTTGGTTGTACTATTTATGGTGAGATCTAGGGATTAAATAGATCTAAAAATTAGTTTTAGAATGGGTTTCAAATATATATATACCCACCAAGAATGTATCAAACTAAATGTCTTAGGCATAAAATAACCCAAATATTAACATGCCGTAAAATCCAACAACCAACCAACCAACTGATGTAATTGAATATTCCACACTCTCTCATATGTGGTCCGGCATTATGCTGGGCTGGCTTCAAGGATTAGTAACGTGCCTCACTATTCATTGTCAGTCTTATTGTATCTCTCTGCAATAAAACCCTCTTTCTTAAATCTACGAACGTGTTGACTGGTCCTTCTACTCAACAACAACCTTGTCTGATTGTATCCCTTTTAAGGAAAGAACACCTTGAGGCCTTATAATTGTTTGCAAACCGAATTGAATAACCCGGCCATGTGGCCATGTCGTAAATACATCAATGTACGAATTTAATTGGTTTAGTTTGGTTTTGTGGCATATCAACCTCAGTGGGTCATTTAATGCCGTGAAAGTTTTGAAATAAATCAATTCTTAATGGATAATACAATTTTTTTATAAATACATTTTTCTATTTAACCCATGGGTGTACGAATTTAAGTACGCGCACTCTAACCATAGCCCCCAACATACACATGCAAGTACACTAACACTACCTACACCCATCAACGTACGCATGAAAGTAAATGTAATTAGACATTAAATGTAATGTAGCCTCTGAGAGAGAGAGAGAGAGAGAGAGAGAGAGAGAGAGAGAGAGAGAGAGAGAGAGAGAGAGAGATATGAAAAGTCCTTGGCCAGACAAAGATTAGAAATATCTCATGTCATGAGAAATACATAATATTCCACAAATTTATCCCGTAGTTCATTCTGTCATCATTTCTCAAGTTTCTTTAACCCTTCTGAAAATATTAAATAAAAACATCTTCCATTTAAAAAACCAACCAACCAACCAACCAACCAACCAACCAACCAAACAGCCAACGAGCGAGCCAGTCAGCCAGCCAGCCTACTTTTATTAACATCACGTTCGGATCTGCCAGTCTGTTTCGTTTGCGACTTATAAGTCTCTCATCTATTTCATCTTCATCTCTGGTGATCTATAAAACAATTCCCTGACATTTATATGACATAGGATATTTTTCTGTGTTTCTTTGAAGACTGCACGCCTCAATATGCATACTTTTCTTTTCTTTTTTCTTTAAAAATCTATAATCGCCTCTTTGTGGTGATCTTTATCAGGTTTTCGTCAGTGTCCTCAGTCAGAAATGAGAGGCGTTGGTCAATGCGCCGGAAGTGAACCTGAAACAGAATCACATGTGGTCAGTTGGTTTAGGTCAAGAAACCAATGTCTGGCCGATATCATTTTCGATAACGAGGCTCAGTTTCATGAGGTTAGAAAGAGATCAAAATTCAAATCAAATCAATCAAATAAACAAGATAGAATAAATAAATAAATAAATAAATAAAAATAAAATATGATTCCTCAATGGTCAAATATAATATAATATATATATATATATATATATATATACTAGCAAATATATGCACCCTCTGGGTGCAAGTATTTAAGTTTTAATGTAATAAAATATTAGATTAAATTATAAATACTAATAAAACTAAATAACAATGCAGATTTAAAAAGTTGAAACAGAGGGGGTATAATCGAAAAATGGAACAGCTGGAATTTACTCTTCCATCACTCCCGTTTTTCATTACTAAATTTTCCTAATGTAACTATTTAGCGAAAATAGAAAATCAAAAACAAAATTACAATTACAGTTATTTCTTCTTGTTAATATATTTCGTTCAATATTTATACCCGAGATTTTTTGACATATTCAGATAAACCAAACAATTAGAAATCAATAATACTAAGCACATATTTAATAAAATCAAATTTTTGATATCAATATGCAAATTAGTCTTCCCGTTAACACTGTAAACCGCTATTTTGTTGTATATATAAATACAATTGCATGGTATTACTATGTATATAAGGCCAACAGTATTAACGTAAAACAATTTTATTAGTAATTGAGTTTTAGATAAAAATAAAGTCACGGCGAATGTAACGTAAATAACTAAGGGAATTGTGACTTGGTAGTAATATAGTTTCGGTTACAGACAGAAAAACAACAATCCCATTATAATAAGATATATATATATATATATATATATATATATTATATATATGTGTGTGTGTGTGTGTGTGTGTGTGTGTGTGTGTGTGTAAAATGAAAATGAATCCGACGGTATGTTGAAAAGAGAAATAAAGGAAAGAAAATACTGAATGGATAAAATAGAATATTTTAATCAATTTTACTTACACCTGTTTCGGTCAGGGGTTTATCCATGTGTACATTATTCAATCTATTATTATATCTAAATAACAAAATTAAAAAAATGATATAGACGCTCCCTTACGTTGTGTGTGTGTGTGTGTGTGTGTGTGTGTGTGTGTGTGTGCGCTCGCGTTGCGAAATAAACATCATCCGTTTTATGAACTTGTGTTTTTTTCATTTTTTTCACTATATTACATACTGTCGGATTCACTTCCACTTTATCTTCATATATATATATATATATATATATATATATATATATATATAATTACTTGGCTCTACTTAGGTATCGACCACTTTTTACATATTAGCTTCTCCTAGCGGTTATATGAATATATATATATATATATATATCTTATATACATATATATACATATAAATTGTTTTTTCTTTTGGCCAAATACTGTACCAATAGATTATTTTTTGTTGGTACGAATATCTTGGTCCTTTCTTTTTTTTCAAAAATTTTTTTCTTCCTGGTTGATGTTTGGTAGTATATTTTTACAATCAAACTTTCTGCTGGGTTTTTCTCTCCGCAAGGATCTACCAACACGCTTGGTATTTATATATATATATATATAATATATATATATATATATACACCTGTTAGAGTAAAAAAAATATGCATAAAAAATCAAATTTAAACATTTCAAAAATATCCATCAAAAATGAATAAAACAAAATGTCTTCGGTTCAAAATAATCAAGTGTTGACCTGCCTTAAAATCCAACCACCGCCGAATGAGTTAACCAACCAGCCAACCAACCAACCAATCAGCCAACCACCAATCAATCAATCAATCAATCAGTTAAACCTAAAATAAGAAGTTTAATACTGATCTAGACGGAGTCACAATTCTCGTCTTTTCTTGTGGATATTCTTTTTTATTATTTGCTGTTTTGTTTTGGTTTTGTTTTGTTTGTTTGTTTTGTTTTGAACAGAAAGAGAATAAATAAAGTTGCAACAGTGACTAATGTTATTTTTTTTTTTTCAAAGTTCAATGTGGAACGCATTTTCCCAGCCTCGGATTTTTTTTTTAGATTCATAAACAACTTTTGCAGTTGGTTGGTAAGATACATTACAGTAAATAGTCCGTTAGGAGGGCTGTTTGTTGTTATTGTTATATCGCTATAATAAGTGATGCCAATTTATATGGGATATAATGACGCAAAGCTGTAACTTTAAACCCAGAAATAACTTTGGTTTCCGCTCCTATGGAATGTTGATTTGCATGCTGCAATTTACGCTATCTAATACAGAAATTTAATTTAAATAACAATTTAGAACTAGTATATATATATTTACCAACTCCTCCGCACGAGCAGGATGCGACACAAGGTCAGTTTATCAAGCGGAGTTCAACAAGTTTGAATTCAGATTTTTCCTCCTCCTATACTGTTTGCTAAACCAAGGTTAACGATCCCAGTCTGCCCTACTATTTACCCATAACTAGTGGGAGAGTATTTGGATTCATACATTTCCCAAGGGTATTAGCACTATGAAAAATGTAAACAGCCTCACCCAGGATTTGGACTCTGGTCTATTTCCTACGACTCTAGCCATCACAACCCGCGCGTCCAAAGCTAGTATAGGCTGGCACAAGGCCACATAAGTCGGTTACCAATTGAATTCTGAGTAATTTTCACCTTTAGTTGTCAAGAATTCCAAGCAAATAAGGCAATTAGAGTAACCTCCTTGACTTTTACTTTGAACTAAGCCGGTAGCTATTTTGAAAGTCTCCGTGCGAAATAAACAAATTTTAGAAACTTTATCGAAAACAATACAACTGCATACTTTTAACACAAAAATAACATAAAATGTGTTCTTAATAACAATTAAGTTCATTCCAGATAATTTTATGCTAGGAATTTAACCAACTGACTTTCACTTTGAAACAAGACAGTAGCCATTTTGAATGTGTGTGCGAAATATACAAATCTTATAATCGTTTATAAAAACAATACAACTGCATGCTTTAACACAAAAATATCATACAATGTGTTCTTAATAATTTTTCAGATAATGCGCACGCAAATCTTATGCTAGGAATTTTAACAACTAATGGTGAAAATTATCGAATTCTGTACCTATGTTAATCGAGCTATCATTTAAAACTCGGCAATATGATTTACACGGTGTTTCAAAAAATATGCAACCCTAAGAAGAAGATGGTTGAATTTACGTGGCTCATTAAGATTCGATCAGAGACACGTTGGGTAGCGGTTAACGGTATCTAATACAGAAATTTGATTTCAAAGAGCAATCTCGAGTCATAATAGGCTGACACAAGGCCACATAAGTCGGCTAAACATTGAAGATCTAATTACGTATCAATGTCTCTCGAGACTAAACCGTTATCAGTCATAATCCGACACAAGCTTGTTTTTTTTTTGCTTGGTTTAGTTAATGGCATATCAACCCTGTGGGTTATTTAATGCCAAAAGTGTTAGAGTGTGAGACAAAAGTAGATAGTCAAGTTTCCTTTACATGTGTATTTTTGTAGATAGTTTCGTATATGTATTTTATATTGAGATGTTAATATTTATGGTCGACTAGTAGCCATTGTGAATATGGAAAATGTAAAGACTATAATGCTATCTTTAATGTCTCTATTTTTCGGTGTCTCTATTTTTCTTTGTCGCTGGAAAAAGAACATTAATGTCATTAGCGAGGAAACGTATCGGAAACTAAGTGAAATACCGAACTTAAAACCAGCACGGGGGATTTATAAAAGCCTTTATAAAAGCCTGGAACTTTAACGTGTAAAGGAAAGTTTACGGTGAAAACAAGATATTAAGAAAAATTATATATCTTCGACATACACGTAATAAATAATAATACAGACAATCTATTATCCAGAGATACAGCTTATAAAATGGGACTGATTACTGTGGTAGCCAATGTAAACGAAAACCCGGGGAAGTTAACTGGTTGTATGAAAGACGACCCTGTAAAAATCTTATTATAATGGAGATTGAGTGTTTTTCTGTCTGTAACCGAAACTATATTACTACTCAAGTCACAATTCCTTTAGTTATTTACGTCACATTCACCGTGATTTTATTTTTATCTAAACCCCAATTATGAATAAAATTGTTTTGCATTATTATTACTGTTGGTCATATCTACATTCTAATAACATGCAATTGTATTTATATATACAACAAAATACCAGTTTACAGTGTGAACGAGAAGGCTAATTTGCATAGTGGTATTAAAAATTTGATTTTAATAAATATGTGTTTAGTATTATTGATTTCTAATTATTTGGTTTTAACTTAAGTAATATGAGCAAAAGTCTTATGGATACATCTTAAAAGAAATTCATTGACAAGAAGACATAATTGTAATTTTATTCTTTACTTCCTATTTTAACTGAATAGTTAAATTAGGAAAATTTAGCAATGAAAGACGAGATGAAAGAGTAAGCTTCAGGTGTTCTATTTTTCGATTATACCCCCCCTGTCTAAAATTTTTTTATTTGCATTCCTATTTAGTTTCATTAGCCTTTCTAATTTAATATAACATTTTATTACATTAAAACTTATACATTAAAGCATATTTTTGCTAGTTACATTAAAAGACGATGCAGTACCATAGTGCAACTCAACGGCTAGGCGTATACCTTTCCCAATGCTACCCAAAGTAAAAAAGGAAATTCAACGTCTAGAAAATGATGATATTATAGAAAAAGTTACCAAACCAAGTGATTGGTGCTCACCCATCGTTCTACTTTTGCAATCCCATATACGTATTACATTCGTCTTATTTAAGACTAGAACCGGCTACCCGGCGTCGCCTGGGTAGAGGGGGTATTTTTGAAAGTTAGTCCTGCGGATCCATTATTACTAAATCGTGAGTTGAATCCTCGTAGAATGCTCAATTAAAATCCCTACGTAAAAAAAGACCTTGCATTGATCCAGCTACTCTGCAAAGAAACGTTAATGTCTACTATTTAAAATATTAAATGAAAAATAAATCCGTGCTGTTATCAGTTAAATTTTATTGTTTAATTATGAATATGAATTAATTTTTTATTATTTTTGCTCAAAAACCAAGCTCTGATGATATTTAATGTATATATATATATATATATATATATATTGATTTTGTCGTTAATTGTTTAATTTTCGAAGTTTCCTCCGGACATACATATACACACAACTCCTCTTTATATATGTATAGATTAACCGTCTGTTCTTTACGATACTACCAGAATGTTGTTTTTTTTTATTTACGGCATATCAACTTAATGGTTGTATGAAAGACGACCCTTTTTAGATTTAAAAAATGGGAACCTAACAGGTAATACCACTCCGGGTCAGAGTGGACCTCAAAGTAATGGCAATAGCGGGGTACTCCATACTCCCCAGACACAGGTCATTTAATTCCAAATCAAGTATTTTTTTTTTTAATAATAAAATGACCTAGGTTGTTTAGCGTTCCAGCTGTTGCTTAAGATGCCACGCAATTGAATATTGAACAAGCTCATTGCTCCTTATTGATGATCTAGCGGTAACCGGTGCTTTCAGCGTGACTTATCCGTAGTAAGTAAAGTCGCCAGGGTGGCCTAAAGTCGGTATCAGCCAATCAGCGAGGGGGTCTATCCCCCTTTCACCAGCGCTAGACCAAGGAGATCGTTTTAGCGTCTAGGGTGGAGCGCCACACCTACCATCAGCTCCTTACTTTACTGCACAGATCCCTGTGCTACTCATACGCAGAGTTGGCGAGTGCCGGTATCGAACAAGGAACCTTTTAGTTTATAGCAGAACTCTCTCCCGACTGATATATGAGTGACAAATTCACACCAGCAACTTATTCTAATTTACAAAACACCAGTACATGCACCAACTGCACCCCTGCAGAGGGGTAAGACTCCCCCAATGGGGCCACCTGTTGGCCGTGGGTGGTAACCCGTGATGCTTAAGGATAGAACGCAAGTTGGTGAGCAGTTCATGACATGCAATACTCCACTTTGGCCCTATCTTGGGCTAGACGGGCGGTCAGAGAAGCCCCCTCCGATCAATCGGCTGGTCACGTCAAGCCCTAGCATCTATATGATTTTCCCAACCCTATTGCCCTTATGGCAAGCCACAACCCCTTTTTATCATATGGGTGCTAGAAGGCAGTGGCTGCGGGTCTACATGTCCTGGGAATGACGTTAAACTCTATCTGATGGTGAGGTACCAGTTTTGGAGGTTTGGGGAATGTGAAGCACCCCTTCATCACCATTGCTCCCTGGTCCACTCTTGACCCGGAGTGGTAGTACCTGTTAGGGTCCCATCTATGGGTTAAATAAAAAAATGTATTTATAATAAATTGTATTATCCATTAAGAATTGATTTATTTCAAAACTTTATCGGCATTAAATGACCCACTGAGGTTGATATGCCGTAAAACCAAACCAAACCAAACCAGTATATGTGTTTTAACTTGGTGTTAGTTGGTTTTTTGTTCGGATTTCTCATCAACCCTTGGTTTATTTTAAACCGAAGACGATTTTGTTTTATTCATTCTTGCTAGGTATTATTTGTATAACACTTATTTTAATTTATTTTTTATCTATTTAATTTTTCTAATTATTATCTAGATAAATAGATTTAAAAAATGGGAACCTAACAGGTAATACCACTCCGGATCAGAGTGGACCTCAAAGTAATGGCAATAGCGGGGTACTCCATACTCCCCAGATTTCCAAAACCGGAAACCCATCACTAAATGCAATTTAACGTATTTAGCCAGTTTACTACTACCCTGAGCCTCCACCTTCTAGCTCAAATATGATAAAAAGAATTGAGAGTTTTTCCATAGGAGCAATACGATCGGGATAATCATATAGGTGCTAGGGCTTGACATGTCTAGCTGATTGATCGGAGGGGCCCTCTCCAAGCGTCAGTCTAGTCAAAGTAAGGGCTAAAGTGGAGTGTTGCATGATATGGACGTCTCAGCCACCAGGATTCCGTCATTGAGCATCATGGGTCACCACTCACGGCCAACAGGTAACCCCAATTGAGGTATTAAGAATGAGAAGAATATTGGGCTATTGATGAGGCTTGGTGTCACTTGGTCCTCTGTTAGACCTACTAGGTACAGCGGGTGTAAAAATGCATTAATGACAAGGACGAGAAGAACAAGAAGAACAAGAAGAACAACAAAGAGAAGAAGAAGAAGAAGAAGAAGAAGAAGAAGAAGAACAACAAACAACAACAAAAAAGAAGAAGAAGAAGAAGAAGAAGAACAAGAAGAAGAAGACAAGAAGAACAACAAAAGAAGAAGAAGAAGAAGAAGAAGAACAACAACAACAACAAGAAGAAGAAGAAGAAGAAGAAGAAGAACAACAAGAAGAAGAAGAAGAAGAAGAACAACAAAGAAGAAGAAGAAGAAGAACAAAAGAAGAAGAACAAGAAGAACAAAAAGAAGAAGAAGAAGAAGAAGAAGAACAACAACAACAACAACAACAACAACAACAACAACAAAAAAGAAGAAGAAGAAGAAGAAGAACAAGAAGAAGAAGACAAGAAGAACAACAAAAGAGAAGAAGAAGAAGAAGAAGAAGAGAACAACAACAACAACAACAGCAGCAGCAGCAGCAGCAACAACAACAACAACAACAGCAACAACATCAACAACAACAACATAATAATAATAATAATAATAATAATAATAATAATATATTTGTAGATAATTAAATTGCATATATTCCGCTTCTATTTCTTTAACTTTGGACGCCGGGAAAATCAATTTCCCTTTCCCTGAAAATCGAATGCCCGCCATTTTGAAGGGAAAACTTTACAACCCGTAGCCATTTCGTTAATTTTATTTTATTTTCGTGAAAAGGGGAGATAATCCAAAAATGTCCCATTAATCATTATTCGTTATTTAGTTCTTAATTAGATTTTCCTCACAGCAGCCTATCTAACTAATGATTAATTTGCATGTTTTAAATTCAGAATAATGTCCACCTTGTCATACACGAAACATTTGCATAATGAATTAGTGTGCACAACGTACAAGGAAAATAATCAGCTTATTTTAATATTAGAACAACCTGAATAATGTAACATTGATTTTTTTCTTCTTCTTCTTCTTTCGTAACAATGGAATTATTTTCAAATTTTAAGCTGGAATAATGCGTACATCTTGGAACAAAATTATATCTGGCTGGCTAGCTTGCATATATTGAGACTACGTACGGTCTGTTTCCAAAAAGAACTCAATTGTTGGTTGGCTGGTTGGTTGGTTTTGTGGCATATCAAAACTTGTGAGTTATTTAATGCTAAATTTTGTGATGGTATGGGACTATATAACATTTAGGCACCCCTTTTTGATCTCGATTAAGAAAGGACATGTTTTTCATTAACACCGTCAA
>CM042160.1:6522111-6552111 GCA_023376005.1 Doryteuthis pealeii
TAGTTATATTTATAATGCTCAATATCGATGATGTACCCAATCATCGATTATATATATGCCTCAACTTTTGGGAAGCTCACAGCGAAAGTGAGGGGCAACAGCAAGATCACTATCCGTACAAAGGTACAAGTAAATGTGTTATCAGCACCCTCATGTATGGAAGTGAAACATGGACCTTATACTCACACCAAGAGCGGCGGCTAAATAACTTCTACCTTCACTGCCTTAAACGTATACTGGACATCACCTGGTGGGACAGGATCACTAACACAGCCCGCCCTGTCGGCTGGGGCGTTAGAATGCACCGACTGCACCTCTGCAGAGGGGTAAGACTCCCCCAATGGGGCCACCTCTTGGCCGTGGGTGGCGACCCGTGATGCTAAAGGATAGAGCCCAGGTGGATGAGCAATTCATAACATGCAATACTCCACTTTGGTCCTATCTTGGGCTAGACGGGCGGTCGGAGAGGCCCCTCCGATCAATCGGCTGGTCACGTCAAGCCCTAGCACCTATATGATTTTCCCAACCCTATTGCCCTTATGACAAGACCCAACCCCTTTTTATCATATGGGTGCTAGAAGGCGGTGGCTGCGGGTCTACATGTCCTGGGAACGACGTTAAACTCTATCTGATGGTGAGGTTCCAGGTTTGGAGGTTTGGGGAATGTGGAGCACCCCATTCATCACCATTGCTCCCTGGTCTACTCTGACCCGGAATGGTAGTACCTGTTAGGGTCCGATCTATGGGTTAAATAGAAAAATGTATTTATAAAGAAATTGTATCATCCATTAAGAATTGATTTATTTCAAAACTTTATCGGCATTAAATGACCCACTGAGTCAATTTAATTTTCGTATTGTGTTTATGTTTTCTCATATTTCTATTTACAATTGAGTCGAGTTTGTTTAGTTATGAAACGTGTCAACTTATCACTCAGAGCGTTAAAAACACGCATACACTTTAATAGCTTTATAATACGGAAAAGGACACTTTTTAATCACTGAATGGTATAATACAATAATTAAAAATCAATCAATTTGAGTAACTTTTTATAGGTAGTCTTAAATAAGTAAAAAAAACGCCTGCAAGACCAACCATTGTTAAATATTCCACATAATTAAAATTTGATGCTTTTTTGTTAACTATTGTTTTCTAATTTAGTATTAATTAAAGAAAAAAAAACTTAATTTTTTGAGAACTATCATGAAATGTTTGAAACCAAGTTGCACCTCTTTTAAAAAATAAAATAAAGAATGAAATAATAATAAGAAATATTTAACATTTTCACCCGCAGACACCGTGTTTCGACGTTTCACGTCTCTTCAGTGTGGCTAGACACAGCAACTACCTTCGACCAGGAGCAAAATCCGACTGAATTTTCGTCATTAACTTTTTGGTCATTTGACAACTGCTATTAAGGCGCGGTGTTTAAACTATTAAATACATACATTTGTTTATATATTTTTACGATCACTTGAGAGATCCATATATATATATATATATATATATATATATATATATATATATATATATATATAATATACATGTTGGTGAATATTGTAACGTCTTTCTTTTTTGCAGTATTAAGGTTTTTTGTTTTGTAAACTCATTTGACTTTCCTCTCCGACCCAAACAACTACGGGAGTGAATGAGCTCTGATTGATGATTTTTGTAAAATCGAAATATTGATCAGTATCAGCTATGTTATATTATAAATTGTTTCTTCTTTACAGCGTTGTGTGATGTTTTTTCATTCCACCTTTTTTTACATATATATATATATATATAATATATAATATAATATATATATATATATATATATATATAAGGTGCTAGGGCTTGGCGAAACCAGTCGATTATGACATAAACTGTATCTAAGGGTGTTATATTATAAATTGTTTTCTTCTTTAACAGCATTGTGTGTGTTTTCATTTCACCTTTTCTTACTCATATTATATAATATATTATATGAGATGAATATTTTTAGAAAAAACAAACACATAAAATATTTATCTCATACGGTCGGATTCACTTCCATTCACCTTATTATAATATATATATATATATTATTATATATATATATATATATGGAAGGAAGATGAGGAAATTAATCCGACAGTATGTGGAAAAATTTAGAAAAAAAAACACAGGATGTTACGATAGATGGAAAATTTATTGTCCGTACTAGAGTATTTTGGTTTTACAGTGCAATAATCACGTCATTAACATTCAACTACAAATGCCACGCAACTAACGGTAAATAACCTTTTTTTCCACACGTTTTTCTAATTCATACTAAAAACATCTTTCATCTTCTATCCGCACAAATCTTTAGTTCTGAAGAAGGTTTCCACTGTAAAACTGAAATACTCGAGTATCGACAATACATGTTCCATCCATCGTAACATACTGTATTTGTTTTTCTAAATTTTTCCCATATATATATATATATATATATATATATATATATATTATACATATATATTTATATATATATATAAAAATTTATTTGCTGAATTTTTTAAATATAAAAGTTTTTCATAAGCAACTACCCAGGTTTCAGATTATTTCACCATCGTCAGGTTGCTCCTGGTGTTTCTTTGAAGAGATTTTGTGTTGTTATGTTTATGGTCCGCAATAATCAACCGACGTAATTTGCGATCCATAAACATAACAACAAAAAATCTCTTCAAAGAAACACCAGGAGCAACCTGACGATGGTGAAATAACCTGAAACCTGGGTAGTTGCTTCTGAAAAAAATTTATATCTAAAGAATTCAGCAAATAAATAAAGCTCCTACAAGTTTGTGGTTGAGCACTGTAATTTCTTTGTTTCAATCCCAAAACAAATTTTTAAATATATATATATATATATATATATATATATATATATATATATACGCTTATGAAACTTGATCTTAATACTGTGATGGAGACTTCATACGGCGCCAAATTACCTCGTGTTATAATAACAATGGGTTTTATAATTAGTTAGTAGTGAGAAACAGTTTGTTAATACACAACAACAAAAAATTAGCAATTTCAAATTGACAGACTTAGACAAAATATTCATATTAATATAACGAATCTCAATTTGATATTTCTTTTCTTTTTGCATTTATTATTATTATTATTATTATTATTATTATTATTATTATTAGTTTTATTATTATTATTAAACTTGGTCCATATTATGCCAATCTGAAAGATGTATTATCATGTTAAAATAACCTTCTACAGCCATCATATTCTAATATTTTATTCTGTTACTTTTAATATTCTATAATTTTATTGTAAGCCAACACCACACACACACACACACACACACACACACACCACACACACACACACACATTGAAAAAAAAAAAGAGAAATAAGAAATTACAGTTATTCGACCATTCCATTCTTAAAGAGGAGAAAAGAAGAGAAAGAAAAAAGGAGAGGAAAAGGAAATAAGAAGAGAAATATAACCCACACAAATAAAAACATAAGCACGTCATTTCTGAAAATAAACTCTGATGATGAAGCTCATGCTTCGAAAATCGATAAGACAAAAATAACATCTTTTTTTTTATTTTCATACGCATTGTACTGGCCTTCAAAATATTAATATATATTTCATATATATATATATATATAATATATATATATATATATATATATATATATATATATATTATGATAAGATAAATATATAGGTTTTACATATCTATTTATTGGTGACAAAGGAACTTTCACAACCATATTGGTTTCATGCGATGCATTCATCAGGTGAAGATGTTTCAAATGTGAGGAAATCGAAAAAAATTTCAAAAAATAAGGAAAACTGTATATATATATATATATATATATAATATATCAGTTTTCCTTATTTTTCAAATTTCAAAAAATAAGTAAAACTGATATATATATATATATATATATATATATATATATTATTAATTATATATATATATATATATATCAGTTTCCTTATTTTCCTGATATATATAATATATATATATATATATATATATATTATCCTCTATTCTTTCTTTCTTTCTTTCTTTCTTTCTTTCTTACAATGATGTTTCTTCTTTCGTACTGCCTTTCTTCTCTTTGTTAGCGGATTTCCAGTTAATTTTCCATATTTCATTCTTTCTTTTCTTTCTTTCTTTTCTTTCTTTTGCAATTCATTCATACTTGCTTCTTTCCCAAATCCCTTTTGGCTCTTTACTCTTAACCTATTTCCTCTATTTTCTTCTTCATCCAATACACACTTATTTCCTTCCTTCTAATTCCATTTGCACTTAATTTTCCATCTTTCTTTCTTTCTTTCTTTCTTCCTTTCTTTCTTCCTTTTTTCCTTTCTTTCTCTATTCATTCCTAGCTATCTCTCTAAACCATCTTGTCTCTCTTCTCTCATCCTCTTTCTTTCTTTTCCCTCCTCCTCCTCCTCCTCCACCACCTCCTCCTCCTCCCACCTCCTCCTCCTCCATCCTCCTTCCTTCTTCCATCTTCTTCTTTCTTCCTTTCTTTTCTTTCTTTCTTTCTTCCTTTCTTTTTCTTTTCTTTCTTTCTCTATTCATTCCTAGCTTTCTCTCTAAACCTCTCTTGTCTCTCTTCTCTCATCCTTTTTCCTCTCTTTCTCTCTGTTTTCCTCCTCTTTCTCCTTCCCTCCATCCTCCCTCCTCCTCCTCATCCTCCCCCTTCTTCATCTTCATCCTCTTCATGCGCACTCAGCCTCAAGCCTTGTCTTATGATTCAATGAAAATAAGGCGTCAGTGAGCGCAGAATTAAAAACGATAGGCAGTCGAATCCGTTGGCCCTATCTTTTTGCGCGGTGATGAGGTCATGCGAGGTGAAGTTTGTTCCGATTTGCTTCGCGCAATAATCCCGCTCACTCTTTCATCGATGGCAACTCGCTGTCTACAGAAACAAATGCCCCACACTCAATGGAGATTGTCATATTTCATTTACTTTTGTTTTGCTTTGCCTTTTCTACAAATCATTGTGCTCTCATTATGTTCTTTTAATATTATTTTTGGGATGTTTAAACTAGAGGTATCTGGTGGCCTCGATGGGATGCATCTCCTCTCTTTTGTGCACGTCTCCATTTGCTCAGGCTTTTCTTGCTCACGTTCAAAATAGATTTACTTTATTATTGATTACTTATTATTATTATATTATTATTATTATTATTTTATTATAAGCTGGGACGCAGAATAATGGATTATTCCACCGGTAGTTTATAATAAAGATTGGCCAGTATGCTATGCCTCCTGCTCCTTCTAGATTTTTCCTGGCACTCACACAATGATTTTTGCATTTTTTGCATTTCCATCTATTCATCTATTATTTTATTATTATTATTTTTATTATATTATTCATTATTGATATTATTATGTATTATTTCATCTCATTATTTTGAGTTTTTTAACATCAGCGGATTAGCTGATGGTTTTTCAACTGGAGTGCTGACGTGACAACAAGCCTTCCTCAGGTCTCCAGGACTCTTCTGAGTATTCTAGCCGATTGCAGGCAATTGCCAGTAGTCTGGTTGGTCTCTCAATTTTCTTTCCTCTATTTTCCAGGTCTCTAGTCTTTTTCTTGCAAGTTTGCTCGGACCGTCCAAAATAAGCTGAGTTGGGACGTATTGGAAATTATTATTATTACTTATATCTCATTATTCAATTATCTATTGCAATTATTATTATTCCATTATTATTATTCATTATTATTATGTTTTTTACTCACTTTTGAGTTTTTAAATGCAAGCATTAGCTTGATGGTCTTTCACTGAAAGTCTGAGTGACAGCAAGTCTCCTCAGGTCCCAGGACTCTTCTGAGTATTCTGGCAGATTGTAGAGAGTGCAGTGTGTTCGTGAATCGTTTCAATCCTTCCTCTGATTTCCAAACTTTCCAAACACTTTATTATTATTATTATATTAATTATTATTATTATTATTATTATTATTATTATTATATTATATTATTATAAGCTGGACGTATGACGAATTCACGGTAGTTTATAATAAGGAATTGCCGGTCCTACTACGCTTTGCTCCTTCTAGATTTTTCCTGGAACTTACGTATATTTTTTTGCGTTCTCTTTCATTCTTGTATTATTATTTTCACTGCCTTTGAGTTTTTTTCACATCAGCGTTAGCTGATGGCTTTTTCACTGGAGTCTGAGTGACAACAAGCGCTCCTCAGGTCTCCAGGACTCTCTCTGAGTATTCTAGCGATTGCAAGCAATGCAGTAGTCCTGGTTTGGTCTCAATTTCTTCTCTGATTTTCCAGTCCTCCAGTCTTTTTTCCAAGTCTTTTCGGACCGTTCTAAATAAGCTGGACGTATGGAAATTATTATTATTATTATTATTATATTATTATTAGTTATTATTATGTTAGCTCATTTTGCAAGTATTCACATCAGCATTGACTGATGGTCTTTCACTGGAGGTCTGAGTGACCAGCAAGTCTCCTCAGGTCTCCCAAGCGACTCTTCATGAGTCATCTCTGGCTAGATTGCGCAAGTGCAGCGTGTTTGAAGTGCGTTTCAATCCTTTCTCTGATTTCCAAACTTTTCCAAAACTACTTTCATTATTATTATTAATATTATTATTATTATCTATTATTACTTATATATCATATCTACATTAAAGCTGGAGCCTATGGCGGAATTCCACCGGTAAGTTCTTACTGATAAGGATTGCCGGTCATACCTAACACCTTCTGCTCTTCTCTTCTAGATTTTCCTCGGATGTACATGATATTTTTTCGTTCTCTTTCGATTTTATTATTATCTAGTTTTACTGGCCCTTGAGTTTTTTCACTATAGGCGTTAGCTGATGGTATTTCACTGGAGTCTGAGTACAAAGTCTCCTCGATCTCAGGACTCTTCTGAGTATTCTAGCCGATTGGCATGAAGTCAGTAGTCTGGATGGTCTCAATTTTCCTCTGATTTTCAGTTCTCCAGTCTTTTTCAAGCTTTTTCGGACGCGTTCGCAAATAAGGCTGCGACGTGATGCGAACTTATCCTCCATTATTATCGTATTAGTCTAATTATTATCTATTATTATTATGTATAACTGGCACCGTATGGGAATCACGCACGGTGGTTTATAATAACAATAGTGTCAATCATTACTATATGTCTCTGCTCTCCTTCTGTAATTGCTTCCTGGAGTTCGGGTAATATTATTTTATCGTTTTCTTAAGTCCAAGATTAAGGGCAAGACTGGGTGGGGAAGGTGATGCAGCTGAGGAAATCAAAAATTTTTCATATTGGCAAATGAATGGTTGATGAACAAACCTAAATCTATGCCGGAGAATGAAGGCGCATAAAATTCTGCCTGTGACTTTGAGATACAGACTGAGTGCTCAATAACCCGCAACCAGGAGATCAACTTGTCTTCTCGTTGGATTGTTTTCCGGAGAGAGATCAAATACTTAGATCTTGCAAGAGTTTGTTACGCAATTGTAATTGGGTGTTTTGGAACGATCTAGTAAGTGCTGGAAAAGATCTTGATAAACTTGGAATAGAGGACACACTCAAGGACTCATCCAAACTTAACAGCATTGTTAAGATCGACTAGAATATTCAGAGAGCCCTGGAGATTCGGAGAGACTTTATTGTCGAACCTTAGCATGTAGTAAAGCCACCGACTAAAGCGGGTGGGAAAATCTCTAATGAAGGCGGAATAATAATAAATAATAATATAATAATAATAATAATGAATAATAACTCAGAGCAAGTAGCAATTGGAAAAACACAGCGCAGGCCATGATGGCATACATGGACTTCTGGTTAAAAAAATTTAGCGAACTATCCACAAAAGGAATGGCCCAGCAACTGGACAGATGCCTCAAAAACGGAAATACGCGAATGGATGACAAAAGGAATAACTACACTAATCGAAAGACCGCACAAAAAGGAATGTCCCCAGCATTATAGACAATAACTTGTTCTACGGCATGATGTGGAAAATTCTTAAGCTGCTGTTGTAAGAGGAAGAAGTATACTTTTCACTGCAATTGGCGGAAACTTCTCCAGAAGAACAGGAAAGGAGTCGCAAGGGAAAAAGAGCACCCNGAGACGACCGTTCCCTCTGATGGTATAAGTCCACTATCTATTCATTTCAGAATGTATTCTATTCAAATAAAGTCCTATTATTGTAATCTGAGTGCTTGCTCAATTATAATGAACAACTAGCAGTTTTGTATTTTCGAAGAGCCAAGTAGGCAATAGATGAGAGCTATTGCAAATAGTTCAATATGCAAAATGTATAATAATATTGATTTAACTGAAGTAAAATCCTACATTGAAAGTTTAAATATTAATTTCTCTGAATGTTTGAGATGAGCATGATGATTAGTATTCTGCGTTATTCGGACTATTGTTCTCATCTTCATGTTATTTGTACAACGTTTCGGCCGATATACCCTCCGGCCTTCTTCAAATATTACTTGTCCGACTCGGGAACCTTCTTCTCGGACTCGAGACCTTCTTTTCAAAAATCGGGATGGTTAGCGGAATGAGAACAGGTACCCCCGTGGACTGAATAAGGGTTGGGTTCAAAGTTCCGTCATGGCTCCCGATTACGACAAGAAAGGTTCGACAACGACAGAAATTCCCGAATTCGAAAAGAAGGTTCCCGAGTCCGAGAAGGTTTTCGAGTCCGAATAGAAGGTTCCCGAGTCCGACAAGAAATATACTGAAGAAGGCTGAGCATATTGGCCGAAACGTTTGTACATATAACAATGAAGATGGACAATAGTCCGAAAACGCAAGATAAATATAGTATAATTTTAGAAAATAGCTAGTATGTCTGTCGATCGGTCTGTCGGTCGCCCCCACCTCTCTGTCTTGTAATTTTAAAAACCGACTGATGAGGCTAGACTTTATTTTTAAGTTTCGGTCGAAATAAATTATAACGCGAGGACGATGAGTTAAGTTTTTTTTTTTAAGTAAATATTGCTCTGTATTTAATATAATTCATTGATTATTATACATTGAGCCTCTTTTAGGGATTTATAAAACTCCTTGTAAAATTATATGTTTGCACCTACAAGAGCATACAGTATGGTTGTACAGTGAGATTTCGATGATCCCAATTAGAAATCATCCCTTACTTACCAGTCATTTGGATTACCTTATATATATATATATATATATATAATATATATATATATTGTGTGTGTGTGTGTGTGTGTGTTTGTGTGTGTTCTTCCTTTCCTATTCCATTATATTACATTGAAATAAAACATATAATGATACGCAAGACGCGCCAAGTAGTGCTAGCGATCATTTCTCCTATCATATTCTCCCTCCCCTTCTCTATACATCTTCTCTCTCTCTCTTCTCTCTCTCTCTCTCTCTCTCTCCTCTCTCTCTCACTCTCTTTCCATTTTCTCTCTCTCATCCATTTTCTTTTCTTTTCTTCATCTCTTCCTTCGCTCTATACATCACTCTCTCTCTCTCTCTCTCTCTCTCTCTCTCTCTACTCTCTCTCCTCTCTTCTCACTCCGTTTTCTCTTTCTTTTCTCCATCTCTCCCTTCTCTCTATACATTTCTCTCTCCTCTCTCTCTCCATGTTCTCTTTCTTTTCTTCCACTCTCTCTCTCTCTCTCACTCACTCACTCTCTCTCTCTCAACAATCAAAACGTAATGGCTCATTATTCATCAACGAGACGACATGGCGTGACACACAGAGGTACAATCGTAATTATATTAAGATATTATAACGCTTCATATCTCGATGTGTCACGCCATTGTAACAGTATATTTTTATTTTGCGGTTATATATTTTCCCCATGTGACTTGAGCCTAATTGTTTCAGTTTTTTTTAAAATTGTCACATGTTGTTATGTAATGATTTAAACCGCACTTAAATAGTTATATTTGTAGCGACGAGGAGGTGTGGGAGCGAAACTTAACGTAAAGACCATACTTAAAGAATTGGCCTACACAAAATATTTCATATATCATTACGCTAGTAAAATATTACTAATAGTTACATTTTTGCAATCTATGTTTGTAAACAAAGCGACCAAGTTAAAACGTGACCTATATGAAGGAATAACCATTGAAATATTTCTTCTTCTTCTTCTTCTTCTTCTTCTTCTTCTTCTTCTTCTTTTCTTCTAATTATGAGAGTTTTTTTACACCAGTGTTAGCTGATGGTATTTCACTGGAGTCTGAGTAATAGTCTCCTGGACTCTTCTGAGTATTCTAGCCGATTCAGTAATACAGTAGTCTGGATGGTCTCAATTATTCCTTTGATTTCAAGATCCTCCAGTCTTTTTCCAAGCTTCTTGGGACCGCTTCCAAGTGCACCAACTACAATTGGTATCACTTTGACCCTCATATTCCACAGCTATTCCAATTCTCTCTTGTCCATCTTTTCATTTTCCTTCATCTTTACCCTGTGATCTACTGGAACCACAAAGTCCACCAGTTGACAAGTTATTCTTTTTTTTTGTAATCAATACTTGGTCTGGTCTTCCTTGCTGGATTGGGTAATCCGTCTTATCTCCAATCCCAAAGAATTTATCGTTTCATTCTCAAGCACAGATTCTGGTTTAGCAGTATACCATTTGTTGTAAACAAATTTTTGCATAAACCAGAATCTGTGCTTGAGAATGAAACGCATAACATTCTTTGGACTTGGAGATGAAGACGGATTACCAATCCCAGCAAGGAGACCAGACCAAGTATTGATTAACAAAAAAAAAAATAACTTGTCAACTGGTGACTTTGTGGTCCAGTAGATCACAGGGTAAAGATGAAGGAAAATGAAAAGATGGACAAGAGAGAATTGGAATAGGCTGTGGAATATGAGGGTCAAAGTGATACCAATTGTAGTTGGTGCACTTGGAACGGTCCCAAGAAGCTTGGAAAAAGACTGGAGGATCTTGAAATCAAAGGAATAATTGAGACCATCCAGACTACTGTATTACTGCAATCGGCTAGAATACTCAGAAGAGTCCAGGAGACTATTACTCAGACTCCAGTGAAATACCATCAGCTAACACTGGTGTAAAAAAACTCTCATAATTAGAAGAAGAGAAGAAGAAGAAGAAGAAGAAGAAGAAGAAGAGAAGAAGAAATATTTCAATGTGGTATTCCTTCATATAGGTCACGTTTTAACTTGGTCGCATTTGTTTACAAACATAGATTGCAAAATGTAACTATTAGTAATATTTTACTAGCGTAATGATATATGAAATATTTTGTGTAGGCCAATTCTTTAAGTATTGGTCTTTACGTTAAGTTTCGCTCCCACACCTCCTCCCGTCGCTACAAATATAACTATTTAAGTGCGGTTTAAATCATTACATAACAACATGTGACAATTTAAAAAAAAACTGAAACAAATTAGGCTCCAAGTCACATGGGAAAAATATATAACCGCAAAATAAAAATATACTGTTACAATGGCGTGACACATCGAGATAGAAGCGTTATAATATCTTAATATAATTACGATTGTACCTCTGTGTGTCACGCCATGTCGTCTCGTTAGATGAATAATGAGCCATTACGTTTTGATTGTTAGAGAGAGAGAGAGTGAGTGAGTGAGAGAGAGAGAGAGAGATGGAAGAAAAGAAAGAGAAACATGGAGAGAGAGAGAGAGAAGAGAAATGTATAGAGAGAAGGGAGAGATGGAAGAAAAGAAAGAGAAACGGAGTGGAGAGAGAAGAGGAGAGAGAGAGAGAGAGAGAGAGAGAGAGAGAGAGAGAGAGTGATGTATAGAGCGAAGGGAGAGATGGAAGAAAAGAAAAAGAAAATGGAGAGAGAGAGAAAATGGAAAGAGAGTGAGAGAGAGAGAGAGAGAGAGAGAGAGAGAGAGAGAGAGAGAGATGTATAGAGAAGGGGAAAGGGAGAATATGATAGGAGAATGATCGCTAGCACTAATCTGGCGCGTCTTGCGTATCATTATGTTTTATTTCAATGTAATATAATGGAAATAGGAAAGGAAGAACACACACAAAACACACACACACACACACCACACACAATATATATATATATATATATATATATATATATATATAAGGTAATCCAAATGACTGGTAAGTAAGGGATGATTCTATTTGGGATCATCGAAATCTCACTGTACAACCATACTGTATGCTCTTGTAGGTGCAAACATATAATTTCATACAAGGAGTTTTATAAATCCCTAAAAAGAGCTCAATGTATAATAATCAATGAATTATATTAAATACAGAGCAATATTTAACTTAAAAAAAAAAAACTTAACTCATCGTCCTCGCGTTATAATTTTATTTCGACCCGAAACTTAAAAAAAATAAGTCTAGCCTCATCAGTCGGTGTTTAAAAATACCAAGACAGAGAGGGGCCGACCGACAGACCGATCGACAGACATACTAGCTATTTTCTAAACATTAATACTATATTATCTGCGTTATTCGGACTATTGTCCCCATCTTCATTGTTATATGTACAACGTTTCGGCCAATATGCCCTCAGGCCTTCTTCAGATATTTCTTGTCGGACTCGGGAACCTTCTATTCGGACTCGAAAACCTTCTCGGACTCGGGAACCTTCTTTTCGAATTCGGGAACTTTCTTGTCGTTGTCGGGAACCTTCTTGTCGTAATCGGGAGCCATCACGGAACTTTGAACCCAACCCTTTATTCAGTCCACGGGGGTATCCTGTTCTCATTCCGCTAACCATCCCGATTTTGAAAAGAAGGTTCTCGAGTCCGAGAAGAAGGTTCCCGAGTCGGACAAGTAATATTTGAAGAAGGCCGGAGGGTATATCGGCCGAAACGTTGTACAAATAACAATGAAGATGAGAACAATAGTCCGAATAACGCAGGTAATACTAATCATCATGCCTCATCTCAAACATTCAGAGAAATTAATATTATACTTTCAATGTAGGATTTTACTTCAGTTAAATCAATATTATTATACATTTTGCATATTGAACTATTTGCAATAGCTCTCATCTATTTGCCTACTTGGCTCTTCGAAAACGTACAAAACTGCTAGTTGATTCATTATAATTGAGCAAAAGCACTCAGATTACAATAATAGGACTTTATTTGAATAGAATACATTCTGAAATGAATAGATAGTGGACTTAATACCATCAGAGGGACCATATGACCTTTAGGCACCCATTTTGCTTTGCTAATTCATAAGTACATTTTTTCATTTACACCGTCACCATCCGATTGTTTGTTAACAGACGATTTTTAGAGGTTTTTTTAAATTATAAAGCTAACCCGAACCCCTAACCCTAACCCCTAACAAACAACCGGATGTTGACGGTGTAAATGAAAAAATGTACTTATGAATCAGCAAAGCAAAAGTGGTGCCTAAAAGTCATATGTTCCCATCAGAGAAAATTCCAAGAAAATTTGGTACATCTGTGGGGAAAAGTACGCATACCAAACGTTGTAATGGTTTAATTATCATACCCGTCCCCGCCACAATAGATTAGTATTAGTATTATTAGTAGCAAAACAAAAGAAACGCCCTCTGTGGTTGCCTAAAAGGCAATAGGACTGGGACAATCACATATATATTTACCAACCCCTCCGCCCGAGCAGGATGTGACACAAGGTTAATTTCTTAGACGGAGTTCAGCAGGTTTTGAATTCAGAGTTTTCCTTCTCCTAGACCGGTTGCCTAAACAAGGTTAAAGAGCCTACTATTTACCCATAGCTGGAGGGAGAGTAGGATTCATACCTTTGCCAAGGGTATTAGCGCTAAGTGAAATGCAATTATCGAGCCCAGGATTTGAACTCGGGGTGACGAGTCCATTTCCCATGACTTTAACCATTACACCACGCGCTGGGACAATCGTATAGGTGCTAGGGTACAGAAGGGGCTAATCGATTTTTAGAGGGTACAGGTCCTCCTTCTCTATTCAAAGTCTTTTTTTTTTTCTAAATATCACCACTTCTAGAACAGAGACCCCCAGAGTTAGGATTTTGTTTATATTAAGAGTTGGACTCAGTCTTAAAATAAAGAGAGAGGCTTTTAGAAAACTCATAAAAAATAAATAAATAAACTGACAACAACAGCAAGTTAAAGTAGGTGAAAAAGAACATAAAATAATTCTATATTCAAAATAAGTAGAGTTTTCTTTGTTGTTTTTTTTAAATATCACATCTTCTGGAAGAGAGCCCCCCGCCCCATTACTTCCCTGAAAATAATTGCTTTATGGATTGGTGGTAATCATTTTTATTGACTTGTAAAATCTTTTAATTAGCCACTTTGCTGAAAAATTATCTTGTTGAAATTTGCTGTCAATTTAATGTATATTATATTAATGTATTATTATATTATACTAGCAAATATATGCACCCTCCAGGTGCAAGTATTTAAGTTTTAATGTAATAAAATATTGTATTAAATTAGAAAGGCTAATGAAACTAAATAAGAATACAGATAAAAAGATTTGAAACATAGGGAGTATAATAAAAGATTTGAAACAGAGGGAGTATAATAAAAAATGGAACAACTGAAATTTACTCTTCCATCACTCTCGTCTTTCATTGTTATTTTTTCTAATTTAAGTATTTAGTTAAAAGAGGAAGTAAAGAATAAAATGAAAGTTATTTTTTCTTGTTAATGGATTTCATTTAAGATTCATTGAAGAGATTTTTGCTTATATTCATTAGAATAAAACCAAACAGTTAGAAATCAATAATACTAAGCACATATTTATTAAATTCGATTTTTTAATATTAATATGCAAATTAGCCTTCCCGTTCACACTGTAAACCGCTATTTTGTTGTATATATAAATATAATTACATGTTGTCAGTATGTAGACATAGTTAACAGTATTAATAATTTAAGACAATTTTATTAATAATTGAGGTTTAAATAAAAATAAAATCATGGAGAATGTGATGTCAATAACTAAGAGAATTGTGACTTGAGTAGGAATATAGTTTCGGTTACAGACAGAAAAACACACAATCTCCATTATAATAAGATGTATTATTATATTATATTATATATATGAATATATATTTGAATATAGATGGTGGGTGGCTGCTTTTGTCCGTTTGGTTCCATTGTTTCAAATATGCAATCAATATTTTGACAATGATATAAAAGTAAGGATGTTTATAGAACTTAGAGATTTTCCGAACACAAAGATGAAATACAATTATTTTATTTCTCTGAATTTTTTTAATACACATTGCGTGTTGCATAGCCTTCCTCACTGACACTAAATAATTATAATGTTGCATACCTCTTTAATTCTATTTCTTGGCCGTCTTTAGTATTCTGATCGTCTTTGGTATATCTTCTAACATCTTGACTTGGTCTGGAATCTTCTAACGTTTGGACTTTCTTGGGGACTTTGGGTCTGGTTTTCTGTTAGGGATTTCTCCTTATCAGAAGCCCTGTGCCATTTTTAGTTTTTAGGTAATAAACACAAGATTTACTTTTGATCTTATTTTATTGTTAAATCCCCACCAGCCATCTGCTAACTAACATAGCGCGCGTATGCAGAATGAGTCACAGTTCCGCAGTACATCTTCACTGCCTGACGTCCAACTGCAAACTGGGGACCGAACAGGCCCCACGTGACTTCACGTATTTTGGCGGGCTTCTGTAATTTTCCATTGAAGAACCAAACCATGGTATGAAAAGGGTCATCCTCTCAGAATTACAGGGGATTGACAATAATCTTATGCAACCGCATGGATTATGTAACATGCGTAGTGGATATAGGCGTTGAGTTAAGACAGTTCTAAGTGAAATCTGCAGTTTCAATCCTGGTCAAGGGCGACGGTAACATAGAATAATACTTAACACAGCTTAGAACTTGTACCCAGTCATGGTTAACGGAATGAGAACAGGATACTTCCGTGGATTGAATAAAAGGTTGGGTTCAGAGTTTCGTGAAGGCTTCCGATTACGACAAGAAGGTTCCGAGTTCGAAGAGAAGGTTCCCGAGTTTGAGAAGAAATACCAGAAGGCCGGAGAGCACATCGGCCGAAACGTTGTACAAATAAAAATACTGATATGGATAATAGTCCGAATAATCCAAATAATACCATCAATTGTTTTATTAACAATTCCCAAAAAAAACGAAAAAAAATCCCACCCCATAAAAAATCGTGAACTCGTTGTCATCTCATCACCTTGTCTTTGTCTCCGGCAATATTCATCGAGACCCAGGATTTCTTCAAGAGGTTCAAGTGATTTTCAGGATTGGTTAGATAAAGATACTAACTTCAGTTTCGAGTTTTACGATCTCTATTGGAAATTGCATAGATTTTTAACGTAGCTTTACCAGGATATCCGCCCCGGAGTTCCCGTGAAGATTTTATTATATTCTTGCGATTTAACTTAATTGACTTATTTTAGCAGAACGCCAGACTAGAAACTTTTCCTGGAAGAATTCGTCATTTCCTCAGTCTTAGAATTTAAGGAATGCAATATCTTATTTCTTCAGACATTTCTTCGCTGAGTGAACCAAAGTTTTTCAGCAGTTCGCACGGTAACGGAAAACGTCAAGTTTCCCGACAGACTAGTTTTTATGTCCAATATACCAGCTGGAATTTAACCCCTTACGCCTCCTACTCCCCAAAAAACATAAAAACAAGAAACAAACAAAAAAAAGCAAACAAGAAGCAATTATTTTTGTTATACGTTTAAATCTAACATATGGTTAATTTCTAAGTTAATCTCGATGACAAAACTGGCAAATGCTGAAAAAAGAAAGAAAAAAGAAAGAAAAAAGAAGAAAGAAAGAAAGTGTAACACTATTGTGTTATGGGTTGATTGGCAATCTATTAATTAATTACTAATTAATTAAAACTACCCTAATTATTAATTATGGTGGTTTCTTAAAATTAAAAGTAAAAATAATAATAATAATAATAATAATAATTATAATAATAATAATGTTTATACTGGAGGTATATATTTATCTAAACGAAAAATTTTCACGTAGACAAAGAGATACCTTAAATTATGGAATTTGATATATATCATCGGAATTTTAAATTTCACAAAATGAAATGATAAATTTAATAAATAAGATTCCAGTTTTTGAAAAGTTCGGCAACAATTTAAAAAACTTAGATAAATAAAACAATGGTTGGCCTTGACTCCAAATGGAAAGATACAAGCTAGGTTGGAAAAGAAAGAAAATTGAAGAAAGAAAGAAAGAAAGAAAAAAAGAAAGAAAAGGACAAAAGAAAGAAAAAAGAAAGAAAGGAAGAAAGGAAGAACGACAGTTCTAACTGATAGTTATCTCAACGCTGCTGGTTCACTTGTAGTCAAGGGCAACGGTAACATAGAATAATAATTAACACAGCTTAACACCTAATCCCCAGCTATGGTTATTGGAATGAGAACAGGATATCCCCGTAGATTGAATAAAGGGTTGAGTTCAAAGTTCGACGATGGCTCCCGATTGTGACAACAGGGTTCCCAACCTTGAAAAGAAGGTTTCTGACTTCGAGAAGGCTCCCGAGTCCGACAAGAAATACCTGAAGAAGGCAAGAGGGCACGTCAGCCGAAACGTTGTACAGATAACAATGAAGTTGAGGACAATAGTTCGAATAAGTCAAATAATACAAGGAAAAAGAAATTATTATATTTATGCTTTCACCGACATTTTATGTGATCGAAGTAATTATACAAGATCGAACAAAAAAGTTCGCTATTCGTGAAACGATAATAAACAAAACACCACAAACCCTCTGTGACACTAAAGTGTGATGATCTACCAGCCCGTCCATCGGGACGGGGGTCTAGTGCGCTTCGGCCACTGGATCGGTGTGCTTGAATTAATAGCGTCGATCCCAGGGGGCTATCCTCCCAGGCAACACCTGCCCCCTTGATTTAAAGGAGCTGGGCTGTGTTTATTGCTCAGCGCCTGAGGCACCCCCTCTTGAGGGGGAATGCCGAAGGGATCGACGCAATTTTTGTTCTTTCCCACCCCTGAGCTTCGGCTTGTGGGTGGGCCCACATTAAAACGAGGCCTTGTGCCCAGCCCATACAAGTGGGGTATGAGGCAAATACCCACTAAAGTGTGATGATCTAACCTTTGACCTTCTGCCAAATAGACTTAGCTTAGTAAATATAAACAAACTTAATTGACTCGACAAGGCTAGTTGCATTTCACAAAACGCTAATACTGTAAAAAAGTAAAGTCCACGTTGGTGAATAATAATAACTAACAGGACCTGTGGATATACCACAGTATGATAATTTAATTATCGCAATGATTGATATGTTTACTTAAGAGCTATTGCCAAATAGTTCAATATGTAAAAAGTATAATAATCTTGATTTATCTCTCACACTCATTTTTTTTTCTTTCTTTCTTTTTCATTTTTTCATCATGTCCGATTGAAACATTAGTTATTACTGCGGTGTGCTTACCTCCTCTCTCTACCTTTCTCCTACGCTATTTCTTTCTTTTTTATTATATTTTTCTATGTAGCATGTCCTTTTTCTTCTATATATATATTTTTTTTCTTCTATATATATATATATATTCAAACAAATGTGGTTTAGAATACCGATAAAAGATGCACATGTTATCATTTTACCCCTTGGGACTTTTAACAGCTGGTTTTTCAATGGAGTTCAAGTGACAGCAAGTATCCGTAAATCTCCCGAACTTTTCATTGGCCTACCCACAAAATCCTTTATCAATCAGTTTTGTATGGATACCGGATGCCGTGCAGAAGACCAGCCACTAGTATAGGCCTACCCACAAAATCCTATATCAATCAGTTTTGTATGGATACCGAATGCCGTGCAGTAGACCAGCCACCAGTATAGCCTACCCACAAAATCCTATATCAATCAGTTTTGTATCGATTCCGGATGCCGTGCAGAAGACCAGCCACCAGTATAGAACTTTTGTGGCCTGGATGGTCTCCATGTTTTCCTCTGATCTCACTATCTCTGATCTTACTAAGATGGAACAGTCAAAAACGTTAGCCACTACGCCACGGAATATCCCCTGACCTTGTCACATCTTACCATGACACAGAGCTTAGGTAAATACATACATATACACACCTAGGTTTACATGTATGTGTATATAGAGGTATATAGATATATAACTTAGTATATGTACACATACGCAGACATAGACACATGTATAGTTGCTGTGTCTAAGCACACTGAAGAGACGTGAAACTTTGAAACACGGTGTCTGCGGATGAGTTATTATATGCTCCCAAGACACGGTAGAGCTCTCAAGGGGCATCTTAAATCCCCTTTCACTTCCAATAAAGCAATGATCGTCTGTTGTTTACAGACTGGATCTCCCTCGTGATCGTAAAATATAAAAACAAATGTATGTATCTAATAGTTTAAACACCGCCGTTAAGGGTAGCTGCCAATAGCCGAGAGGTTAGCGAATCAGGCTGACGAAAATTCAGTCGGATTTCGCTCCTGGTCAGAGGTAGTTGCTGTGTCTAGCCACACTGAAGACACATGAAACGTCAAAAAACGGTGTCTGTTGATGACTTATTATATATATATATATATGGAAAACCATTTTGTCCCTCACAAAAACATTACTTAACAGTGCCCTGAGGATGGTATAATACCGAAATACTTAAGTATCGACACATAAAATTGTTTCCCCTGATCATAACATCCTGTGTTTGTTATTTAAAAAAAAAATTTTCTTCTCACGCTCGCTCACCAAACCTCTTACCCATACGGCCACAATCAGCTGCCAAGTATAGCAGGCTATTTAATCGCTAGATTTCTAACCGGAAATGAATTCACCAAGGGTTCTCAAACTTTGTAAACAAAGTGAGATTTAGCTTAACGCCGAATACGGTGAATTTGCAATTAAATTCCTCCTAAATAAAGGGCTCAACTGAAATTAGGAGCGTATAATAGAGTAAACTACAGACACGTGTTTCGAGGTATCACCTCGCATCAGTGCAGTTATACCATTTTTAGCAGCTACCTCTGGCTGGGTTCGAGATCCGAACGTACTTACGCTCACCAAACCTCTTATCCATACGGCCACAATCAGCTGCCAAGTATAGCATGCTATATATATATATATATATATATATATATATATATATATATATATATATATATATATATATATATATATATATATATATATATAATATATATAATTATATATATATATATAAAGCTGAATACAACATAATATACGAAGCCCAAATATCAGCTCGTAACAACCCGGAAAAACACCATGCATTACCTCGGGATTACTTCTGGACCATTCAAACAAAGGTACTACACCCATAGGCATTCCTTTAACAACCCCGCACTATCTAACCAAACGGAATTATCCAAGCACTACTGGGCAATCAAGAACTCAAACAACGACCCGGTGGTTAAATGGAGAATTGTCAGAACCTCAAACTCAGCTACTAACTTCAAAGATAAATGCCCGCTCTGTATAGCAGAAAAAATAGAGATAATATTGTTTAAGGACTCTAGAAAACTACTGAACAAACGGAATGAACTGATAGCCAAGTGCAGACACAAGGCAAAATTCAAAATATAATGTTAGTATATTCCAGATATAATGTCAGTATATCCCTTATAGCCTAGTGCAACCCATAGTTACTTTTACTATCGGTACTAATATCAGAAAGGGTGTATACATATATATGTATATGAGTATGGATATATGTATGGGCGAATGTAGATATGTATGTGTGTATGTGAATGTATATATATATATATATATATATATATTATGTGTGTGTGTGTGTGTGTGTGTTGTGTGTGTGTGTGTATGTAGGTATGGTTATTTTGTCTTATCTTTTATTAATTGACAATTTCATATTCTGATATTTTCTGTTACTTGATTATTTCATTTGTTTCTCTATTATTATTTTTTATATTTTTATTTTTATTATTTATTTTTTAGTTTATTGTTTATATTTTATTTATATTCTTTTATTTATTATTCTATGATTTTATTCATTATTTTTAAAAGCTTAATATGTTGTAGTTTAATTTTATTTATTTATTGATTTACTTATTTATTATTATCAGTACTACTACTATTATTATTATTATTATTATTATTATTATTATTATTATTATTATTATTATTATTATTATCACTACTTCCCTTGTGCAGGTGCATGTGTATGTATGTGTATGTGTATATATTCGGGTATGTGTGTATATGTATGTATGTATGTATGTATATGTGTATATTCGGGTATACGTACATGTGTATGTATGTGTATGTATATATGTGTGTGTATATATGTGTATATGGGTATATGTGTGTATATATGTATATATGTGTGTGTGGATATGCATAAGTGTAGTTGGGGATACGGATATATATATGCATGGATGTAGTAGCCAAAAAAAATTTTGAGTGGTATAATGACTAATAACATTTAAGTTTTCAGGATATATTTGTTTACATGTATATATGCGTATGTATGTGTGGATCTATGTATACATGTATATGTGTGTGTATGTGTATATGCGTTTTTAAATTTAACATAATACAATATAACTTATGCAGGTCCACCCTCCAAATAAAGAGGAAATAATACATAATTTGAACTAGCTAAATGATAATTTACAGAAAACAGGCTATCTCAGATCTTCATAGATGTATGTGTGTATATGTGTATTTGTATATATGTATATACATGTGGGTGTGTGTATGTGTGTATAGGTGAATGTATATATGTGTGTATACGTATATATATGTGTGTGTATGTGTATATATATGTATGTGTGTGTATGTGTATATATATGTATGTGTGTGTGTGTATGTATGTGTGTGTATGTATATGTATGTATATGTATAAGTTTGTAGAGGTATGTAGGGGTGTGTATATTTGAAGCGATATGGAAAGAAAAGAAAAGAAATTAAGTTAAACATAAACTACTAAATAAGCGAACAGGGATGGCCCTGAATTCTGAATTAATTGAATTAACAGTAACTCCTAACAAATTACTGACAAGCGGTCAGATACCTTTGGTTTTATTATTATTGTTTACTATTATTTGTATTTTTATTCCTATTTTTATTACTCTACAGCTGAACAGGACAGGATAATTTTAAAAGGAAGGGAAAAAAAATCTGTTTTCAAATGCCTTAAAAATAAAGAATTCATCATTCGCATCTGATGAGTCGGGAGAATTAGACATTTTTGCTCAAGCTCCCTGAAATAGTCTATAATGCAAGATCTCTAAGTCTTTTGGTATTTATTTAAATATATATAATATATATATATATATATATATATATATATATATATATATATATATATATTTAATATACCAAGTGTGTTGGTAGATCCTTGCGGAGAGAAAAAACCCGGCAGAGAGTTTGATTGTAAAAATATACTACCAAATATCAACCAGGAAGAAAAAAATTTTGAAAAAAGAAAGGACCAAGATATTCGTACCAACAAAAATAATCTATTGGTATTATATTGGCCAAAAGAAAAAAACAATTTATATGTATATATATGTATATAAGATACATATATATTCATATAACCGCTAGGAGAAGCTAATTTGTAAAAAGTGCTCGATACCTAAGTAGAGCCAAGTAATAAGGATAAACTACTGAGTCAGACGAACCTACAATTAGTTTCGCATAAAGCTCTTCAGAGTCAGATTTTAGCCCTGAAGAGCTTTAGAGTCAGATTTTAGTCCTGAAGAGCTTTATGCGAAACTAATAGTAGGTTCGTCTGACTCAGTAGTTTATCCTTATTATATATATATATATATATATATATATAATGGAGAATGAATGTGAAAAGTATTAGCGTATGAAGGTGCTCAATGCTAAAATAGCAGAGCAGCTTAAAATCAGAGATAAAATATTATGGATTTAACATCCCGTTACAGAAGTGTCATGCGAACTTGCAATTGTCAGATGGTCAAAATGTTAAAATTTTAAAATATTTTAACATTTTGACCATCTGACGATTTCAAGTACACATAAATCTGCAGAAATGGGATATTACGTCCATAATATTTAATCTCTGATTATATATATATATATATATATATATATATATATATATATTCAATGTTTTTTTTAAAGTTGGGCGTTATTACGAAGCATTAAAAATATATAAATGAATGAATTCAATATTATGGAGTATTGGATTCACTTATATTTTTATTATTGTTATTTTTTGTCATAAATTTTCGGGTTCGTTAGATACCCTTTATCAAATGAATGTTATTTCTGTTTAACGGCTTCCTTGTCTCTGTTGTTATCGATAGCGGCAGCGTCTGTGAAATATTTATAATAACGGAGAATTCTGATGTCTGCGTTCAATCCCTTCACGTGTGTTTGTAATTTTAGAATCCATTTAGTTTCTGATTGTTTTCTAGATTACGTTGTTGGAAATATATATATATATATATGTTTGTCACTCTCCATCTTTCTTTCTCTCTCTCTCTCTCCGTCTCTCTTTCTCTCCCTCTCTCTCTCTAAACGTAACATTGCCAAATCTTACCATAAGGTAAATACATGCATATACATACCTATGCTTACATGTGTGTATATATATACTGTATATATGCACATACATAACCGTATATATACACATAAGCACACATATACACATGTATATATATATATATATATATATATATATATATATTATATGTGTGTGTGTGTGTGTGTGTGTGTTTCTATTGTCACCCCTCCCTCTCTCTCTCATTCTGTTTATGTGAATAAATCTCAATTTAATGTCTTGTTCGCACCTCTGATGATGGTTTATTTATTTTCGTACGAGGTGGCACTAATAGTCAAGTAGTTATTTGTACATGCCTATATATATATATATATATATATATATATATATATATATATATGTATAAATATATATGTTTTATATATATATATATGTATATATATGTGTATGTATATATATATATATATATATATATATATATATATATATATATGTGCAATCTTGGGTTTCTGCAATTCGGTGTATATTTTCCCACATCCATTAATCTGAATGCGTGGTGGGTGGGTGGGGGGGATATCCTCCATTTTGTCTGGGACTTATCGATGCTTTGACATCTGAAGATGTTAAATAAATGAAGGAAATGATTGAATAACAAATAGACGCAGGGGAAAAGTGTGAAGACGCTGATTGCTCATTGCCCGTCTGCGTCTTATCATCTGTGAAATGAATGACTGACACATCAACAGTTCTACAGCGTCCATTCCTTTCTCCCGCCTCACTCATACGTCACCAACGCAATTGCGCCCGGTGCTCCTTTTGCCAATTCCCTTCTCCTCCACGTGACCCATTCTTTGATTGTTTCGCTTTTGTCCAATTCGAATGTTTCTTTATTTTTGTTTTTTTTTGTGTTTTTGTTATTGTTTTGTCTATACGTCCAAATCAGCTATATTTTTATACTTCTTTTTCGATTATTTCCTAGTTGAGTAACATAAGTGACCCAGAAAAAACAGAACCCAAATAATTTAGTTATTTTCCCAGTAAACTAACCCTAAACCCTAACCCTAACCCTAAACCGTAACCCTAACATTTGTTGGACTTAAACCTAAAAAAAAAAAAAAAAAATTTACAGTTTTATTACAAAATTTGTGGTTTCTGTTTTTCTGGGTCACCCTGTAATATTATGTTACTCAACTAGAGGGGTTAGGGTTAGGGTTTAGGGTTAGGGTTAGTTTAATGGAAAAATAAATAGTTTGGGTTCTGTTTTTTTCTGGGCTACCCTGTAATATTATGTTACTCAACTAGGTTTAGGATTAGGGTTTACGGTTAGAGTTAGGGTTTAGGGTTAGGGTTAGGGTTGGGGTTTATGGTTAGGGTTAGGGTTTAGGGTTAGTTTAATGGGAAAATAAATAATTTGGGTAATTTTTTTTCTGGGTCACCCTGTAATATCAAGTTACTCAAATAGGGTTAGGGTTATGGTTTACGGTTAGGGTTAGGGTTAGGGTTTGTGATTTTGGGTTAGTTTAATGGGAAAATAAATAATTTGGGTTCTGTTTTTTCTGGGTTATCCTGTAATATTATGTTACTCAACTAGGGTTAGGGTTATGGTTTACAGTTAGGGTTAGGGTTAGGGTTGGGGTTTAGGGTTAGTTTAATGGAAAAATAAATAATTTGGGTTCTGATTTTTCTAGGCCACCCTGTAATATCATGTTACTCAACTAGGAAATAACCCAATTTTCTTTGTCTAAATCTTTATTATAATGGAGATTATGTTTTTTCTGTTTGTAACCGAAACTATATCACTACTCATGTCACAATTCCCTTAATTATTTGCATCAAACTCTCCATGATTTTATTTTTTATTCAAACCTCAATTATCAAAAAAATTGTTTAACATTATTAGTACTGTTGGTCTTATCTACATATTATTTACAACGTACCCCACGTGTACGGGTCAGGCACAAGATCCTATTAACGTGGGACCACTCACAAGCCGTGACTTGATATTAAACATTTGATTTTCATAAATTTCTGCTTAGTATTATTGATTTCTAAGTGTTTGGTTTTATCTTCATGAATATGAACAAAGATCTCGGGTGTAAATTTTAAAAGACATTCACTAACAAGAAGAAATAATTGTAATTTTATTCTTTACTTCCTATATTAATGAAATGATTGAATTATGAAAGTTTAGCAATGAAAAATGGGAGTGATCGAAAAGTAAGTTTTAGTTATTCTATTTTTCAATTATCTCACCCTCTGTTTCAAATCCATTCATCTGCATTCAATATATATATATATATATTATATATATATATATATATATATATATATATATATAATATATATATATATATATATGTTTCTTTGTAGAACTGTAGGATTAATAAGTAAGGATTAAAATTTATTTTGAATACAAAAAGCAGAAAGGAATTAGTTTTTTCTCTAGTTCATCACTCTTTAATTTATCCGAGTTTCCGGGTCATTTTTTGCTCTAGAGTTCAAGATCTCATCTTTTTTTAAGTTCCAATCATTCTCCGTTCAGCTATGGGTAAATTGTAGGGAAAACTAGGCTCTTTAACCCAGTTAGGGCCACCGGTCTAGGAGAAAGAAAACACTGAATTCATACCCCTTAAACAAACTTTTGCATCCTTTGTGTCGCATCCTTTATGTCACATCCTACACGTTTGAACGGGTTGGGTAAATACGCAGTCAGCTATATTTTCACACTCCTATTTTTTTTCAATAAAAATCGCGTCTGATTGTTCTTTTCATTTTAAATTGGTATCAGTAACGAGTGCACCTGAATCAAGAAAGAGAATAACTTGTATCATGATGATTTGCGCCGGTCATCAAAATAAGGAGATTATGGTTGCTGCCCAAAGCTCCCTGAACACTGTAAAAACAATCAGGCATAAACTGGAGAATTGCAATAAAGACTACGAGGCTGTGGCTAGAAGAACTTTCATCTGAACCCTGTACAAATTTTGTTTAGAACAACGTAATCCTTTTACAATCCGAGTACTATCTGCTTTCTTCTGAACCATTATCAAATCTGTTAAAGTATATTATAATTTTTATTATTTATCTTGATCATTAATTTGTTTTTTAAGGCTAAATAAACTTAATTTAGAACGAAATTGTTCAATCCATTTACAATAAAATACTTTGAGTGAATTATCGCCGGTTTCGTAATTAATTCTGTTGTCAAAATTTTACGTATAAAGCTAAAGAACTTTAAATATTTTTAAAGTGCTGTCAGCATGAATCTTTTTTTTGTATCATTAACTAAGTTATTTCTAAATGTTTTTGTACAGCACTTATACATGTGTATATATATATATGTTTTATTGTACAATACAATTAAAAGGCGAATGTTAACATTGATTTCAAAGCAGTGTACTAACGACTTATTCTCAGGACAACGCGCCTGTAATCAAGCACTTTTTCATTTACCCTATACAAAGTACTGACAACGACAGACACAGACACAGACACACACTCACACACACACATATACATATATATATATATATAATATATATATATATATATATATATATATATATTTATATATATATATATATAATATATATAAATTTTTTCAAAAAAGTATCATTTATTAGATTTCACACACAACACACACACACACACACACACACACATATATATATATATATATATATATATATATATATATATATATAAGATTTTGTCCAAAAAGTATCTTCGGAATACAAGGTGTGTCAAAAAGTACCAAGTTTAAAGCTCCATTTGCCGAAATAGAAATGAAGAATGAATGGATCGTTATTTTTCAGAATACAAGGTGTGTCAAATAGTAGAAAAAAATCTTGATACTTTTTTGACACCCCTTGTATATATATATATGTGTGTATGTATGTGTGTGTATGCGTGTGTGTGCGTGTGTGTGTGTGTGTGTTAACGAAAAGATGTAAACGTTTCTTTTGAAGTTTTTTTTAAATATATTTTATGCTTTAACTTTATTTTTCTTTTATTATTTTACAGATCTGTCGTTCTACCCCATTTCTATTTAGCTGTCAGTCTACCAGCTTGTTATCCGGTCTGTGTATTTGTCTTCGCGCCAAAAGTCATTTTTTTCCATCCCAAGAAATAACAGCTGTTTGATGTCAAAGAATTCCACCGAAAGAATTTACCGTTTTTATTATTTCTTTTAACTTGTATTTTCAGTTGTTTTTTTTTTTTTTGTCTTTTTATTTATTTGCAACGCCTTTACAAAATGTGCAAATGTCTTCAGTCAAAATAGAACTTGTCCCTTTCCGTCTGCACATTATTGGCTATTTATTTATATTGATTGATTTATTTATTTTTATTTATTTTTATTTATTCATTTATTTTTATTTATTTTTATTTATTTTTATTTATTTATTTATTATTTTATTTATTTATTATTTATTTTATTTATTTTTATTTATTTATTTATTTATTTAAAAAAAAAATTTATTTCTACTTTTATTTATTTTTTTGTTCATTTATTTCTTTATTTATTCATTTATTTTTTATTTATTTTTATTTCTACTTTTATTTATTTTTTTGTTCATTTATTTATTTATTTTTATTTATTTATTTATTCATTTTTCTTTCTTTCTATATTTATTTTCATTTATTTTTATTTATTTTTATTTCCCCTTTTTTATTTTTTTGTTCATTTACTTATTTATTTTTATTTGTTTTTATTCCTTATGTATATTTATTTATTATTTGTTTATTTCTATTCATCCATCTATTTTTATTATTTATTTATTGTTTTTATCTATTTGTTTATTTATTTCGAGGTTTCGATTTTCTTTTTATAAACTTTTTATATTGTTTCCCTTTCTTTTCCATTATTTCGTTCTCTTTTCTTTTTTTTTCTTTTTTTGACTCTATCTTTTTTTTTCAATTGTGCCAAGAGCCTAATGAACAACGGCTTGGAGAACAGAATCGGTGAAATGCGTTAAATTTTAAGATAAAGCTTGATAATTTGTATTATTTCCATTTGTGCGGACTGTTGTCCTCGTCTTTATTACCATATATACAACGTTTTGGCTGATGTGCCCTCCCTCCTTCTTGGGATGTTTCTTGCTGATTTCGGAAACCTACGCGAACTCGGGGACCTTCTCTTCGAACTCAGAAACCTTCTCATCGAACTTGGTGCCCTCATGTCATATTCAGTCTACCTCGGTGGATTGAATAAGGGGGTCAGTTCGAAGATCCTATCTAATAGTGGTACTTTCCACAGACATATAGTTTCAAGTATTCTTTTCCAATACCAATAATTTCCACAGTTATATTGTTTCAAGTATTTCTATCTAAGACTAATAATTGCCTTAGTTTCATGTATTCCTTAATAATACTAACAGTTTCTACAGTTGTTTGGTTACAAGTATTCCTATCTAATACTATTAATCTATACAGTTATAGGTTTAAAATATTCCTATCTAAAACTAATAATTTGTGCAGTTATATAGTGTCAAGTATTCCTATCTAAAAACTAACAATTGCCAGAGTTATATAGTTTCAAGTATTCCTATCTAATACTATTAAATTAGACAGTTATAGGGTCAAAAGTATTCCTATCTAATACTAATAATTTGCACAGTTATATAGTGTCAAGTATTCCTATCTAAGACTAATTTCCACTGTTATATAGTTTCAGTATTCCTTTCCAATACAGATAATTTCTACAGTTATTTGGTTTCCTCACAAATATTTATAACTTATAAATAGTTATAGTATGTGTATCTACGGTAGGTACCCTTATTTACTAAGGTGAGCTTAGTCTGGCATGTGGCCATATTGTGAGGAGTCTCTCGGGAATAAACTACTCGCTACAGAATTCAAATTAGTCTGTGCGACGAACATAATATCCGTCTCGATACGGTCGGGACACATTTGATTTATTAATGTTTCATTTATTGGCTTAAAGCACGGATGGGTTGTCAAGAGGAAGTTTGTTCTTCGTGAATTTTACTGTCGTTGAGTTAAACAATTTGATATCTATATTTTATTTGTTATTTACCTTTTATTTCCTTATGTATCTCTTTTCATATATATATAATATATATAATATATATATATATATATATATATATATATATATTATGAAGTTAAGTAAACAAACAAATGTGTTTATTTTTTTATATGGCTTTAAGCCGACAATTTTTGGGGGATATGTGCTTAATTGAAGTCATACCTAATTTTGCAAATTAATTAGTTAATAATTAATGAATTTAGGCGGGCATATATGTTCAAATGTAAGGTTAAACGAATCGAGAAAATGTCAATCCCTAAATGGGTCGAAATGTACATTCAGGGATTGAAATTTTCTCGATTCGTTTAGCCTTACATTTGAACATATATGCCCGCCTAAATTCATTAATTATTAAGTAATTAATTTTCAAAATTAGGTATGACTTCAATTAAGCACATATCCTCCATATATAATATATATATATATATATATATATATATATATATATATATATATATATATATATATATTTATATATAAGTAATTGGTAATTTGCTTGAAGCATTGTTAAGTATGTTATAAAAT
>CM042160.1:6557111-6564611 GCA_023376005.1 Doryteuthis pealeii
TTGTGGTTTACATGTTTGTGTAGTGAAGTTGTTTTTATTGTTGTGTATATGTATTTGCTTGGTTAGGTTCAGTTTGTGTGTTTTGGGTGCTTATTTGTGTTCCTACATATGTGTTTTACACATATACATAGGTTGTGGATTCTATTTAGTAGATCATATTTGCTTATGGAGTAGTGTTATTGTGTGTGTGTGGTTAAATTCGATTTAATTCGGGTTTGTATTTATCTATGAAATGTTTTTCTTTAATTAGAAGTAGAGTATAGTCATCAGTTTGATATATTGGTAGCACTCTAAATTGTCCCTGACTACATTCGTGGATATGTTTCGATACGTATAGGTTTCTATTGTTAGCTAATTTAATGTTGCTTTTGTGTAGTGAGATTCTTTTGTTCAGTGATGATGTGCATCCAATGTATATTTTCTCGCAGTTTGTGCATTCTATTATGTAAACTACATTTTTTGAGGTACAGTCAAGATTTCTATTTATTTTGAAAGTTGTGTAGGGGTTTTGAAGGTGTAGGTTGTTCCTTCTATTATTATGTTGCATACCCCACATCTTCTGTTTCCGCATTTTGAGACACCCTGTGTAGCTTGTGTCCCAAATTTGGATGAAGTTAATATTTGTTTTAAATTTTTTGGCTGTCTCTTGCTTTTGATTATTGTTGTTGTGTCTAATATATTTTTAATTTTTTCATTATTTTCAAGTTGGTGTAATATGTTTGTGAATATTTCAGGGTTGTTTTTGTTATATGTTGAGACATATGCTAGTTGTTGTTCGTTGTTATGTTTTTAGGGGTTCTTAATTGTTCTAGTGGTATTCTCTCCGCTAATTCAAATCCTTTGTTAATTAGTGTTGTGGGGTAGCCTCTCTGGAGGAGGGTTTTTTGTAATTCTTTTAGACGGATTTGTTGGAGGTTTTTATCTGTGACTATGGTGTATATCCTACGTGCAAGTGCATAAGGGATGGATTTTATGCAGTTTTTAGGGTGGTGGCTTTTGAAGTGTAAGTATTGTTGTGTGTCTGTGGGTTTGTGGTAAATGTCTGTGATAATTTGACCATTTATATTTTTAATGGTGATATCTAGGAATGGTAGTTCTTTTAAGTTGTATTCTATAGTGAATTTTATTTTTGGGTGTAGGTTTTGTAATAGCTCGTGTATTTTGTTGATGTCACCCCATGAGCATTTCCAGAATATAAAACAGTCATCCAAATACCTTTTCCATGATTTTATAAAGTTCATTTTGATATTGTTATCATATTCTTGTTCTATTTTATCGTATAGGTGTTCTTCTAAATATGCTAGGGTTAGGGTGGCATAGGTTGGCGCCATCTTTGTCCCCATAGCAGTTCCTAGTGTTTGTATGTAGTTTTTGTTGTTGAATTGAAAGGAGTTATTGTTTAGGATGAGTTCTATACCGTCAATGATAAATTCCTTATTGAATCTAGAGTGTAACATTTCTGGGTATTTCTCAATCCAAAATGAGATGGCTGTTTTTCCTAATTCATGGGGATATTGCTATATAAACTGGTAACATCGAATGTTACCATGAGTGTGTCAGGGTCTACTCTTTTGTGGTATGTAGTTTAGGAATTGGATGTCATCTCTAACGTAACTTTTTATCTTTTTTAGGAATGGCTGTAGTAGGATGTCTATTAGTTTGCTAATTCTGTTGGTGGGACATGCTGGTCCTGCTACTATAGGTCTAAATTTAAGGTCATTAGGGTCTTGTATTTCTATATATTCTGATTTTTGTGTCATGATTGCTGTTTTGATTTCTTTTGATTTGTGGATTTTTGGTAATCCGTAGAAGTTGCTTGTTTTGTGGGGAAATCGGTTAGAAAGGCCTTTTCTTTTTTGGTTAGTATTTGTCTGTGTGTTGTGCAGAATTTTGTAATTTTTGATATTATATTTTTATCTATGTTTGTGTCTATTGGTTTGTAGGTAGTATTGTCATTAAGTATCTCGTTGATTTTTGATTTATAGTATGTTTTGTTTAGGATGACTATTGCACTTCCCTTGTCAGCTTCTTTTATGACTATGTCATTGTTTTCCTGTAGGTTTTTTAAGGCTTGTTTTTGTTTATGTGATAGGTTGTTGTGTGTGTTTTTTCTTTTCTGTAAATTGATGCTCCAGAGTTTTTCAAAAAATGTATTTAGTTCACTATTTTTGCATTTTTCTGGGAAGAATTTAGATTTGTTTTTTACTAAAGAATCATCTGATTGTTTTTATTTTGGAACATTTCTATGAGTCTAAATTTTCGTTCAAATTCTTTGAGATCTTTTTTTAGTTCGTCTAGATTGGGTTTTGGGGTAGGGCAAAATTTTAGCCCTAATTTCAGTAAATTAATTTGATTATCGTCTAGTTTATGTGCGGAGAGGTTAATTATTTTGGGTTTGATTCTGTTTTGTGTATTGTTTATATTGGTCGTTTGGTTTGGTCTATGTATTCTAAAAAAGGTTTTGTTATTGTGTGGTTATAGTTATTAGGGTAGTTTGTGTGATTTCGCCTATTTCCGTTTCTAGATGTATCGTAGATATTGCCTATTCTATATGGGAATGGGTGTTTGGGTGGGTTGAATTGTTGGTTGTTTGGTGGGTAAGTATATTTTGGAGGGTTGTTTTGTGTTTGAGAGTATGAATAGTGATGGGCATGTGTGGGAGGTTATGGGGATTCTTGTATAGGGTCGTTTTTTATATTGGTGTGTGTTGGGTCTAATTTGTATGTTGTGTGTGTTCTCTCGTCTATATCTATTGTATGGGTGTGTCTGTGTGTAGTATTGTGTGTTTTGATTGTATTTTCTTTTATAGGTTTTTCTTGTGAATGAGAATGTGTGTATGGCTTTGGTTGTGGGTAATATTGGTGTGTGAAGTTGTTGTTTTGTGGGTTTGTGAAGTAATGTGTATTCCGGTATATGTTCTTGGGTGTGTTTCTTGTCTTTTTTGTTGTTGTTTTTGTTTTTCTTCTTTTTGGTTTTTGTATTCCTGCTCTTTTTGGGGTAGGTTTCTCAGCCATGTTGTTTTCTTTTCTAGGATTGTTTTAGATTTTTCCTCCTCTTTTTTACATTCTGATTCCCATAGTTCCAATAGGAATTGTTGTGTTGTTTGAGGACAGAGTTCCTTAATTTTGATCAGGATTTCTTTATCTATTTCTAGATATTTTGTTGTGTAGTGTGATGTTTTGTCTTCTAGTAATTCTATTTGTATTTTTAATTTTGCAATGTATATAGGGTGCTTGTATGTAATATTATTATAATAATATATTATAAATTGTATATATATGAATTACTGTTTTCATGTCTATGTTTACTTGTATGTTATTAATTATAAGTATACTTAATTGTACTTATATCAATCTATATTAGATATATATGTAAATATAAACTCATAACCACTTACTAATAGATACAGGGGAAATCGATATATTTATTTATTTATATATATATATATATATATATATATATATATATATATATATATATATATATATAATATATATATATATTTATGTAATAGTATGAACAATTGAAAAAAACACAAGTTCATAAACGAGTAACGTTTATGAATTGTGTTTATTTCTTTTTTCATAATATTACATACTGTCGGATTCACTTGCACTCTTTCTTTACACACACACACACACACACACACACACACACACACACACACACACACATATATATATATATATATATATATATATATATATATATATATTTCTGTGTATATGTGTGTGTGTTTGTGTGGATGTACATGTTTGTGTTTCATTGCGCGTTTGGTTACATTCTTATAATTATACATAATCGTATTTATATCTATCTACTTAATATACATATATGTGTGTGTGTTTGTATATATATATATTTAAATATATATATATATATATGAAACACTTGTATTTCAAATCTTTCACTATATTGCATACCGTCGGATTCACTTCCATTTTTCTCTCCCCCCCATATATATATATATATATATATATATATATATATAGATAGATAGATAGATAGATAGATAGATAGATAAAATGGTATGAAAATATATAGATAAAAGGGTATGAAAATGTATATATATATATATAAATATATTGATAAAATATATATATCAATATATAAATAAAAGGGTATGAATATATATATATATATATATATATATATATATATATATATATATATATATATATATACTAGCAAATATATGCACCCTCCGGGTGCAAGTATTTAAGTTTTAATGTAATGAAATATCGTATTAAATTTGAAAGTCTAATAAGAAGGCAGATAAAAAAGATACGTAACAGAGTGGGGGTATAATAGAAAAATAGAAATGAAACTTACTCTTCCATCACTCCCGTCTTTCATTGCTAAATTTTACTTATTTAACTATTTAGTTAAATTAGGAAATAAAGAATAAAATGACAGTTATTTTTTCTTGTTAATGGATTTCATTTAAGATTCATTGAAGAGATTTTTGCTTATATTCATTAAAATAAAACCAAACAATTAGAAATCAATACTACTAAGCACATATTTAATAAAATCACATTGTTAATATCAATATGCAAATTATCCTTCCCATTCACACTTTAAACCGCTATTTGTTGTATATATAAATACAATTGCATGTTATTTGTATGTATATATGACAATACTAATAAAAAGGTGAAGCAAATTTATTAATAATTGAGGTTTAAATATAAATAAAATCATGGAGAATGTGATGTAAATAACGAAGGGAATTGTAACTTGTGTAGTAATATAGTTTCGGTTACAGACAGAAAAACACACAATCTCCATTATAATAAGATATAGTTAAGAATTAATGGTAAAATGAATAAGTGGATGAAATAAACATGAATTAAAGGAGGGGGATGAATGAAATTTTTTTTCCAAGGAACCCTTCTCAAGAGTATTACGACACTTTTTGAGAGTGGGGTCCCTGATAGAAAGTTATTCCCATCTATTATTAGACTCCTTTGAAGTATCAAGTTAATATAATTATTCTATAAGTTATTAGAGAAGATAAAATCCGTCTCTTACCTTTGTAATATCTGTTGAGAACAGGTTTGAATTTATATATATATATATATATATATATATATATATATATTATATATATATATATATATATATGTATATATATATATATATATATAATCTTGTCTGGTTAACTTTCGGTCAATATTGCTACACTGTAACTATCCTGAATTCAAAATAAAATCGGTCAAATAGAATAATTTAATTTGCTTAAATAAAATAGAATATATTAAATTAATTGGATAGATCAGTAAATAAATGAAAATATTATCTTTAATTATATATTAGAAAGATTGATGAATAATTTTAGAAAATTATATCTTATGAGTATTTTTAAATTTCAAATAGATTAAATATCTTAAATTATAAATATTTAAATTACAAAAGACAAAGTGTTATTTTTCCTTGTATTAACAGCTCTAGACTGACCGTAATTTTAATTAAAATAAGGGTATTACGGTTTAAAGAGTTAACTATACTAGCAACAGAAAATTTTTGAAAGACATTGCCTGAGAGGGTGGAAGTTAAAAATTCGATATCAGAGGGCTTGTATCATAAGTAAGTAAAATCATTAAATTTATTAAAGGAGTAAAAAACTTTTTATTATAAATTATTTTAAATATTTTCCACATCAATTTTCCACAAGATCGTAGGTATTTATTTGTAAACTTTTTAGTTAACTTCTTGTTACTGTAAAAAAAAAAAAAAAAAAGGGACGAGAGTAAAAAAACAATTTTTAAAATTGCTTACTCGAATTTTGCGTGTATATAGCATAAGAATATTGTAACGTAAACTGTGACGTAGTGCTATGACGTAGTTTTTGTTACAGAGAGAAATACAGACAACCTCCATTATTAATACTAGCAAATATATGCACCCTCCGGGTGCAAGTATTTGAATTTTAATGTAATGAAATATGTTAAATTTGAAATACTTTTGAAACTAAATAAAAATCCAAATAAAATGATTTGAAACAGAGGGGTATAATCAAAGAATAGAACAACTTTGAAACTAAGTCTTCCATCATTTTTCATCACTCCCTCCTTTTATTGCTGAATTTTCCTAATTTAACTATTTAGTTAAATTAGAAAGTAAAGAATAAAATTACTGTTATTTCTTTATATAAAGGATTTCATTTTAAGATTTATCCCCGAGTTTTTAGCTCATATTCATTAAGAAAAAAACAAACAATTAGAAATCAATAATACCAAGCGCATATTTAATAAAATTAAACTTTTAATATCAATATGCAAATTAGCTTTCCTGTTCACACTGTAACCCGCTATTTTGTTGCATATATAAATACAATTGCATGTTATTAGAATGTAGATAAAGTCAAAAGTATTAATAAGGTATAACAATTTTATCAATAACTGAGGTTTAAATAAAAATAAATTCATGGTGAATATGACGTCAATAACTAAGGGAATTGTGACTTGAGTAGTGATTTAGTTTCGGCTTCAGACAGAAAAACACACAATCTCCATTATAATAAGATATATATATATATATATATATATATATATATATATATATATATATATGTGTGAGAGAGAGGGGGAGATATAGATAATAATCGATTTGATCCTATCACGCTATTCAAGTCTAAACACATTTCCCACACAACGTCATTCGTGCACTCATTTACACATCTAATTACAAAAAATGTACTTACAAATTTAATTCAATTAATTATATATAATTATAATCAATTATAATTAATTATGAATGTATTATAAGTAATTATGAATTTATTATAATAATTTATTATAATCTTATTATAATGGAGATTGTGGGTTTGTCTGTCTGTAACCGAAACTATATTACTAATCAAGTCACAATTCCTTTTGTTATTTATACCACATTCTCCATGATTTTATTTTTAATTTAAACTTCAATAATTAATAAAATTATTTTATATCATTAAGACTGGTGACCATATCTACAAACTATTAACATGCAATTGTATTTATATATACAACACAATAGTGGTTTACAGTGTGAATGGGAAGGCTAATTTGCATATTGATCTTAAAAATTTGATTTTAATAAATATATGCTTAGTATTATTAATTTCTAATTGTTTGGTTTTATCTTGATGAATATGACCAAAAATCTCTTCAATAAATCTTTTAAAAAATCCATTAACAAGATGAAATAACTGTAATATTATTCTTTACTTCCTATTTTAACTAAATAGTTAAATTAGGAAAATTTACCAATGAAAGACGGGAGTAACGGAAATGATAGAAGAGTTAGTTTCAAAGTTGTTCTATTTTCCAATCATACCCCCTCTGTTCAAAATCTTTTTATCTACATTCTTATTCAGTTTCATTAGCCTTTCTAATTTAATATGATATTTTATTATATTAAAACTTAAATACTTGCACCCGGAGGGTGCATATATTTGCTAGTTTATATAATTAAATAATTATAATTTATATATAATTACAATTATATTTATATATA
>CM042160.1:6572111-6584611 GCA_023376005.1 Doryteuthis pealeii
TAAAAGATTATCGAATAAATATTAGTTTAGATATATTTTAGCAACAATAGAAACAATGATTTAAATTCCATTGAAAATATGTACGCCATCGGAATGTAACAAAATCATCCAATAATTTATGTCATCAGAATTCCACAGATACCAAAATCATTCGATATAGCATCATTGCAAATCACCTGATATTTGATGAATATTTTAGCTTACGGAACACGTAGACACTTACAAAACAATTATAAAAAGACCCATTTAGCTGAAAAGTTTCAGTTGGATGCGGATGCCCCAAACTCGACAGTTCGGGCGAATGCTCCCTAACTCGACATTGGGAGCGGATGCTCCCAACTCAACACAATGGGGAGAAAAAAAAAGATACATCAGGTCTGTCTCTTATTTTCGTTTCTTATGTTCTCTCTCCCTCTCAACCCAACAAGTTTCAATCACAGACATTGTTTTAAACAAAACTGCTACAAATTTGACAACTCCAAACGAACAAAATATAAACAAAACTTACGCACTCAGCAAACACAACTACCAACAGACACATACAGTCAGCACATCAATGAAAGAACAATTGAATATCACTATATGAATTGTAATATCTTGTATATGAAGTTGTTTCTTTTATAAATTGTATCTTCTTTTGTTTTCTACGGAAACTACATTTCTGTAGTCTTACACATTTAAATTGTGGGAATCAAAATTCGGATCTTCTTCAACCCATCACACACCAAGCAAACTCGGTACCCACAATACAATATAGTGCTATTTTTCTCGTTTCAAATATCACAAAATATTAGGGTTTTTTTGCGGCTGAAATTGTTTAATGCTATTTCACACTCTCGGCAAAATAAAATATTGCAAACCTTTTAGTAGAATAAATAAAAATAAAAAATAAAAAAAACAAGAAAATGTTTAATTCTACATAATGAGAATGGAATCATTTGTTTTTCCTATGAATAATATCTCTGGTGAGAGAAATGAGTTCTCACAAACTTGTTAATTTAGCCTAGCAATTGTTAATTACTCTGTTAACCATATATTTTTGCTTAGTAAACCTTTTTCTCTATCCTTAGAACTCATTGTGTTTCTTTCTATTATTTCTCTGTTAACTCTGATACTCAAGTTGCAACAATAACATTCATCTAAAACTATCTATATCAATTAATTTAATTTGCTAAAACATCTTGGTTACAGACACAGTATCTCCATTATAATAAGATAAACATGTATAAAGATCATTCCATATATAACCTGTATTAATTTGTAATTCATAAAGTATGCACCAACAACTATAAAGACCATCTTAAAAAAAAAACAAAAAAAACAAGAAAATGTTTAATTCTAGATTTGTTAGTATATTAACGATTCGTTTAAGATCAATAAATGAAACAATATATATATTTACAAAACCCCTCCGCACAAGCAGGATGTGACACAATGTCAATTTCTTAAGCGGGGTTCAACAGGTTTGAATTCAGAGTTTTCATTCTCCTAGACCGGTTGCCTAACCAAAGTTAAAGAGCCCAGTCTGCCCTACTATTTATCCATAGATGGAGGGAGAGTAGGATTCATACCTTTCCCGAGGGTATTAGCTCAAAGTGAAATGCAATTACCACATCCAGGATTTGAACTCGGGGTGACGAGTCTATTTATCCCTTGACTTTAAGCATTACACCACGCGCTTTCCATTCAAATGAAACAATATAATTTCTCAAAAACTGACGAGTTATATCACGACAGGCATACAGATCCTCGAAGCAGCACCTCACATAAGCAGCTGTGTGGCTATTTACTCCAGATCTTACAAACTATTCAAGTAAGACGAACAAGAAATGCTGGACACCGCTGGAGAAGTAGGGACGAACTTATAAGTGACGATCTCCTCTGGACTGGTAGCTGGTCTAGGAGAAGGAAAACTCATAATTCAAGCCAGATCTGGAGAGGGATGCGCTCCACCAGGATATTCATGCCAAAGATACGTTTCAAGAGTAAGTGTCTCCAAAACCAAACGAGGTTTTGGGTTTGGTCTCTCTCTCTCTCTCTCTCTCTCTCTCTCTCTCTCTCTCTCTGTGCGTGTGTTTGTGTGTACTATTTATGCATATACATATATATATATATTTATGTACACATAGATATATGTATATGTATATATTTTTAAATATATATTTTTACATATATATATATATATATATGTATATATATATATACATATATGCATATACATATATATATGTATATAAATAATTCTATATATATATATATATATACCCTCTGTCTCTCTCCTCTCTCTATCTCTCTTTCCCACTCTTTCACATACACACTAACATACACACACACATATTTAACATAATTTACAAATAATTTTCATGGAATGTTAGTTGTTGAACTAAGGCAACGATAATCAGGATTTACATTTGGATTATTCAGCAACGGTAATTGTTGTACCGGCCGTTCCTACAGTGGAGAATATACACCGGTTCTCACTATAAATAGTGAGACACCGAGTGAAAAGGTTGTACGGTTACCGTTTAGCGGCAAGCTAGCCGTTCTTGTACCTTATTGTAAATACACTTGTCTCATTTTACCCTACCTCGACTTGACTTCTTTTTTTACTGTTGAATTAACATCACAACCGTAATAATGGTCAAACATCCAAAGTTCGCACATTTGGACTCTCGTTTTAAATCAGAGAGTGTTGTAAGATGATAACGGTCGTACTTTTAAGGAACACGAGTATCAATATCATAGATTCTTCATTTTCTTCCCCCGACAGAGAATCAAATATTGCATCAAAACAATTGTTTCACAATTTGTCTGTATCGATTTCCTCGTCGCGGAATTGCCACCTAAAATTTAAAAGAAAAAAATGAAAAACAGAAACTTTAATTAAATCAGTTTCTCTCTGTCTATAACATTTGCCAGACTAAATATTTTCAATTATCTTCGTAATTGCATTTTCCCACCTACTTCCGATTTATTTAAACGATTTAAAATATATATATATATATATATATATATATATATATGTGTGTGTGTGTGTGTGTGTGTACTATTTATGCATATACATATATATACTTTTATACACATATACACACACATATATATATGTGTGTGTATACATATATATATATGTATATTTATAATTCTATAAATATATATATATATATAAACATATATATACATACACATATATATATATATATATATATATATATATATATATATATATATATATATATATATATATACAATTATATATACAAGTATATATACATAGTAAATGGATTGAACTATTGTTAAAAAGAAAATCTCGATGACCGTTTAAAATCATTCAATTTTGAAAACAAATTCTGACAGGATATTTCTTTTATATATCTGTGTGTGTTTGTGCGTTTTTGTGTACTATTTATGCATATACATATATATACTTTTATACACACACACATATATGTATATATATATATATATATATATATGTATGTATATTTATAATTCTATAAATATATATATATATATATACGCATATATATACATACACATATAGATACATATATATATATATACAATTATATATAAAAGTATATACACATAGTAAATGGGTTGAACTGTTGTTAAAAAGAAAATCTCGATGACCGTTTAAAATCATTCAATTTTGAAAACAAATTCTGACAGATATTTCTTTTATATAATATTTCTTTATATACCCAAGAAATATCAGTCGGAATATGTTTTCAAATTTGAATGAATTTAAATTTATATATATATATATATATCTATATATCAAGTTGTCGTTGGGGTGGCCTAAAGTTGGTATCAGCCAGACAGCGATGGAGTCTATCCCCTTTTCTCTTGCGCTAGACCAAGGAGACTGCCTTTGCGTCGGAGGTGGAGTGCCACACCTAGCAACAATTCCTCACTTTACAGCACAGATCTCTGTGCTAGTCATACACTAATTTGTCGAGGGCTGAAGCGAAACAGGTAAATATTCATTAAAGTCTAAATTTTAATACTGAATAGACTTGTAGTAATTTTTTTAATTCATTAAAATATTTGAGCTTCTCAAATTGTATTTCATTCGGTTTGTAAGGGTTTACAAGTTACTTTAAGTTAATGGTAATCATCAAATCCGATGGACTAAGAATCAAAGTTTAAATTGATGAAAAGTACGTAGAACGGCTGAAGTGAAACAGGTAAATATTCATTAAAGTCTAAATTGTAATACTGAATAGACTTACGGTAATCTTTTTTTAATTCATTAAAATTTTAAATAAGGATTCACTCTGACGAAGGTCGAATTTTCTTTGTGTGCGGAACACTTCTACATTTTTTCTATTATTATTATTATTTCCTTTTATTTGTTTATTTAAAAATAATTATAGTTTAAATTTTGTACACATATATAAACTCCTGATCGAAACACGTGTAAGTGATATTGATTAATATTATCCTTTATTATCCTTTCTATACTTTCTTTCCTTTATTCATTCTTCAACATACGTCGGATTCACTTCCAGTTTCATCTTTATATATATATATATATATATATATATATATATATATATATATATATATATATATTGATTATTATACATTGAGCTCTCTTTAGGGATTATGAATTATATGTTTGCATCTACCAGAGCATAGAGTATGTTTATACAGTGAGGTTTTGAAGATCCCAAATAGAATCATCCCTTACAACCAGTCATTTGGATATCTTACACACACACACACACACACACATATATATATATATATATATATATATATATATATGTATATATATATATATATATAGGTATATATAAAAACAATTTTTTTTGTGATGAAACAAAGAAAATACAATGCTCAATCACAAATTGTGAGAGCTAATATTTATTTAATTTGTTGAGTTTTTAAAAATAAATGCTTATATTTAAACCTGATCAATACCACCATATAAAATGATCCCATACCATGCTAACATATCGTTAAAACTGTTGACTACAAAAGAGTAAATATAGACGTACAACATATGATATTCCCTAACCTCTGAGCCATAAAATAATCCCAGACGGGTTGATATGCCATTAAAATCCGTCAACCATCATTCTTTCAACATACGTCGGATTCACTTCCAGTTTCATCTTTACACACACACACACACACACACATATATATATATTGTTGAGTTTTTAAAAATAAATGCTTATTATAGACAACTACCCAGGTTGCCTTGCTAGGTATAAATATATACATCCTTTAACATTCGGAATTAATTTTTTTTTTAATTTTTAAAAGAAATTTTTTTTTCTATTTTTAACGCATAAAGGGATGTAACTTCGTTAGCATTTTTATAAAAAAAATGCAAATTTTGAAAAAATTGAACTTTTAAAAAATCCGAAGCGCATTAGCGTCCACAAAAGCAACCGACGTTATTTGCGGTCCAGAATATAACATTAAGAAAAGATCTTCAAAGATATAATTTGACAGCCTGATGATTGCGACTTAGCAAGACAACCTGGGTAGCTGTCTATAATAAGCATTTATTCTTAAAAACTCAACAAATTAAATAAATAAATAAATATATATATATATATATGCATATATATATATATATATATATATATATATATATATATATATATATATAGAGAGAGAGAGAGAGAGAGATGGCGACAGACAGCTAGAAGGAGACAGAGATAGAGACAATGACACAGAGAGAGAAAGTTTTCCGATAGATGGTGAATTGAAACATCCAATGTATATTTTCGTTGTTTTTTTGTTTTTTAATTTTTGTTTTTTGTCTTGTTATTTTTTATAGAATTAGAATGGAACGTGAGACAGAAAGACAGACAGACAGACAGACAGAAAGAATAGAGACAGATATAGACACAGGGAGAGAGAAGGTTTTCTGCAAGATGGTGAATTCGTTGGAAACAAGATCGCATCCGATTCCGATAAGGAAATGTCAATTGAACGAGCCAGGAGATACATATTGAACACATGTGAAGAAAAAGCAATGCCCAGAATAGACGGTTTGGAAACAGACAAACAAACAAGTAAACAAACAAATACATGACAAAAAGATTCTATCAATTCTAACAAGATATAAAATAAAAAAATAAATAAAACGTTTTACACAAGTCAAGATGAAAGTATCTGGGTAATGGAAAGTTAACTGACACTTCTCAGCCATCTTTTGATTTTCCCCAACCCTATTGCCCTTATAGCAAGCCCCAACCCCTTTTTATCATATGGGTGCTAGAAGGCGGTGGCTGCGGGTCTACATATCCTGGAAATGGCGTTAAACTCTATCTGATGGTGAGGTTCCAGTTTTGGAGGTTTGGGGAATGTGGAGCACCCCTTCATCACCATTGCTCCCTGGTTTACTCTGACCCGGAGTGGTAGTACCTGTTAGGGTCCCATCTATGGGTTAAATAGAAAAATATATTTATAAAAAATTGTATTATCCATTAAGAATTGAATTATTTCAAAACTTTATCGGCATTAAATGACCCACTGAGGTTGATATGCCGTAAAACAAAACAAACCAAACAAACAAATCCAGTGTTGAAATCCAGGATTGGTTTGAACATAATTTTTGTGTATTCTTTTTTCTCGATTTAGATGCTTCTTAGTATTTACCTCTGAAGAACTTTATACACTTTACAAAGGTCTTAGTTTTTCTAATTCTGTTTCGTACTGTTCGCTCATAATGAGTGGAACCAGGTTCGAGAAAGAGTTAGTGATGTGAAGAAGAAGAAGAAGAAGAAGAAGAAGAAGAAGAAGAAGAAGAAGAAGAAGAAGAAGATAGGATATTAAAACAACGCGTGTGAGGTCTGTCTGCGAAAGGTTGTTTGGATGTCTGAGTTGTGTGGCTGGCATAACGACTTTCCCAGAAAAAGAAATCAGAATAAACGTCAAGGAAGAAGAAAGAAAAAAAACAGAATGGTTCTCTTCCAGTTCGCCATTTTGGTAACAAATGCAAAGAACCAAATAAAAAATAAAAAATAAAAAACCGGAAGTATGCGTATTTGATCTAGCCGAAAAAAAAAAACAGAATGGGAATCCACCTATTATTAAGCCTCACTGACCATCGAATGACTTAAGGATGAGGGAATCTTTTTCTTCTGAACGAATAGAATGCTGGTTGAAACTTACGAGTGGGAACTTCGAAGTAACCCTGTTTCTAACCCCAGGGGCAGCGAATCCCGAAGAGGGGAAACAATCCCATGAAATATCTGTGAAGATTGAATTTAAAATTAATGATAAACGACATTGAGTATCAATTCGGAATCTCAGCCGGAAATAGTGGCTTGGGAATATTATGAATCCAATTAGCCTCCCTTTAGCTATGGGTAAATAGTAATGCTCACTTTGACTCTTTGACCTTGGTATGACATCAGCTATAGAAGGAAAACTTTGAATTCAAACATTTTAAAAAATAGATCCCCTTTCGAATCCTTTTGGTGCTGATGGGTTGGGTAAGTAAATATACTGCTCAGATATGTTATATTTAGTAATATTTTTTTTCTCTTTTAACTTAAATTTTGTTTTTGTCTTTTTTAAAAACTGATGCTAAAAAAGTTTTGGGTGTTTATTAAGAAGATCAAAAATAGAATTTTTAGAAAGTTATATAGTTTAAAAAATATAACTAATACTCCTTTATTTTTTTTTATTTTAAAATACTTTGTGATCATTTTTTTTTATCTTATATTTTCTTTCATTTATTTCTGTAGAATTGTTTAATTTGAATGATTATATTAATAATCCCCCTAAAAATATTTTTTAAAGACCCATTTAAAAATATTTGTAACTTTGAACAATTTGAAAAAAAAAAAAATAAATAAATAAAAGAACCCTATTTAACTTTTTTTTTTCAAGTATATACAAAATTCAGTAACTTTATTTTTATTATTATTTATTAAGTAAAAAAAAATGTCTTTCTTTTTATAAATTTAAACAATCTACCTAACTAATTTGAAGTTATATTAACAGATTTTTTTTCATAATGTAGTGAATGGCCTTAATTCAGTACAGCACACACTTTATTGTCCACTCCCTGAAATTTTCCCCTTTCCAGGTTGGGGCATATTGGCTAAGGTACTAGACTGCGAGATCCTATTAAGCGAGTTCAAACACCAATCGCCCTATTAAATTCACGTTCGGGTTAATACCCTTGGGATAGGTATAAAACCTTTCATCCACCCAGCTATGCGATATGATAGTACCACTACTGTTGTTCTACGAGGATAACGCTGGTTTTAGATAACCCACGAAGGTTGATATGAACTTAACTCTAATAAATAAAACTAAACCAAATTCGACTGAAAAATCTCAGAGCTTTAGTATTATCTAGCAGGACCTATGGATATACCACAGTATGATAATTTTTATTATTATGTTTGATATGTTTACTTAAGAGCTATTACTAAATAGTTCAATTTGTAAAAAGTATAATAATCTTGATTCAAGTCTTTCTCATTTTTCTTTCCTCCCTTGTTTTCATCTTTTCATTATGTTCAATTGAAACATAGCGTTATCCTACCGCGTGCTCACCCACTCTCTTTCTCTCTATATATATATTCCCCTAATCTCTTTCTTTCTTTCTTTCTAGTTTTCTGATTATATTTTTCCGTGTAGCATGTCCATTTTCTTACTCTTCTTTCTTTATGATAAAGACGGAATGGTCTATTATTTAGTTGATGTGAGAACAGTATTAATAATGTAAAATAATTTTAGCACAACTCCTACCCCAGCTATGGTTAGCGGAATGAGAACAGGATACCCCCGTGGACTAAATAAAGGGTTAGGTTCAAAGTTCCGTGACGGCTCCCGATTACGACAAGAAAGTTCCCGACTTCGAAAAGAAGGTTCCCGAGTCCGAGAAGGTTCGCGAGTCCGACAAGAAATACCTGAAGAAGGCCGGAGGGCATATCGACCGAAACGTTGTACAAATAACAATGAAGATGGGGACAATAGTCCGAATAACGCAGATAATACAAACAATTTTAAGGTTTAAATAAAAAATAAAATCATGGAGAATGTGACGTAAATAACTAAGGGAATTGTTATTTGAGTAGTTTCGGTTACCGGCAAACAAATACACAATCTCCATTATAATAAGATATGCGAGTTATTTTACTAACATATATATGTTACCAATTTGATTGTTTTAAATTTAATTATGATATGGCATACCTCCAGAAATATTTAGCTTGTTAGTGAAAATAATTCACGGTGTAAATCAGGTGAAATCTTTTCTGAATCATTGTCAATTAATATCAATTCATTTAGCAAGGTTTGGTTTTTGTTGATTTTTTTTAAAATTTTCTTTGCTTTTTCTTTTCTTTTCTTTTTTCTCCTCTTTCTATTAGAGCTATCATATCACATGATGAATGTCTACAAGCTAATTTTCTTCTTCTTCTTCTTCTTCTTCTTCTTTTATTATTATTATTATTATTATTATTATTATTATTATTATTATTATTAATCCCTTCTTCTTCTACTTCTTCTTCTTTATCCCTTCTTCTTCCTCTTCTTCTACTTCTTCTTTATCCCTTCTTCTTCTTCTTCTTCTTCTTCTTCTTCTTCTTCTTCTTCTTCTTCTTCTTCTTCATCCCTTCTTCTTCTTGCTTATCCCTTCTTCTTCTTTTTCTTCTTGCTTATCTCTTCTTCTTCTTCTTCTTCTTCTTCTTCTTCTTCTTCTTCTTCTTCTTCTTCTTCTTCTTCTTCTTCTTCTTCTTCTTTCTTCTTATCCCTTCTTCATTTCTTCTTCTTGCTTATCCCTTCTTCTACTTCTTCTTCTTTTTACTCATCCCTTCTTCTTCTTATTCATCTTCTTCTTTTTCTTCTTCTTTCTCTTCTTCTTCTTCTTCTTCTTCTTCTTCTTCTTCTTCTTCTTCTTCTTCTTCTTCTTCTTCTTCTTCTTATCCCTTCTTCTTCTTCTTCTTCTTCTTCTTCTTCTTCTTCTTCTTCTTCTTCTTCTTCTTCTTCTTCTTCTTCTTCTTCTTCTTCTTCTTCTTCTTCTTCTTCTTCTTATCTTCTTCTTCTTCTTCTTCTTCTTCTTCTTCTTCTTCTTCTTCTTCTTCTTCTTCTTCTTCTTCTTCTTCTTCTTCTTCTTCTTCTTCTTCTTCTTCTTCTTCTTCTTCTTCTTCTTCTTCTTCTTCTTCTTCTTCTTCTTCTTCTTCTTCTTCTTCTTCTTCTTCTTCAAAACAGGAAAATATTTGCCACCTGCACGCAATAGACATGAATAGCAATTAATAATGAAAAGATGCACAGCGCCTTCGGCAGATGAAGCTTCCCAATTTACGGAAGTCTTACTCGGCAGGGTTCTTCCAGCATTAAATGTCGAAGATCTTAGCCTAGATGCGATTATGACGAGGGACTGTCTGAATGTAAGGCCTATTAATCATTCCAATGAATCTACAACATATACACAGAACACTACAAGACAATTAGAGAAAGTTTTCAGCTACAAGCTTCCTATATTCAACATTATATATTGGGAAGATATTTGTAAATTACGATTTAACAAAGAAAAATTAGTGGTCTAAAAGACATGCCACCCCTACACATTCTTTTAACTTTCATTATTTTTTGTTTAAATGATATAAGGGAATGTAGCAAACTAACATAACGAGAATGCAATGATAGTTACGGTTATGTTGGAAAGGTGATTCACTGAGAATTGTGAAAGAAACTAAATTTTAACCACGAGCAAATATATGCACCTTCCAGGTGCAAGTATTTAAGTTTTAATGTAATAAAATATTGTATTAAATTAGAAAGGTTAATGAAACTAAATAAGAATACAGATAAAAAGATTTGAAACAGAGGGAGTATAATAAAAAATGGAACAACTGAAATTTACTCTTCCATCACTCTCGTCTTTCATTGTTATTTTTTCTAATTTAAGTATTTAGTTAAAAGAGGAAATAAAGAATAAAATGACAATTATTTTATCTTGTTAATGGATTTCATTTAAGATTCATTGAAGAGATTTTTGCTTATATTCATTAAAATAAAACCAAACAGTTAGAAATCAATAATACTAAGCACATATTTATTAAATTCGACTTTTTAATATTAATATGCAAATTAGCCTTCCCGTTCACACTGTAAAACGCTATTTTGTTGTATATATAAATATAATTGCATGTTGTTAGTATGTAGACATGGTTAACAGTATTGATAATGTAAGACAATTTTATTAATAATTGAGGTTTAGATAAAAATAAAATCATGGACAATGTGATGTCAATAACTAAGAGAATTGTGACTTGAGTAGGAATATAGTTTCGGTTACAGACAGAAAAACACACAATCTCCATTATAATAAGATGTATAGGGAAGATATTTGTAAATTACGATTTAACAAAGAAAAATTAGTGGTCTAAAAGACATGCCACCCCTACACATTCTTTTAACGTTCATTATTTTTTGCTTAAATAATATAAGCGAATGTAGCAAACTAACATAACGAGGATGCAAAGATAGTTACGGTTATGTTGGAAAGGTGATTCACTGAGAATTGTGAAAGAAACTAAATTTTAACAACTAGCAAATATATGCACCTTCCAGGTGCAAGTATTTAAGTTTGAATGTAATAAAATATCATATTAAATCAGAAAGGCTAATAAAGACTAAATAAGAATGCAGATAAAAAGATTTGAAACAGGAGGAGGGTATAATCGAAAAATAGAACAACTGAAACTTAATCTTCCATCACTCTCGTCTTTCATTGTTATTCTTTTCTAATTTAAGTATTTAGTTAAAAGAGGAAATAAAGAATAAAATTACATTTTTTTCTTCTTGTTAATGGATTTCATTTAAGATTCATTGAAGAGATGTTTGCTTATATACGTTAAAATAAACCAAACAGTTAGAAATCAATAATACTAAACATATATTTATCAAAATCACATTTTTAATATCTATATGCAAATTAGTCTTTCCGTTCACACTGTAACCTGCTATTTTGTTGAATATATAAATGTAATTGCATGTTGTTAGTATGTAGATATGGTTAACAGTATTAATAATGTAAATTAATTTTATTAATAATTGAGGTTAAAATTAAAATAAAATCATTGAGAATGTGATGTAAATAACTAAGGGAATTGTGACTTGAGTAGTTTCGGTTACAGACAGAAAAACACACAATCTCCATTATAATAAGATACAACAAAATTGTATGTGCATAAACCAGAATATGTTCTTGAGAATTAAATGCAAAAAAAATATCTGGGACTTTGATAGTAGGACGGCTCACCATATGTCGGCCAGAAGACCAGACATAATATTGATTAACAAGAAAAAGATAATTTATCAACTGGTAGATTTTGCAATCCCAGCAGATCACAGGGTGAGGAGGAAAGAAAACGGGAAAATAGACAAATACCTGGACCTTGCTAGACAATTAAAAAAAATGTGAAATATAAGGGTAAAATATACCTATTATGATTAGGGCATTTGTAACGGTGCCCAAAGGTTTAGAAAACAGATTAGAGGAATTGAAAATC
>CM042160.1:6592111-6632111 GCA_023376005.1 Doryteuthis pealeii
GTTAAATAGAAAAAGGTATTTATAAAAAAATTGTATTATCCATTAAGAATTGATTTATTTCAAAACTTTATCGGCATTAAATGAACAACTGAGGTTGATATGCCGTAAAACAAAACAAACCAAATTTTCATCCTTTGTATTTAAAATATTTAAACTTTTTGGTATCCGTGAAGATAAATGTTAGTCCCGCAGATCCATTGATTGTTTTAGTCTTCCATCATTGATTTGTCTGTGTTTTAATAATGAATGCATTTCTTTCCCTTACGATTCAATTTCTAATTTCTAAATATCTTCATGAATACAAATGAAATTTTTATTATTTCTGCACAAAAAGCCAGCTCTTGTGATAGTGAATGTGTATATATATTTAATTTGTCGTTAATTGTTTAATTTTGGTTGTTTCCTCTGGACATATCACACACACAACTGCCCTTTATATATGTATAGAAGATCATAGAAAAATATAAAAGGAACTTCGGTGTTGTAATCAACTCTTCGGCGACATTTTGAATGGCATCATTCCTTTCTCTTTCTAGGCAAATTCTTGTAGACGGTCCAATATCTCTATAGATATCTATGTAGATAACATGCAGATTGGGCTAACTCAAACTGTTGTTTTTTAGGGAAACAAATAAGTTAAAGTAGTTTAAATCCAAATAGTAAAAGAATCTGGGAATATCTTACGAAGACGCTATATATATATATATATATATATATATATATATATATATATATATATATAGGTGTATATATATGGGATCTTAGCTACTCACAATGCTTTGAACCTTCGTGGACGATTCCACAACGCAGGACTTATTCACTTACCAAAGGATTCTATAGCTCAGGACTTACTTACTTACTTACATTAAGTCCTTTTCAACTGGCCAAGGATGGCGGTCAGAAACTTAACACAAACCTGTTAAATCCGCTTTGGGTAGTCACTACTAGAATAGACTCAGTCCTAATTAGTGATCTATTTCACTAATTTAATTTAGTTTAAAATCATCCTCAGCAGCAATAGCAGCGGCATTTTAAGAATCTACTGTTGGACTTCGACAAGGGGAGTAATGGGCCTTATTTAACCCATGATATATTCGAATGAATTCAAATTTATCTTCGTTTGCCAAATTAAAACTGAAGGGTCGAGAATTGATAATAGTCATCAGTGCAGTGTGAACGCGTACAAAATCAGACCGGATTTGAACTCGGCTTGCTGTTTCCATTTACTGAGCCATTAAACTTTACACCGGCCACGTGCCCAGCTTCACTGCACTCGATAGTGCACTATCACTATCACTATCTTCCTCTCTCACTCTGTCTGTTCTTATCTATCTATCTGTTCTTATCTCACTCTTTTCCTCTCTCTCTCTCTCTCTCTCTCTCTCTCTCTGTTCTTATCTCTCTCTTTCACGTCTATATCTGTCTGTTCCTATCAATCTATGTTCTTCTCTCTCTGTTCTTATCTATCTATCTATCTATATGTTTTTATCTCTCTCCTCCATCTCTCTCTCTCTCTCTCTATATATATATATATATATATATGTCTGTCCTTATCATTCTATCTATCTTCCTCTCTCTCTCTCTCTCTCTCTCTCTCTCTATTCTTATCTCACTCTTCTCATCTCTCTCTTTCTCTATCTGTTCTTATCTATCTTCCTCTCTCTCTCTTTATCTGTCTATTCTTATCTATCTTCCTCTCTCTCTCTCTTTATCTGTCTATTCTTATCTATCTATCTTCCTCTCTCTCTATCTATCTATCTATCTGTCTATTCTTATCTATCTATCTATCTTCCTCTCTATCTCTTTCTGTCTGTTCTTACCTATCTTAGTGATAGATTATGCACTCGATTGGCTTCATCACGTTGATGACTATTGATTACTGTGAAGATATCATTTGTTAAGATTCGGTTTCAGTAAGAATCGAAAGAATTTAGGAAAACTGTACAGGTATACAAAGGCCACAATACTGCGACCATAAAACTTATATTAGGATACACGTCCACATATGTCAGTATATGATAATTATCATTCGACATTTTAGACATTAATGCAAAAATGAGAAAATATTTTGTTGGTGTCTCTACACTGGTGTGCCCATGGGTCAGGCTCCACAGGAGAACATGAATTATGGGTTCCTCCTTGTTTCTTTGGGACCTCTTGTTCATCTTACACAGATGGTTTATGTGAATGAGGGTATAACACGATGAGTACTTTTGTTGGCGTCAACTAATTTTTGACGAAAGAGGAAAGAGTAGAAGTTATTTTGTAGCATAATGGTCGGGCCTTACTTGGGAACACCATATTTGTGGCCTTGTGTCAAACAGAAAGAAAGCTTAATAGATGTAGTATGATTCTCAGACCTTACCGGATGGTCTCTTTGAAGAATCGGCCCGAAACGAAATAAAAACATAAACGAGATTTTTGAAGACGTGGGGTCTAGATTTAACGAAAATCCACTCTTCTTGACTGTTAATTGTTCTTTGATCCAAACGGCCGTGAACTCACAATGACCGTAGAAGGAATCGAATGATTGGAACGAATCGAACATTCTTTTACTTCTAGGAAGAAATAGATTCTTCGAGAAAAAGACCCACGGAGTGCACGGTGTAAGACGCGAGTGTAAAGCCCACAGTGTAAAGACGCACAGAAAGCGCATTGTGAAGAAGGACCCCATAACGTTACAATTTTTTTAGTTAACATAAATGGTTTTGTTAAAATGCAAAATGTAAATATCAAATTCTGAGTTTACGTATTGTGTTTATAGATAGAATAAAATGTTAAAGCAGTGACCTGATGACAAAAATAGCTACAATCTTTTTATAAAACACTCACTCTGGATTGTAAACTTTTAGTCGGAGGCCGGATCGCCAAAGACAAAGTTTGTCACAGGGCCACGCGGAATTCAAGTGCTGAAATAAGAAAATTGCCACTAGGAGAAGTAGACTTTGCCGCCAAAAATAATTCCATAAAGAAATAAGTCCACATAAAACAAAACGCCAGAAAAAGCTCCTCATTGTGTCTTTTCTCTCCGACCTAGTATGCAAAACGTACTCATTCATTATATATGAATAAAAGCGTTGTTATTGTTAACAGTGTGTTACCTCATTTTTAGAGTTGCCAGCAATCACGGCAGCTCATTTCAACTAATTTCTCAACCCGTCACAAAGACACACCGACTGAGTTGCATCGACCCCATTTCAGCGGGTCAAAGAAACATAGTGTGTGTGCAGAGGGCATCAAAAGAGCAGCTGGCCGGAGAAACATGTGGTAGTCACGGAAAAAATTCATACCGTGACTGGTATAGGACCAATAGTAAGTGGCCGTACTCTTGTTTTCTTGTGAGCTATTGCTTTCCAGGTTTGTTCCAGGCTGCAAGCGGCGTCTGTGTGTAGTTCTTTATCTTACTTTTTCTCTAAGCGTTTCGTTAAAGTCTAAGTCATGTATAATGATTCTCGCTTTATTTTATCAGAAGGATTAGACTTTCTAAACGATCGACAATCTGTATATATATTTTTCCAGCCTCTCCCCACAAGCAGGATGTGACACAAGTTTAATTTATTAAACGGAGAATTTGAATTAAGAGTTTTTCTTCTAGACTGGTTGCCTCACCAAAGTTAAATAATTTAATCTACCCTACTATTTATATAAGGGCCGGGTTAGCTCAGTCGGTAGAGCGTTAGGCTAGAAACCACAAGGTTCCTAGTTCGATACCCGCCCTCGCCAACTCAGCGTATGAGTAGCACAGGGATCTGTGCGGTAAAGTAATGAGCTGATGGTAGGTGTGGCGCTCCATCTCAGACGCTAAAATAATCTCCTTGTCTAGCACTAGTGAAAAGGGGATAGACTCCCTCGCTGCATGACTGATTCTGACTAATCCCCGACGACTTTACTTACTATTTATCCTTAGCTGGAAAGAGGAGGGTTGAAAGCATAACTTTCCCAAGTCTATCAGCGCTATATGAAATGCAAACGTCCTCGTCCAGGATTTTAACTCGTCTCACCGTTTCCATTTCTTATGACGGTAAACATTATAGAAAGCATCTCCTTTCGATAATCTGTCTATAGCTGTCCATGATTTTCCAGTGCGTATTAAAAAAAAATAGCTGCACCCGTTTAAAAATTAACCTTGTGTCACATCCTGCTCGTGCTGGTGTTTTTTTTTCCTTTCTAAATACAAGTATCACGCCATGAGATATCACCATCCAGATGTACGTCTTCTGCGTCCACATGTATATTTACGCACGCTGGCACGAGACGAGACCCTCAGACCCGAAGTTTAAGTGAGACACATCATTTTCAAATGCCTCCTTCATATGAAGTACAAATCCGACTGTCTCTCTCGTGCACGCGCCAGCAATCCGCTGACTTGAGCGCCGGTTAATTCGGTTGGATTTATCACTGTTCCCCGTCCGCTTGTTAAAACCGAAGGATTTCTGATCGTTGCCACATACCGATCGTCCCCTAATCAAAATTCCCAGAGAATTAATCCAATTTAGATTCAATCAGTGTCGCTCCTCTCCGCGCGCCGCCTCCATATCTACACGGCCACAAACGAGGTTGCAATTCAGTTGCCAGTGCCTCGATTCCACCGCATGCAAACTCGTAGAACTCCTTGCTCTCCCTCCTGCTATGGACTCTCCTTCCATCACGTGGAGTCACTCTTGGATTTGTCTGTCCATTTTACGTATCCCTGTTTCATTCATTTTCTTGTCTATTTTCTCTTATTCTATATACATCATCATCATTTTTTAAATCTTTGACTCGTCTATCTTTCTTTTCGCCCCCTTCTTTACTTTTATTCTATTACTTTTTTTCTTTTTTTTGGGGGGGCGCCCTGTTGTTATACACCCACATGCTCATATGTTGCGGGTATATACACAATGTTCTCTTACTAGAGAGAGGAGAAAGAGAGACAGGGTCGAGATCAGTCCCCGACACTAACTTTTTTCATGACCGTCCCGAATAAAAATTATCAGCCGTCCCGAATGAAGTTTGGACCGTCCCAAATGTGGTTTGGACCGTCCCGAAATCAAAATATTTTTGTTTAAATTCATTAGCATCATCTACACTTGTCAGTCATCAGTAGCATAATAACATGTAATAAAACATTAAGAAAAGCTGAAGCAGTAATAATTCTGGATATTTTAACAAAAAATCCATTTCCTAGTCTGTTTTGAGCTATAAAAAATACTTTTTTACTTTAAGTTACCCTGAGTTTGATTTATTCATAACAGAATTGCTTTAAAACTCTAATAAATATGTTTACTGGTTTAAAATAATTTACAGATACCAAAAGTTCAGCATGTCCTTCCCGAAAAAGGAAACCAATGATTACATGAAAATTGAAATTTAAAAAATATGTTTTTATTGAAACTAAGGGAAACAAATGTTCATGGTAATTCTTTCATATTCATTTTTTATTAAATTTCGGTCTCCGTAGACCGAGATCCTCCGTCCCATATTTTGAGGTTAGTACTCGCGCAACCATTGGACGGCCAATATTGGAATGTAGTACTAACTTTTAGCAAAAAATTTTACCGTCCCAGGCAAACTTTCCCGGATGACGTATTGATCGTCCCGGATGTAATTTTTATCGTCCCCGGGACGACGGTAATGTCGAGCCCTGGATGAGATGCATAACTTTCTTTCCTCTTCGCTTGTTTGACCATTCGATCGGTTGTCTATCATTTTTTTCTTGGTCGGTCTTCTAACTAAAGCATGCATCAACCAACAACGACATACTGTTCTTTTAAAAAAACTGTTATCTACTTAACTATGTTTCTCTTCTTACTAACTAACTCACGGCGCTGAGTTGAGTCTGCCGAAGCAAACGGGACGTCTCCCCTGTTCTAGATATCGGCTCGAACTGAGTCACTAATTCAAAATCACATGACGTGCGAGACTTCAACTGTCAGTAATTTTCTGTCCGTTATAGGGGCCATCCCTGCAGAAATACAGGGGATTGTCAGTAATCTATGACAGCACATAGATTATGCAACACTGTGTGTAATGGTCACAAACCAAGGAAATAGAATCGGTGACCCGAAATCTAATCCCAGCCAAATTTCGTGCAAAATTCAAGTGCCAATCTGATAGAGTTTGATGATGAGTATCACATAGTAAAAGCTGGTTGGATTCTGTTGAGAATTGGGGGAAATATAGGGCTTCTCTTATATACTGACGTTTTCACAGTACCAAATCGATATAATGTTGTATACCCTTTTCTTACTTCTTAGTTCTAGTCGTCTTCTCTTCTGGCCGGCTTTGCTATTCTGATCGTCTAACGTCTTGGTCTGGTCTCTTCTAAAGTCTGGACCTTCTTGCTATGTTCCTGCTGGCTGATCGTCCTCGATTCATTTCTTAGCCTTGTTACCAAGACATTCATCAACCACAAGAACATTTACTTATATAAACTTTTATTTCTTTAACTATACATTTCACGTAACTAAATATCTGACTAACATAGCGCGCGAGTTCCAGCCTTAGGCAGAGCACAAAATAGCCGCTGCTCTGCCTGACGTCCAACTGCAAACTGGGGACTCTGAAAAAGGTCCCGCGTGACTTCACATATTTGGCGGGCTTCTGTAATTTTCCATAGAAGGACCCGGCCATGGTATGAAAGGGGTCATTCCCTCAGAATTACAGGGGATTGACAATAATCTTATGCAACCGCATAGATTATGTAACACTTCAAAGATGTCCCCAAAACGCCATTTTTCAACCATTATAAGTCTATGTATTTTGGTGAAAATTTAAGTTATCGATTTTATTGTTTTTTCTCATGGATCCTGATGAGTGGAATTTACTGATAGAGATAAAAGTGCTCAATTCGGAGTTTTAGGTGAGATTTGAGGCCTGACAATCCCCCTGAGAGTGGGTAAAAATGGCCAATTTCGTGCAAAATTAAAGTGCCAATTTAATATGATTTTCTGATAGAGTTCGATGAGGAGTATCACATGGTAAAAGATGGTTGAATTCTGTTGAGACATATCCATTTTTACTCCTCGCTGCGATGGGTAAATAGTAGGCTAGACTGGGTTCATTAGCATTGGTTAGGCAATCAGTCTCGGAGAAGGAAAATTATGAATTCACACGATCTTTTAATCCACTTAAAAATCATTTTTGTGACATCCTGTCTGTGGCGCATGGGTTAGCTCAGTCGGTAGAGCGTCCAGCTAGAAACTACAAGGTTCCTAGTTTGATACCGGCCCTCGACAACTCAGCGTATGAGTAGCACAGGGATATGTGCGGTAAAGTAAGGTAGGTAAAATAATGTGGTTGGTGTTCCGGTCCACCGCAAAAACAATCTCCTTGGTCTAGCACTAGTTAAAAGGGGATAGACTCCCTCGCTGATAGCCTGATACCGACTTTAGGCCACCCGACGACTCTTTCTTTTTTCACATACTTCCCCTGTTTCTCACCCTCTTTCTTTCTTTCTTTTCCCTTACTTCCCTTGTTTTTCTCTTTCTTTCTTTCTTTCTTTTCCCTTTACTTCTCTTGTTTTTCTCTTTCTTTCTTTCTTTCTTTTCCCTTTACTTCTCTTGTTTTTCTCTTTCTTTCTTTCTTTCTTTTTTCTTTCTTTCTTTTCCTTTACTTCCCTTGCTTCTTTTCTCCTTCTTTCCTTCTTTCTGTCTTTTACCTTACATCCCTTGTTTTTTCTCTTTCTTTCTTTCTTTTTCCCTTACTTCCATTGTTTCTTTTCTCTTTCTTTCTTTCTTTCTTTTCTCTTAGTTGTTTTTTTCTATTTCCTTCTTTTCCTTTCTTTTCCTTCTTACTTTCTTTTTCCTTTCTTTCTTTCTTTCTTTCTTTTCCTTTCTTTCTTTCCCTCTTTCTTTTTTCCTTTAGCTTTTCCTCATCTTCCTTCTACTTTCATTTATGTTACATCTTTCCTCCAAGTTTCTCCGAAAAGATAATACAATAATACGCATGATACTTCCTTTCCGTTCATCTTGTCCTATTCAGCAAAATCACACCCCTACCCTGCTCTATTCTTTATTGGCCTCTTGCCCTTCATTCTCTTATATACCTGAAATCCAAAATGCACCCAGGAATGTTAACAAGCCGAATTATACGACAAAGTTCCCACCCCGCTGATTAGAGAAGAAGAATGACGGTAGTCTGTCTCTAGGCTGTCTTAAAATGAACTAACTTGTGAGAATGGTCACTGGTCAATTTAGCAGAATGATCGTGACCAGAGGATGTAGCCTGGGTAGACCGGTCGAAAAAGAAGGGGCTTGCGGCTTGATAAAGAACAGCCCAATTGGACACATAGCCTAGTAGATAAAGGAGTTGGGTTAAGACAGTTATAAGTGACAGTTACCTCTAGACTGCAGGTTCAATCCTGGTCAAGGGCAGCAGTAACATAATAATAATTAACACTGCTTAACGCCTCTACCCCAGCTATGGTTAGCGGAATGAGAACAGGATAACCTCTGTGGACTGAATAAAGTGTTAGGTTAAAATTTTCGTGATGGCTCCCGATTACGACAAGAAGGTTCCCGAGTCCGAAAAAAAGGTTCTTGAGTCTGAGAAGGTTTCCGAGACCGACAAGAAATACCTGAAGAAAACCGGAGGGCAGATCAGCCGAAACGTTGTACAGATAACAATGAAGATTAGGACAATAGTCCGAATAACACAGATAATACTAATCATCAAGCCTCATCTCAAACATTCAGTGAAAAAGAACAGCCCTGTCCAAATTGGGGTTATGGGTGACAGGTATGAGCACCTTCTGATTTCGTGCCTTCGTTTGTTCCAAAAGAGACTCTTGCAATATTTTCTTATTTACTGATAAATAAAAATCAAATACATGAAATTACGACATAAAGTGACAGGTTTTTGTCTAATGTTCAATGTTTTTGGTTAGCTGAATACAGCAAAAATCTAACCATGACACACTGTGATATTTGAACGAATAGTGTCACGTGGTCTAAAAGTTACTATCGTAGAAAATGTGCACAGCGAGACGGATTCAATCCCAGAACGAATCTCTTTGCATTTCACATAGTCCTATCACACGTTGGAAAGGTATGAAACCAATTATTATCCCTCCAGTTATGTGTAAATAGTAGGACAGACTGGGATCTTTAACATTGGTTAAGCAATCAGCCTAGAATAAGGAAAACTGAATTCAAGCCTTCTAAACTACGCTTAAAACTGACCTTGCCATGCGGAGGGGTTGGTAAATGTATAATTGTGAGTAAGTAAAATCGATGGGGAGGCCTAAAGGCAGTACCAGCCAGAGAGCAAATGAGTCTATTCTCTTTTCACTAGTGATAGAGCAAGGAGATTGTTTTTTGGCGTCTGTGACGGAGCGCCACACCTATCATCATCTCCTCACTTCACCGCACAGATCCCTGTGCTAGACATTGATATTTGGACTGATCTTACTTCGTTTGACTATACCGCATTTGACCCTCCTCTATTTCTTGGAAGTTATCTTGTAATTGTTTTGTAAGTTATTGTCTTATGTTTTTGTATGTATCCATTAGCACCGGATACTGGTGTTGAATAAATATATTAAGCAATCAATTTCTTCAGTGAATCATTTCATCTGCATGTTACAAAACTTTGCCATCCCCGACCAGCTGGTGGCTCTATTGGGTGCGTCTTACTCCTATGTAGAGGTGCAGTCGGCATATTTCATGTTGCATAGCGCGTCGTCACTGTACTAAATTGCAATAGTTTTATTTTCGTTGTAAGGGATGACAATAACACCAAAGTTATCCTCCAGAAGTAAATTCAAGCTTCTTAACTTCGAGAGAGAGGGTCAGTTTAATTAATATATTCAGTCTTTAGACTTTCGGTCCTTCGATTAAATTTCTGGGTGACAAGCTTTTTCAGTTGGTAAATATTAAGGCTAGCTTTTCCGACACCAACTACACGAGGTCCTGCTCGGCCAACTAACTCGCATCGACTCTAACGACTACTGACCCCGATCACCTCACTCTCTCTCCGGCTGACTGCCTCCGGGGCTGACTGACGACTGACCTGTCTCGAGCCCTCGGTTCTTTTATATTCATAGCTACTCCTACACATTTTTATCTCTTGATCTGATAACGGGAAGTTGTTATATTTCTTTGTTTAATAAAACCGGAAATTCATATTTCCGTTTGTACAATATATAACATTCATAGCCCCAGCCGACAGGGCTTTGATTCAACAGAGCACACAGACAAGAGGTTGCAAATCTTTACCAGTCGTATTGTCGAGGGCCGGTCGAACCAGAAACCTTGTGGTTCCTAGTCCGATGTTCTACCGACTAAGCTAAACCGGCCCATAGTACATAAAATATAGGAGAATGATAAAATTTGGTATTATGGATAGAATCTCAATAGCCGTATCAGGGAACCTCCGTTAAACACACTCATATTGTAGTGACTGTCAGTTCTTTGCAGAGAAGACTATTTCTTCGATTCGCTAAGTGTCCGTGAGAATATGTATGACTCCTTAGGCCAAGTATATTTTGCAGTATATTTTTGTATCGAATGATTTAGTCATCTTTTTTTATTACAACTGCCCCGTGTCCCTCGTATCACCTCTTAAACCTGCCGCAGACTCACATATTTTGTCATAGAATTGACACGAGTTAACTGTAGGCTGCTGCTGAAGCACTTTTGTGAAACAAGTCCTTGATAATTTGCTGTCATGAGATCTTATATAACTAGTGAGTACGGCTTTGGGAAGACAGACCGAACTATCTACGAGGTATGTCAGAAAAGATCCAAGACTGGTGTCACAAAAAAGTATTTCAAACCCAAACTACAAACTACAAGTTATCTCCTTCAAAGCAATCCCCTGGTGTCTAATGCACTTTCCTATCCTTTTCTGCCAGGCTTGCATGCACTCATGGAATGATTCTTCCGGGATTCTTCGTAGCTCTTTCCCCTCGTAGCTAGATGACACCCTTGAGCTGGGGAAGAGAAAAAAAGCACATGGTGCCAGGTCGGGCGAGTAGGGAGGTTGCTCCAGCACAGTGATGTTCTTCTGGGCCAGGAACTCCCGGATACTCAGGGCACTGTCGGCAGGTGCGTTGTCACGGTGAAGCACCCACGAGTTGTCCTGTCACATCTCTTGCCTCTTCTTGAGAACTGAACGAAGCAAACGCCGGAATATCTCTTTGTAGACATGATGGTTGATTGTCTGACCCTCTGGCAAGAATTGGGAGTAGACGATGCCTCTCATATCGAAGTTTTCTGATATACTGGAACTTTTCTGAAATACCTCGTATGTTACAAACGTTATTCGGGCTGTAGAGTGTGAGGAACCGAGGACGAGTCCTGCTTCCGGAGTCCTCATTTCACGCCAGGTTGTTCGATTCTCCGTGCTACTCTACGAAAAAGGACTAAAAATACTCAATAATCCTCGAGCAAAGCAAAATGTTCGCCTTTTCTGAACAAGCTGTTACACGAATAGAACAATATACTTTCCTCTAATAAATTCTAGTATTAAAACGTTCATATATAAATAATTGTGTCTGCCGACACTAGAGTTTGAACACCGATCGACAGAGCATGAAAACGGCCGACCTCCAGGGGCACTAAACAGGCTTGGACCCCTCGAATCAGGGAGTTCGGAGGTCGTATGCACAATCCCTGTGCAAATTAGTAAGACTATATGACATAGATGGAGGCGAGTGGACTAATGGTTAAAGTCGCAGGAAATGGACTCGTCAACCCGAGTTCAATTCCTAGACGAAACTATTGGCATTTCCCATGGCGCTAATACCCTTGGGAAAGGTATGAATCCTACTCTCCCTCCAGCTATGGGTAAATAGCAGGACAGGCTGGACTCTTTAACCATGGTTAGGTAACCAGTCTAGAAGGAAAACTCTGAATTCAAACATGTTAAACTCCGCTTAAGAAATTGACCTTGTGTCGCATCCTGCTCGTGCGGAGGGTTGGCAAATATATATATATGACGCAGATTTCGTTGGCTCTAGCTATTGTTACAGGATTCATAAGCAGCTTATGATTTATGTACGTACCTGTTGTGAGAATATTTGAATAAAGTTCGTTAGAGTCAGAGCGAGCGGATTCGAAGTCGCTTGCTCTGAAGGTCAGTCTTCCCCCGCGGCGGTTATGTGCTGGTTTGTTGAAATAAAGTTTTATCAGAGAAACAATCAAGTCTTGTTAAGTTAATCAAAACAAGAGATGACAACCCGGAAGAAGAAGAAGAATCAACCATTAGCAGAAAGCTCACTGGATCAGCCCCAACAGGAGAAAATGGCGGCCGTGTTAGAAGCAGTAGAAGAAGCAACGATTAACAAGTAGGGCCCTCATCTCATCACATCTCATCTATCTCTCTATCTGTCTGTTTCTCTCTCTCCCCTTTTATATACCCGATGTCTTATATATATATATATATATATATATATATATATATATATATATAGTGTGAACAAAAATTATTATTAAGACAATCAGGAATATTTCTTGTATGTTGTTTAATCTCAACTAGTTTCGACCTTCGGTCATCTTCAGGAGAAAATTTATTATTTGAAGAAATTGTTGATACATTATTAGAAAGGGAGCATTATAGAAGAGTTATAAATGTTCAAGTGTTATAGTGGGTTTAACATACTGTTAAAATCCGGGTAGGCGAGTGTGTTTGATAGTAGCATGTTCATTCGTTCTGTGAAGAACCTCTATGAGGTAGTTTGTTTTTTGGATGCTCTTATATATGTGAGGGAGGGGTTCATATATATATATGAAAAATAGATGGAAATTAATCCGACAGTATGAAATTTAACATTTTGAAAAAACAAATGATGTTTTGTTATGTAATTGCTGACAGAATCTGTTTCGACCAAATCGATAAATTGGTCTTCATCACGAGCGACATAGACGGGAAAAGAAAGATATCCGTTAAAAGACTGTTTACAAAAACGAACGCTGTATTCAACTGCTGAATTTTTTTAAAAAAATGTGTGTTCTGTTTTAAAAATAAAATAAATTTTATTTTTGATTTTTAAAAATAAGAAGCATTATAGTTTATAGAAAAACTCAAAAGAGTTTCTTACCGACCCGATGTCTTATATATATATATATATATATATATATATATATATATATATATATTACCGACCCCTCCGCACGAGCAGGATGTGACACAAGGTGAATTTCTTAAGCGGGGTTCAACAGGTTTGAATTCAGAGTTTTCCTTCTCCTAGACCGGTTGCCTAACCAAGGTTAAAGAGCCCGGATTGCCCTAATATTTACCCATAGCTGGAGGGAGAGTAGGGTATTAACGCTAAGGGAAATGCAATTACCACGTCCAGGATTTGAACTCGGGGCGACGAGTCCATTTCCTATGACTTTAACCATTACACCACGCGATGTCTTATAAGGGGTATATAACACTATGGTGGAGGAGTCTCCTCACAAATACTTAATTGAAGGGGACATAACTCTTGCTATAAATGCTACTAATTTCGAGAGAGCATTCCGCACTAAGTGCACCTGTTTCTCCGCTACAATTACATAGACGTAAAAAAAAGTAAAGTCGTTGGAGTAGCCTAAAGTCTGTATCCGCCATACAGCGAGGGAGTCTATCCCCTTTTCAATAGCGCTTGACCAAGTAGATTATTTTAGCATCTGAGGTGAAGCGCCCCACCAACCATCAGCTTCTTACTTTACCCCACAGATCCCTGTGCCACTCATACGCTGAGTTGGCGAGGGCCGGTATCGAACCAGGAACCTTGTGGTTTTCAGCCAAACACTCTACCGACTGAGCTAAACTGAGAGTCAATACATAAGAGCAATTTTCCCCCAAGGGGTTGGCAATAGTAACCACTGTTTGCAATTGCATCTTTTTCGAGGAAATCGATAGTGATGAATCTTTTCATATCGTAGAAGACTGTCAGTATGAATTTCTTTACTGACCGCTGGGCCCGAAACTTTTTCTTTACTGGAGAGTAAGTGTGTTTCCACTCCATGGACCGTCCCTTCGACTCAGGCTTGTAGTGAGTAACTCATGTTTAGCCTATTTGTAAACATTCCGTAAAGATTTTTTTTTCTAAAAAATATCCTTCTCCTACACATCACACATCCTTCAGTAAATTTCACATGTTTTGTAATTCTCAGCCACCAAAAATCTGATAACAGAAATCTGTACAAGTCTGAGAAAAAGACACATAACATTCTCTTTTATTCATTACTTTTTACACGCACTGTCAGATTTCTTTCCATTTCTTTCCTACGTATATATATTATATATATATATATATATATATATATATGGAGAAAATGTAGAAACAAACACGGGCTGTTATAAGTAAGTAAAGTCGTCGGGGCGGCCTAATGTCGGTATCAGCCATGCATCGAGGGAGTCTATCCCCTTTTCACTAGCGCTAGACCAAGGAGATTATTTTTAGCGTCTGGAGTGGAGCGCCACACCTACCATCAGCTCCGTTTTTCCCGCACAGATCCCTGTGCTACTCATACGCTGAGTTGGCGAGGGCGGGTATCGAACTGGGAACCTTGTGGTTTCTAGCCGAACGCTCTACTGATTGAGTTGATGTTCGAACATTTCGGTTTACAAACGAAACTTTCTTCAGGACTATGAAATTATTTAAGAAGAAACAAGGATTTATGTGGATAAAAGATGAAGGATGTTTTGTATGCGTTGAATTTGGAAAATTAAGATATAAACAGATCACCTAATCCCGCTCAGAAGACTGGATCTACTGTTAATTAACAAGAAAAACACTCTCCATTTAGTGGATATTACCGTTGTATCCACCGAGTGGAAATGAAAACAAAATGATAGACAAATACTCTGGAACTTTGAGATATGAAATTCCCTAAAAGTAAGTTAAATGATTTAGTTTATAAAATATGACTGAAGATATAAACTCATGCATTTGATTACGTAATTATTCAATATAATTTAGATTTATACAGTTTGGTTTTGGTTTTGTTTTGTTTTACGGCATATCAACCTCAGTGGGTCATTTAATGCCAATTAAGTTTTGAAATAAATGAATAGATACAGATCATAAATAAACCACAGATAAATACCTGGGCCAAATATGTCTCAACATGTAACACAGTCAATTTGCCATTGCAATACACGTGTTGGGGTTATATTTTACCAGAAAGGCATGGTATATTATTTCCCAACTTCGTGTACCAGCAATACTTTCAAAATTGATGCAATAAATGGAATGTGGCAATTTCAGTGAGGAGAAACGTTTCGGTCTATCAGACCTTCTTCAGGGCACGAGCTGAGGTCTTGTATTGAAGGATATTTTTCTCATACTGACGAGAGTTTGCGGCAGTTTGATTTTGGTTTGGTTTTGTTTTACGGCATATCAACCTCAGTGGGTCATTTAGTGCCGATAAAGTTTTGAAATAAATCAATTCTTAATGGATAATATAATTTTGTTTATCAACTCATGTTTTTCTATGTAACCCATAACAGGTACTACCACTCCGGGTCAGAGTGGACCAGGGAGCAATGGTGATGAAGTGGTACTCCACATTCCCCAAACCTCCAAAACTTGAACCCCACCATCAGATAGAGTTTAACGTCATTCCAGAACATGTAGACCCTCAGTCGCCGCCTTCTAGCACTCATAGGATAAAAAGGGTTGGGGCTTGCCATGAGGGCAATAGGGTTTGGAAAATCATATAGTGCTAGGGTTTGACGTGACCAGCCGATTGATCGGAGGGGGTTTCTATACCACCCGTCTAGCCCAAGATAGTGCCAAAGTGGAGTATTGCAAGTCATGAACTGCTCATCCACTTGGGTTCTATCTTTAAGTATCACGGGTCACCACCCACGGTCAACATGTGGCCCCATTGCGGGAGTTTTACCCCTCTGCAGAGGTACAGTCGGTGCATTCTAACGCCCCGGCCGACAGGGCGGAGATTTATACAGAGAAATAATGGTTGCACCAACTGACATAGCAAACCCACTATAGTAGTAATCGTTGATGTGACTAGTTTATCAAACACTACTTCATTGTCGCCAAGATGTCTCCTTTTGTCGTTGATGAAACGGAGTTTATTAAATATTTTCTAACTCTGAGTTTACTTATTAAAAGCTGAGTGAATTATCCTGAACGATATAGCACTCTTGACTTATAAGCAAATCAGTGCGAAACGAAAATTTGATTTTTTAAATCTTTTATTTTTATTAAAGAATAGATTCTATACAATACGTTTGTGTAGAATAAATGGTACGTTATATTACATACAGATACACATGTGCTACTATGTATATTGCTTATGTACGTTGTGGTAAATGTATGTACCATTGCAAATATTTTTGCAAATGTTTTTTTAAAACAATATTTAAAATATATATTTTCATAATAACATAACAGTATGTACATATTCAACTTAAAGAAAGCTGAAACGATAAAAAAATGATGTTACAATTTGAACTTTTATGCAAAATGTGGTATAAAAAACAGCAATCCATTCACAGCTATATATATATATATATATATATATATATATATATATACATATATATATATATGGGAGTAAATATGGACATAAATCCGACAATATTAAGAAATTTGAAAAAACAAGTGTTCCAAAAATAAGATGAATTCATTTATCGACGATTAAACGTTTCGGTTGTGTGTGTGTGTGTGTGTGTGTGAAAAAGGTAAAAATAATCACTTCCTATGTGTGTTTAAGCCATTGAACTTTCATTAAATTTGTCAATAATAAAAAAAATGGTTCAGTTCCCCACTCCTTCCCCCAATACTGTATAATCTTCCCTACTCTTTTAGCTGTTACTACATTTATTTACTATAATATGATTAATAAAAAAAATGGTTCAGGTTTTTTCTTGTCCAATACAGTACGTTGGTCAAAGATTTTGAAGTAGTCAAACCTGGACTCAAAATTCATGCTATAGTCAGCTATGTTACTCAATGTTCTTCTGTGTCTCTCTTCCTCCATAAGACTTGACCCTGACAATATTTTTAAGACTAAGAATTTTCTGACCTTCACCACAATAGATACATTCATGAAAATTGCCTGTATATATATATATATATATATATATATATATATATATATATATATATATATATATACTGTGGGATTTTCAATGTTTCAGCTTTTACTGGAACGGTGTGCCAAAGGCAGTATTATTGGTAGAGGGCTCAATATAAAATAGAGCTGTTGTATAATATAATAAGATAAATATATAAAGGTTTTACATATCTATTTATTTGGTGACAAAGGAATATTCACGACCATATTGGTTTTATGCGATAGCAATCGTCAGATTTCGTTACATCTTCACCTGATGATTGCTATCGCATGAAACCAATATGGTCGTGAATGTTCCTTTGTCACCAAATAAAGAGATATGTAAAACATTTATATATTTTGCACCTCTTGAGCAGAGTTTAACAGGTTTGAATTCAGTTTTCCTTCTCCAAGACTGGTCACCACGCCAAGGTTAAAGAGCCCAATCTGCTCTACTATTTACCCATAGCTGAAGGGAGAATAGTTGGATTCATACTTTTCCCAATGGTATTAGCGGTATGTGAAATGCAAACAGCCTCGTAAATGATTTGAACTCGGGTCGACAAGTCGTTCCTACGACATTTCCTACGACTCTAACCAATACACTACGCACCTCCAAGAAATGAATATGTTTGCAATGATAATACAGTCATTGTCAAGTGTGACAACATTAGCATAATAATTAATATATTGTGGAAACCCTTGGTTAAAGAGAAGCATTGATTTTTTGTAGTATGTAACAAACGTTTGAAAATAGAGAAATTTGTAAGTGTTCAGTATTTGCACTAAGATACACGTTAATTGAATATTAGAAAATCGTGTTCAATGTTCAATAAATTGCAATAACAATCCGATATTTGGAAAGCAGAAGAAGAATTGAAAAGTTTCCAAGATTATAATTGTTATTAAATGCAGAAAATTACTTAGAACTTATGGAAGATTGTGTTTTTTAAGCTCTTCGCGATTACGTCAATTACAGATATTTCCGTGTATATATATATATATATATATATATATATATATATATATATATATATACCGGTCTATGAAAGAATTTGAGTCCAACCGAATTAAACACTAATAAATTGAGGCAAGCTATCAGAAAAAGGTGATTTTCAGTCCAGCATTATTCAAAGGGGAGTAGTTTATGTGGAAGACTATGTCTCTTCAGGGCTGGCCTGGTGAGTCATTTGAGAAAAACAAGGATACAGAAATGTTCTTACTCGTACACGAGTTGACAGCCAACAACATTGTATATATATATATATATATATATATATATATATATATATATATATATATATAGAGAGAGAGAGAGAGAGAGAGAGAGAGAGGCGGGGGAGAAAAGGATAAGTTTGGATGATCAAAGACACACATTCATGTATATACTCTTTTACTGATATTGAGAACTTTTTATTTAGAATTATGTCAAACTACTTTATATATATATATATATATATATATATATATATATATATATATATATTATATATATAAAGGGTGGCTTACCGGTGAATATGGGCACGATCGTTGGAGGTGCACAAGATCCAGGGATTAAATCCGTGATAAAATAAATACAAAGTGCTCAATACAAACTAGAGCAAATTTATTAAAGAAATGGATACAATAGAAACCTACTCGAGTTTCATCGTTAGAATCATCAGGGTTAAATTCACTGAATTAATCGAGTTACCGATTAATTGCAGCTGATCACACGCATGTTCATTGAATGAACATACGTTTGACCAGCTGCAATTAATCGGTAGCTCTATTAATTCAGTGGATTTAATCCCTGATGATTCTAACGATGAAAGTCGAGTAGGTTTCTATTGTATCCATTTCTTTAATATATATATATATATATATATATATATATATGTGTGTGTGTGTGTGTGTGTTTGTGTGTGTGTGTGTGTGTTTGTGTGTGTGTGTGTGTGTGTCTCTGTGTCTCTGTGTCTGCGTGTGTATGTGCATATATATTTATACGATGTTGTAAGAGAGTTATTGTACAGTGTGACCAAAAAATAACAGAACCCATATTCTGCTCTTTTGCGTGGAAGGGGTGTCACCCTGTATATATACTGTTACGGATGCAGACTACCAGCACAAAAAACAAAACCCAGATTCTATTTATTCTGCGGTAACCCTGTACAAAAATAATTAATTGATCTCTCGCTTTCTCATTCTTTCATTCTCTCTCTCTCTCTCTCTCTCGCTCTTTCTCTTTCTTTCCTTCTCTCTGTTTTTTCCTTCCTTTTTTCCCTCTCTCTTTATATATATATATATATATATATATATATATATATATATATATATATATACATGTTTAGAGTTATCCTAGCGATCAACACAATGATAATGGATGGAAGACTAAAAGGAGGAATGAAAAGAAAAAAAGAAATTGTTTATTGATAAAATAAGGGCTCTTTCGTCCGGTGCTTTTCAAGTTTTACACCCGGAATCGATTAAAAATCCAGTTGTAAATTAATTATGACAGGAATGGATATGGAATAAGGAATCAGGAATAGGTTTGACAAGAGGAGGGGGCGGAAAAAATTAAGAAAACCCCATCAAATCCCACCAGACCCAAGCCGCTCACCTAATAAAATAAGTGAGTGCTTAGTTCTAATTGGTCTGCTCAAGGTAGGACGAGAAAAGAAAAACGAAACAGCTTCAAGAACATTTAAGTGCTGCTTCGTTTAAAATAATTTTCAGATAAAGCATTTTAACATCACATTCTAACATCGATCGGAAGATGGTTTACCAAAAAAACAACAAAAAAAACCAACAACTTTCGTAGCATATTATCATCATCATCATCATCATGTCGTGCAGGCAGCACGGATATTCATGACAATCTCTCGCCAACCTTCCCTGTCATTCATTGCACCTGGGAGTTCTTCCTCGTTGCAGCCAGCATCTTTAAATAGCTGGTCAATGTAGGTCCTTGCTGGGCGACCCACACTAGCATGTCCATGTGTTGGCTTCCACAGAAGAACATCGCTTATGAGTTCGTCCTTGCTTCTCCAGCAGTGTCCTGCATGTCTAGTCCGTCTCACCCGGATGATCTGTGAGATAGGAGGCAGGTGACCATACAGCTGCTCCCTTGTGGGGTGCTGTTTCCACGACTTGTTCAGTACTGCACGCAACATTCTTGTGCAGGTCCCATCTAGCTTACTCTCAATGCGCCTTGTCAAGGTCCAGATCATACTTATTTTATAATATTATCATATTATTATACTCATATTTTAAATACTTTTCATATATATATATATATATATATATATATATATATATATATATATATATATATACATTAAGTAAATGAAGAAAAAACTCTAAACTTGCTTCATTACAATAATTTATTTCAACCGTATTAATACGGAATCTTCAGGTAATCGCAAGAACATGACTCTTGCTGAGAATTTCCCAAAGTAACATCTCTTTTAAATCTATCAATTTGGGGGAGGGAGGGTTGGTGTCTTAGTTTGAAATGGGCAGGATTAGTTTCTTTGAATGAGGCGGGGATGTCTATGTTTTGGATGAGGTGTGGCTTAGATGGGGGACAGATTCCCAAATTGATAGATTTAAAAGAGATGTTACTTTGGGAAATTCTCAGTAAGAGTCATGTTCTTGTGATTACCTGAAGATGCCGTATTAATACGGTTGAAATAAATTATTGTAATTAAGCAAGTTTAGAGTTTTTTCTTCATTTACTAAATATCTTGCTCTGTCCTTCTACTCACTGGTATTAGGCACATTGACCTCTCCTTATGGTCTACCTGCATCAGCTTGGTTAAACCACACGTGGAAAGATCCTAACTACGGATATATATATATATATATATATATATATATATGTGTGTGTGTGTATATGTATGTATATATATATATATATATATATATGTATATATATATTCATCAAGAAATCACTACCACGTTTTCATTGCAGTAGCATAAGTAGTTAATCAATATATCTTGTAAAATATATAGCATTTATAGTTGTAGAAACATTTTCTCTCTACCAAGGTTTCGGTGTTCAAAGTACACCTTCTTCAGGAGAACTAAAAAATGTTTAGGTAGCTAATATTATATATACTTGTCTGTTTAGAACTATTTTTTATTTCTGTATGTCTCCTAAAAATAACCTTTTTCTCCCTATATATACGTGGGGGTCTATCTATGTTTAACATGGACTTTATCTTTTTCGCTTCGTTTTTTTTATTTGAAAATAATTTTCAGATGAAGCATTTTAACATCGGTCTGAAGATAGTTTACAAAAAAAAAAAAAAAAACTTTCGTGGCATATTAGCATATATGAATAAATTAATTCTCTGAGAAGTTTTTTTCCATACTTGTATATTAACACACGCACACATGCATAGCAAATACTCACACAGATATTATATACGGTAGAGGTCCATATGTGTGTAAACAACATGTAATCTATGCGTAAATGGTGAGTTTACATATGAATAAAATATCGTGTAAGTCTGCGTGTGGACAGCCAATATTTCACACTGTATCGACAGGCTTTTTAGCGTTCCTTGACATTTGTTAAAACGACGCGCGTCATCTGATAACCAGGCGTAGTATCGCCTTTCTCTTCTGGCTGAACGAGGAAGACAATAGATCAACTATGAGATACAACCGATGAAAGAAATCAAAACAAACAAAGAAAAAAAAACATTCTTTTTTTTTTTTGTAAAAATAAATAAACAAATCAAATTTGTTGAAAAAATAAACAGACTAAACAAAAAAAAAAAAAGAGAGAAATGAAAAGATAATACTATTTGATTATTCATCACCTCTGAACACGTTAAAGTACGCATGCGCACTGATGCCAGAATCTGAATTCTGAACACGGATAAAAGTTTAAAAGAGATTCGAATCCAATCAGCTCTGACTATCGATTAAGTGACTATCTAAAAAATTAACCCTTCCTGACCAGCAGACTGATGAATAAAAGACGAATGAATCTGATTTGATGTATTAGACGTTAAAGAAAAATCTAAATAACGCTATGACTGAATTCATTTGAGTGACTACCCCCACTGACACTCATTCTTTTTATTTTGGACTACACTAATATACAGTAGTATTTCGACGGTTATTTCCTAGTTGAGAAACATGAGTGACCCAGAAAAAACAGAACCCAAATCATTTATTTTCCCATTAAACTAACCCTAACCCTAACCCTAACCCTAACCCTAAACCCTAAACATTGTTGGACTTGAACTTTAAAAAAAATTTAAATTAACAGTTTTATTACAAAATTTGTGGGTTCTGTTTTTTATGGGTCACCCTGTAATATTATGTTACTCAACTAGGGGGGGGGTAGGCTTTGGGCTTAGGGTTAGGGTTAGGTTTGGGATTTAAGGTTAGTTTAATGATAAAATAAATAATTTGGGTTCTATTTGTTCTGGGTCACCCTGTAATATCATATTACTCAAATAGGAAATAACCACTTTGACTTACGAATGTTCCAGATTTCGAGCATTCCCAGGGTCTCTCGGTTAAAATTTGAGGTACTTCGAAGTGCCATCATCAGGGGGTGATGTGTTCCAAGTTTTAAAAAAAAATTATATTAATGTGGAGGCTGGAAGGAGAAGAATGCCTATAACACCTTTCTCATCAATTCTTCTTCCAGCATTCCCATTAATATAATTTTTTAAAAAATGGAACACATCACCCCTGATGATGGCACTTCGAAGTGTCGAAAGTATTCAGGATCTGAACTCTGGTGGACTTATCCACGAATTCCACCCAAATATTAAAAAGTTGGCCAGAAAACTCGAAAAGATCAAAAATAAAATTGTTAAACAGGAGATGTGTCTTTTGTTTAATTCTACATGTATAAATGAAAGAATGCTGCCTAAATACACACACACAAAACACACACACACACACACACACACATATATATATATATATATATATATATATATATATAATGAATAGAGAATGAAAAAATGAGAAAAGTATTTGCATTGATCTCATCTGATGATTGGATTACCATGAAACTTTAAGTTATGAGTGTAAAACCATAATATTACCATTGATTATACTAGCAGATATATGCACCCTCCTGGTGCAAGTATTTAAGTTTAATGTAATAAAATATTATATTAAATTAGAAAGGCTAATGAAACTAAATAAGAATACTGATAAAAAGATTTGAAACAAAGGGATTATAATAAAAAATAGAACAACTGAAACTTACTCTTCCATCACTCTCGTCTTTCATTGTTATTTTTTCTAATTTAAGTATTTAGTTAAAAGAGGAAGTAAAGAATAAAATGACAGTTATTTTTTCTTGTTAATGGATTTCATTTAAGGTTCATTGAAGAGATTTTTCATTATATTCATTAGAATAAAACCAAGCAGTTAGAAATCAATAATACTAAGCATATATTTAATAAAATCCCATTTTTAATATCAATATGCAAATTAGCCTTCCTGTTCACACTGTAAACCGCTATTTTGTTGTATATATAAATATAATTGCATGTTGTCAGTATGTAGACATGGTTAATAATGTAAATCAATTTTATTAATAATTGAGGTTTAAATAAAAATACAATCATGGAAAATGTGATGTCAATAACTAAGGGAATAGTGATATGAGTAGTAATATAGTTTCGGTTACAGACAGAAAAGCACACAATCTCCATTATAATAAGATATATATATATATATATATATATATATATATATGATCTGGTATTCACGCTTGTCTCCTCCGTTTTACATCCTGCTTCGAACCCACTTGTTTAATTTGCTCGCTATTTTACGTATCAACCTCATCTGTTTTGTTTAATTTCCTTTCAAACTTATTTTTAATATCATTGTAGATCTTTCCTTAGATTCGCGAGATATCTATTGTTACACGCTCGTCTATATTCATTTTAGGGGCCTGAAAAACAAAAACAAAAAAAGTAGGCTGTTTCTTTTTTTTTATTCCAAATATGTAAGGAGATAAACAAAAGAGATAAGACGCATTTGAATATTTTTAGTTTTGTTGTTTATCTTTGGATTATTTTCTCATTTTAAAGAAACATTTTCGATCATCAACAGGAGAATAGTTTTCGCGTAGAAATTCTTTTTTTTTTTTTCAGAATTTTTATTTTAACTACTAGTACAAAATAAAAATGTAAGAATAGATTTTTGAAACATATTGCCTAAAAAATTCAATGTCAGCGAGTTTGTACCCTAAGTAAATTCATCAAATTCATTAAAGGATTAAAAAAATAAAACAATTTGAAATGTACACTTTAAATATGTATTAAAATAAAACAAACTATATATAGATATATAATACCAGTCATGTATTTATTAAAAGTTGTTTAAAAAAACAATGAGGACTGTCTAATGTTGCATGTTCAAATTTTGAGTAAATTTATTCTATGTTATGACGATTTTGTGTAATGTGACGTAGGCAGTGACGTAATTTTTGTTACAGACAAAAACCGGAAGCGAATCTCCATTATTAAGAGATTTTAAATACACTATAAAAGAAGCGACGAAAAAAAGAACTTACAACATTGCATGACCATTCTTTGAACAAAGATTATTTTCTTGTATCGAAGTGTCTTGAAGTTACATCTATATGATCTATAAGTAAGTAAAAAAAAGTCGACAGGGTGACCTAATATCGGTAACAATCAAACAGTGAGGGAGTCTATCTCCTTTTCTCTTGCGCTAGACCAAGGAGATTGTTTTTGCGTCTGAAGTGAAGCGCCACACCTACCATCAGCTCCTCACTTTACCGCACAGATCCCTATGCTACTTATACGCTGAGATGGTCAAGGCCGGTATCGAACCAGGAACCTTGCGATTTTTAGGCAAGTGCTCTGTCGACTGAGACCGTAGAAACATTGCACTGAGTTCTCCACTTGGGAAATATATCTATCTATCAACCCCTCCACCTTCTATTACATATACTAGCAAATATATCCACCCTTCGGGTGCAAGTATTTAGGTTTTGATGTAATAAAATATTGTATCAAATTAGAAACTATTTAGAAAAGGATAAACTGAGGGGGGGGGTATAATCGAAAAATAGAACAGCTTTAAATCTAACTCTTCCATCATTTTCCATCACTCCCGTCTTTCATTTTTCCTAATTTATCTATTTAGTTAGAATATGAAGTATTTAATAAAATTATAGTTCTTTCGTCTTGTTTATGGATTTCTTTTAAGATTTATCCCAGAGATTTTTGATCAGATTCGTTAAGAGAAAACCAAACAATTAGAAATCAATAATACTAAGCATATATTTATTAAAATCAAATTCTTAATATCAATATTCAAATTCGCCTTGTCGTTCACACTGTAAACCGCTATTCTGTTGAATATATAAATATACCTGTGTGTTGTTAATATGTAGATTAATCCAAAAGTATTAATAATGTATCACAATTTTATCAACAATTGAGGTTTAAATAAAAATAAATTCATGGTGAATGTGACGTCAATAACTAAGGGAATTGTGATTTGAGTAGTGATTTAGTTTCAGTTACAGACAGACAAACACACAATCTCCATTATAATAAGATGATAAAAAGTGTTCAATGTTTGCCCCAAGAGCAATTTGAAGAATACAGTCGGAGCTATCCTATAGGTGCTAGGACTTGAACACTGGACAATGTCTTGTGTTTTTTAATGATATGAGATGAAATGAGAATTATTTTAGGCTTTTAAACCCGACTCTATATATTTCTTAATAAGGCTTAGTGATAATTTTTTTCCAAAGTAAATTACTATTTATTTTGGTTTTGTTTTGTTTTACGGCATATCAACCTCCGTGGGTCATTTAATGCCAATAAAGTTTTGAAATAAATAAGTTAATGGATAATACAATGTTGTTTATCAACTCATGTTTTTCTATTTAACCCATAGATGGGACCCTAACAGGTAGTACCACTCCGGGTCAGAGTTGACCAGGGAGCAATGGTGATGAAGGGGAGCTCCACATTCCCCAAACCTCCAAAACTATAACCTCACCATCAGATAGAGTTTAACGTCATTCCCAGGACATGTGGACCCTCAGTCACCACCTTCTAGCACACCTATGATAAAAAGGGGTTGGGGCTTGCCATAAGAAATTACTATTTAGACTGCCTTTTTAGCCGAAAAAGAAAACATGATCTATCCCAGGAGTTCCCAACCTTTTTCAGCTCATGGCCCACTTTGAAACCAGAAATGTTGTGCCCCTTGAAATCATTATAATTGAAAAATATTTCAATTTTACAAATATAACATAATAATAATAATAATAATAATAATAATAATAATAATAATAATAATAATGGTAACAATTAAATTCATTAAAATCTATACCCAAACCAATTTTTTCTCTTTTAATTTTGACGACGATTTGCAATTTTAACCACTCTAAGTTCATTATCTTTTTCAGTTGGCATATAGGCGCGTATCAGGGGCGTAAATCTATCTCCACTCCCCCTACCGGGAATTAGTTGATATCTTACTTTCTAGAAAATATATATTTCCAACATATATGATTATATTTTGTATATACAAAGTATGCTCTGAAATCATATAGAATTATAATATTTCCTTGGCCCTCCTGAAATTTGCTTGTGGCCCATTTTGGCCATAAGTTCGGAACCACTGATGTACCCTGTATTCCCATCCTTTCTTTTCCTTTCCTTTTACCTCCACTTTTTCTCTCTCCTGTTGCTTTCCTTTCTCTTCCCTCGTTCCTTCCTTCTTTTCACTTCCTGACTGATGCCTATTGACTGAACGACTTCATATCTGACAGGGTAAGCGCGTGTCTTTTATGACCACTCACTTACCCACAATGCATATATGGACTATCCTATAAGGATAGACCTTTCCCCCCCACTCAGGCTTTTTCACTTGTCAGTATACTACTGAACATTAACAGACCAGTTGTTCAGAGACGTTAGTAATTACTTCTTTTTTTTTTATCACAGAGGTGAATATAAAATAGATTGAATATTTTACAGTGAAAATTTCGGGTTATATTTCAGTATTAACAGTTTATGTATTTGTATGTTTTTATTAACGCCGCGATATTTTCCGATCCGTTTTTTTTTTTCGATTCTTTCTAAGATAATAAAAGCTACTCCCATGAGGGTGTTAACATTTATTTCATACACACACGCGCGCGCGCATATATATACATATACACACACACACACACATATATATATATATATATATAAATTAATAATAAGTCATCCACAGACACGCGTTTCGGCATATCATGCCTCTTCAGTGTGGCTAGACACAACTATCCTTGGGTAGGGTTCGAACTCAGACTGACCGCATGGTAGTCCGATATCTTATCCCCTCGCCCACTGACAGCGGGGACTGGTGTTTTTAAACTATTAAATACATAGTATGTATCTTTCGGTCACTGAGAGATCAAATTTCCGGAGAAATGATCATTGCTTATTTGCTTAGTAGTGAGAGTTAATTTAAATTACCAATTAGAGAGCTCATTACCAAATTTATGGGAGACCGAAATGTTGCATCGTTGACAATAAACATCAAATTTCCATAACATCCCGTGTTTGTCTACTTTTCTCCACATATATATATATATATATGTGGAGAAAAGTAGACAAACACGGGATCTTATGGAAATTTGATGTTTATTATCAACGATGCAACATTTCGGTCTCTTATTAGACCATCTTCAGTTATCAAAAAAAAAAAAAAAAAGTCACACCAACATACCAACCACACACATATAACTTAACGACAAATCCAGTCACCCATCACATATAAACAAAAAAAAAACAATTAAACAGACACACACACATACACATATTTAGTTAACCAATCCCCACAATCTAACACCTGTGGTACCACCATCCACCATTTCGGCACTCCCCATTCCAGAAAGAAGAAGAATCCATTAACCACCCCCAACCACACCTTCCCCCTCTGAAGACCTTCCGTTTTCAGCATTTTGAGAATTTCCATCATTGGAGTAAGAACTATATCCAAGTCCTGAAGTTGGTCTAATAAGAGACCGAAACGTTGTATCGTCGACAATAAACATCACGTTTCCATAACATCCCGTGTTTGTCTACTTTTCTCCACATACTGTCGGATTAACCTTCTCACATTTCTAACATATATATATATATATATATATATATATATATATATATATATATGCGTGTGTAAGGTATCCAGAACTGGCAGTAAGGGATGATTCTACTTGGGATCTTTACAAATTATACATATACATTTTTTGAAAATGCCAGTTAAACAGGAAGCTAGAGATACATTTGTATCTCTTTCTTGGCTTAAAATTGTAAATTTATACTTGCTGTCTGACCTACATTTGATGAATTTTCTGGTGAAATTTTCTTTGGGTTAATCACTTTAATTTGTGATTTCTGCCTAATGAGACTGAACTCTAAAGGAGTTTTAGAAATTTCTTTAAACTTTTAAAAGCCTTTTGAGTTTTGGTCGAAATAAATTTATAACGGAATGACGGTTTATTGATTATTTTTTATTTCTCTGAAAGGTATATATATATGAGAAGTAAATACACAAGCGATGTGTTTTGATATAGATTGTCGGCTAAAAAAGCCATATCAAAACACATCGCTTGTGTATTTACTTCTCATACTGTCGTGTAAAAAAGTCACTATAAGAGGAATAATAACCTACTTCTAAACAAAACGAAAAATCTAAGAGAGTCCGGCTGGTGTAGGGGTTACGGTCTTCGCCTGTCAGCTTGACTGTCAGAGTTCGAATCACGCACAAGGTGGTCTTCCTATCTATAGCTCTGCTGATGAGGCCTAATAGGCCGAAATGTACATACAGAGAATGATTTTTCTCAATTTGTTTAGCCTTACATTTAAATAGGTATGTCCGCCTAATTAATAAATTATTAATTAATTAACTTTCAAAATTAGGTACGACTTCAATTAAGCACATATTCTCCCAAATATATATATATATAGTTTTAACACATATTTTAAGAATAAGAAATACATTGACGTACCAAAAATATTTTATCTACAGATACGTAGTCATGCATATCAGTATCTATTATTCGGTAAGCGGTAAGTAACGAAGATATTGGCACGCATGCGCAGAAGTTTATTCGACCGTCCGTAAACAAAAACCATTCCGTCGTCTGTTATTCAGCATTTCTGTCTAGACTCAGAAACACGGATGTCTTATTTACAAGACAGCCAATAATTTCGAGAGTGGAATGCTAATTTTCCCATTGAAAAATGTCTGCCTCTTCACATTGTTTCATTAAGAGTCTAGCCATTGGCTTCGATCGGTACACACTCTCTCTCTCTTTTCCCGCGATTTTCTTTGCCACCATTTTTGTGGCCACCATTTTCCTGATAATAATATATACTTCTCGAGCCAATTGTGAATGTTCTTCTATTAACAGGGGATGGATTTAAAGTAAAAGAATAACAGAGGAATAGATTTAATGGCTAAGGGAGAGAGACATAGGGAAAAATGGGGGGGGGGTATTGAAAGTATTCAAGATGATTGCAGTCGTGGAATTTTGCAGTCATAGATGTCTGGTTGGGATGGGGGTTTAAATAACTGTTTTGCCAATTGATTAAAAAAAATAAATGACAGGTACAGAGAATAAACTAAATTTGAAGGCGTTTCCAAGTTTTGCAGGGAAAAAATGTTTTTCTTTCCAAGCCTCCTCTGAAAATCTTAATTGAGCTTCTCTATTTGGGTTTTTAAGGAGACAAAATAAATAAAAATAAAAAATTGGAAATATTTATTTGGTCATCACGGAATATTCCGACTGTATGGTTATTTTCTGCTTATATAAAATGTTTATTTTTATACAACTCCCATTTTTCTCCTATTTTCTTTCCATTCATCGGTCTGTCTGTCTGTCTGTCTGTCCGTCTCTCTCTCTCTCTCTCTCTCTCTCTCTCTCTCTCTCTCTCTCCCTCGTTCTTTCTCTTTTTAAATATATATATATTTATATATCACTCTTTTTTCTTTTCTTCTTTTTGTTTTTACATTCTTCTTTTCTTATATATATACATGTATATATATATATATATATGTATATATATATATATATATATATATATATTCACACACACAGACGTACATACACACACAGACGTACACACACACACACATATATATATACACACAGACACACACACACATACATATACACACAGACACACACACACACACACATATTATATATATATATATATATATATATATATATATATATATATATATATATATATCACTTGCTTTTATTTTATTTTATTTTATTTTCCTTTACTTTTTCATTTTTATTTTGTTTTTTATTCTTTTTTTCAAGTCCTGGTTTTATCTTTATTTCATGTCTTGTTATTTGCGTTAAACCATTCATTCAATTTTTCATATTATTATTATTATTATTATTATTATTATTATTATTATTATTATTATTATTATTATTATTATTAGTAGTAGTAGTAGTAGTAGTAGTAGTATTTCACCTTATGAAAGTTTTTCCCACCTGCCTAAGCTGGTTCACTCGAGAATGTAGCAATAAGTTTTTTCAAGCATCCAGGACTCTCCTGAGTATTTCAGCCGATCTTGATAATGTTGTGGTATGGATGCACTTGATTCTTGCTCTGATTTTCATTTCCCACTGTGTCTTTTCCAAACCCTTGGGTGCCATTCCAAGGGAACCAAATACAATTTGTACGACTTTTACCTTCATGTCCCAAAGAGTTTTCTGTTCTGTACCCAAATCCAGTTGAGTCTAGGCTTATATTTTTCTTGTACTAGTTTTCTGCATTCGCTTAATACATCGTTCATCGTCTCATTTCTGTCGCTACACACTCTACATTTGCTGTTCTATTGTGTCTTTCGACAATGAGGGGTGAGAAGAAAGGGATAAGAGTCCGTGTTTAAATATCCTAGCTCTTACGAAACAATGCCGGTTTCGCGACTTTCTGGTACGATCAAGGGGTCTATTAAGAATCCGGTTATTTCCTATAACTCCAACTTAAACAAAGAGGAACCACTCTTGACTGATAAATTATTTATTTATTTTCCCATTAAACTAACTCTAAACCCTAAACGTAACCCTAACCCTAAACCCTAACCCTAAACCCTAACCCAGTCTTCTTTTTTCCTAGTATATCAATAAATAAATAAATAATTTATCAGTCAAGAGTGGTTCCCCTTTGTTTATGTTGGAATTATAGGAAATAACCAAGAATTCTTTCAAGGGTAACAATAGTGTCTTTTAGTATATCAATCTCAAATGTTCAAATGGTAACGCTGTGATCGCTATACAATATCAACTGATCCTAGGAGACTTGCCAGGTAACAATGTGATCAGTACAACATCAAACGATCAGTTGACTTCCCTCTGTTATCTGAAGTCTATTTATAAGAAAGGCGACCTGGGCATATCCCCTCTTGGTCGAAAGGTATAAATTCCCGTCAGGCGCAAATCTCGCGTTCGATATTTCGCGCTGATATTCCAACCGATACTATCCAGGTGAATAGAGGGCCTACCTCAAATATTTTTCCACACTATCTTTGTTTCGATATAATTTGTTCTTATGGCATTGATTTGTACTGCAAATATGAGATTTTCTTTTCTTAACCTTGTCCATGTCTGTAATTGTGCGAACTCCCCAATTTGTGATTTGAAATATCCATATACTTGTTTTTCTTCCCAATCTCTCTTTTCTCGTTTTTGTTATTTTTCTACATGTCCATATGTTGCAGCTGCTATTATTAGCTGCCGCAATTAATCTTTTCTTGCTCTTTTTTGTGCATTGGCATTAATTTCCTTGCCTTTTGGTTTATCTGTCGTAGTTCTTCTCTTGTCCATTTTAGGAATGGACGAGGGTACCTTATAATAACTAGTACAAAATAAAAAAACGCCCTCCAGGCAATGTAAAAATAGATTTTTGAAACATATTGTCCGAGGGTTGGGAGTAAACAATTCAATGTCAGCGAGTTTGTACTCTAAGTAAGTAAAATCATCAAATTCTTTAAAGGATTAAAAAACAAAACAATTTGAAATGTAAACTTTAAATATGTATTAAAATAAAACAAACTATATATAGATATATAATACCAGTCATGTATGTATTAAAACTTGATTTAAAAAAAACAATGAGGACTGTCTAATGTTGCATGTTCAAATTTTGAGTGTATTTATTCTATGTTATGACGATTTTGGGGAATATGACGTAAGCTGTGATGTAATTTTTGTTAAAGACAAAAACCGGAAGCGAATCTCTATTATTAATAGATAATAAGCTTGGCTTCTATAATAATAAGCTTGGCTTCTATAATAATAATAAGCTTGGCTTCTATGAGTTTTCTTGTTCTTCTGAGGTATTTTTTTTAACTCTCATCTCTGTCCTTTTTTATTGTGTCCTCTTCTAAGACTTTCTAAAAGTATTTGTGTTATATATTGGCCAACGGCGCATTACTCGTCTTCTGATCATCTTTCGTATCTTATGTAGCTCTATGTTCTTCTATTAGTGTCTGGAACTTTTCATTTGGAGATATCGTGTTGGTCTTCCATTAGGGATTTCTCGTCAGAAGCCCTGGGTCATTAGTAGTTTTTGGATAAATGACCCAAGACTTAGATTTTCTTTAAATCATATTTTATTTAGAAATCCCCATCCAGACTAACTGCGCTGAGGGAATACGGCCCCACCGGGGTTGCTAATCGCGACTTACTACCTCTGTGGCTTGCCCAGTACTGACTAACTAACTCTTTTAAATCAAAACTGGAAGTTTTTCTCATTTCTCTACTAATTCTCACAGTATCTACCGATAAAGGGGTTAACATGAGATGAACATGTACCAATCAGTCTTCCATGATATCGTCACATGCTCCCACTCAAAAAACTGCTAGCCATAATTTCTAACGGCCATTTTAATTTCTACACTAACCCTACATAATTGTTAGGGTACTAACAATTATGTAACATTTGTAATTCCCCTTCTCTCCAAGTATTCTTATATTTTCCTGATTTGGTAGTTGTATTCCGTCCATTTTTCTCTTTCCCCCTTTTTCATGGCTAGTATGTCACATTTTTCAATTCCAAATTCCATTCCTATATCCTGGTTGTATATTGTTTATGTTTTTTATGATTTTTTTTATGTTGGGTGTTATTACGAAGCATCTACAAATAAATGAATGAACTCGATGTTATGGAGTATTGGATTCGCTTATTTTTTAATTATTTGTTATCATAAATTTTTGGGTTCGTTAGATACCGTTTTTCAAATGAATGTTGCTCCTGTTCAACGGATCTTTTGTCATTGTTGTTATTGACAGCGGCAGCGTCTGTAAAATATTTATAATAACGGAGTATTCCGATGCCAGCGTTCAGTCCCCTCACGTGAGTTTGTAAATTTAGAATCTGGCTGTATATTCTTATGGTTTGTCCCAGGGTTTCCAGTTCTTATTCATTTAAAATTTAAAATTTAAAAAAAAAAAATGCGTAAGTCTTTATATCATCCATTTACATGCGATGGTTTATTTTTCCTGCAACTTAGTGAATTGAGTGGCATCACTTTTTTCTTTTGATATCTCTCTTCTTTTCGTTCTTTTTTTTTTCTTCTCTTTCTCGCACTGTCAGCGGGGCTTAGAATATGTCGACAGTATCCACTGCAGAGGATTTAGACCTCCCACAAATGGGATGTCCTTGTTATGAAATTAATGTGTGAGGCTACATTACTGGAGATTAGGGGAGTGTGGAGTACTCTTTAGTTGCGATTATGCCCAGGTTCACTCCAGCGCGGAGTGGTAGTACCTGTTAGGGTCACATTCATAGATGAAATAGATCTGTTTGAAAATTATGTAGCAAATAGATGTGTCTGAAGCTTATTTCTATTGGATAGGCATATTTGATGTCATATAACGGAATTGTTTATATTTAGTATAGTGTTGTGGCGAGCCTTCTGTGGTGAAGCCGGAAGTTACCGCTTCAACAGACGGAAGTCGAATGGCAAAAATAAGAGATTTGCGCATATGGATCGCGCAACCTTAGTAAAAATAAAATCTAAAATAAAATTCGTAAAATTCAACCAATCAGAGGCGTTCCCGCTTAAAAAGAAAAATTATCAACTAGACCTTTTTGGAGCCTCGCTGATTCTATCCAGGACTATAAATAAGCCAGCCTTTCGGACCCTAACCAGAAAGATCTCACCTGCCTAAGGGAATTCACGTCACCCTTAATAAGAACATTTCGCTTACTTACTGAAGGTATCTATCTACCTATCTATCTTTCTCACTTTAAATAATCATCGTTTTAACAGACAATCTTAATATCAGTTCAAATACAGCCTGACTGATGATTATTTGGACATACAAACTTTAACGATTATTCTTATTGTGTGAATTGTAAAATATTTTATTACATTTTACATTTGAACTTTAAAAAAAGAACTTTGGGACGGAACCTCGCCCAGTATTCAATGCTACCTTCTTGTAACTTCTGTTAATACAATTTTGTTTGTTTGTTTAATCAAGAGTTTTGTCTTCTATGCCATTGTGATTGATTTATTTATGGTCTTTAAATGTTTGAACACTTTAATGAATATTGACATCAAACAGCCCACACATCTTCCATAGTATCAACTGTATCTATGACTAAGAACGGGATGTCTGTAGATAACATAATAAAATGCATCTGGTGATGATGCTCCGATTATATAGTCCTGGTCGCTGTGTTATATACCCCCTAACATGATTTGGGTATATGATGGATGAGAGAGACAGAGAGATATATATAAGAGATGATAGAGATGGCGGCCGACGAACTAGACGAGTTAGAGGACCTAGACGAAAAGTCATAAGCAGCAGTGTAAAAAAGTAAGAACTATTTCTTACTTTTTTACACTGCTGCTTATGATTTTTCGTCTAGGTCCTCTAACTCGTCTAGTTCGTCGGCCGCCATGTTATCTGTTTGCCTTCTATTAAGGGCTGATTTTCCTAATCTTCGTCGATTCTTCCTGCAGGGCTGGTCATTGCTTTCAATATTTAATTATCAAACACAACAACTTGTTTTTTTCTTGATCAAGATTTATTCCTTAGCCCATGATTCCGCCGCGGGGAGACCGACCCGTCAGATCAAACAATTTCGTCTGCACTCCCTGAAAGCTGAGTCAAATCTGCTAAACTAAACTATCTTATTCTTACGCCTCTGTAATGGCACGTTTTTAAGGGGTCAAAGTTTATTAACCGTCAATGGTAATTTTCCGTGGGTCCCCGTTATTTCTAAGTTAACGGCCCTAATTCAAATTCTAACTACAGGCACGTTCATAAATTATGACTGCTCATTAATTGTGTTACTGCTGAGCAAGACATGCAGCTCTCCTCTTTGGCCCTTATTAGAGGGGTGATCAGAGAGGCCCCCTCCAATCAATCGACTGGTCACGTCAAGCCTTTCTGAACTTGGGAACATTCTTTTCGAACTCGGGACCCTTCTTGTAATCGGGAGTCATCACGGAACTTTGAACCCAGCCTTTTATTGAATCCCCGGGTGTATCCTGTTTTGATTCCGCTAACTATAGTTGGGTACAGGTGTTAAGTTGTGTTAATTATTATTCTAATAATCCTAATAATACTAATTATCAAGCCTAATAATCCTAATAATACTAATTATCAAGCCTAATAATCCTAATAATACTAGTTATCAAGCCTAATAATCCTAATAATACTAATTATCAAGCCTAATAATCCTAATAATACTAGTTATCAAGCCTAATAATCCTAATAATACTAATTATCAAGCCTAATAATCCTAATAATACTAATTATCAAGCCTAATAATCCTAATAATACTAGTTATCAAGCCTAATAATCCTAATAATACTAGTTATCAAGCCTAATAATCCTAATAATACTAATTATCAAACCTAATAATCCTAATAATACTAATTATCAAGCCTAATAATCCTAATAATACTAATTATCAAGCCTAATAATCCTAATAATACTAATTATCAAGCCTAATAATCCTAATAATACCAATTATCAAGCCTAATAATCCTAATAATACTAATTATCAAGCCTAATAATCCTAATACTAATTATCAAGCCGCATCACAAAAATTCAAAGAAATAGAATAATTTCTTCTTTTTACGGTTGAAACATGTAGGAGGCATCGACTCACGTTACATTTGTAGCGTTAGTTTCGTATTTGCCTGGTGGAGTTGTCTGCCCGATTTAGTTTGCTGGTGCCCGCTAGGGGGCTATAGTATTTAAGCGCCGGGTTCAAACCCTTTCGGCCTCTTTTCCTGGTCCAGTAACTACGAGCCTCATGGAGTAGAAACGGTCTACTCCTTCTCGTTGGGGCTTTTTGGTCCCATTTACATTACTGTAAGTTCTTCACACAGCATGGACTATCCCTAGTCTCATGTCTGTGGCTTTTATATGTTATCTTGTACCATTCATTAATGTGTATTTATCTTTATTTATGTACTCTTTGTTTATGTACCCTTTTACCTATGTACTTTGTATCTCGTCATATCCATGTGCTGTACTATATTAAATGTTTTGTCTGTTAACCTTCGTCGGAGTTTTGTATTCAAAGTATATATAACTTTGAACCTTTCTTACACATTCATGTAAGTTAACATTTGGTTGGTTTGTTGGACTTTACGCCATGTCAACCCTTTCTCGCTTATTTCCTGCCGAAGAGATTTTTGTTTTATTCATTTGTGTTTGATCTCATTTTTCAATCTATTTAATTCATAGATAATGCCCTTACCGGATTAGTGGACATTGAAGTCACAGTAATGAAGTGGTACTCCACACTCGCCAGAGATCCAGAATTGGAACCCCACAACTAAATGCAATCTAACGTCATACCTAAGACACTAAGACACTCAGCCATTTCTTCTATATATGATAAAAAGGGTTGGGGGATTTCTATAAGAGCAATAGGCTCGGGAAAATCAAATATGTGTTAGGGCTTGACATGACCAGCCGATTGATCGGGATGTCTCTCTGGCTAACTTTTGCCTATCAAATTTACCCTACATATTTTTCACATGTATTACGGAATATTTCAGATTTAACTCCATATTTACCTCAGAAATCATTCTATTCTAATAAAGTCCTATTATAAATGTAATCTGAGTATTTTTGCGAGAGCCGCTTTCAGCGGCTTACGGTAGGATCACAGTGGTACGCGATCCGCTGTGATCAGTTCAAAGTAGGCATCACGGGTTGCCAATCATGGCCAATAGAAGGGGCATCTTATCCCTCTGCAACAGTGCAGTCGGCTTATTCTACAGCCCCAGCCGACAGTGTGACAAAATTAATCAGCGATGTTTGCTTATTTCAGAATGGGTAACTACCTATGACAGGAGTTATCAACCTTTTCTTCTTTTTTTTTTTGCCATGCCCCACCGAATCACCTCTAAAATCCTTAATGTTCCCTCCCATGTGATACAATATAATTTTATTATAATAGAGATTGTGTGCTTTTCTGTCTGTAACCAAAACTTTATAACTACTCAAGTCACAATTCCCTTTGTTATTTACGTCACATTCTCCACGATTTTATTTTTATTATTTTATTATTGATTTATATTATTAATGAAATTGTTCTAGTTTATTAATTCTGTTGATCATATATGCATATTAATAATATGCAATTGTATTTATAAATAATCTTCATACAATGACTGCTATTTACACAGTAGCATTGCAACCAACAAAGCCTTCATCAGATGATGACTCTGGGTTCAGGCATGGTTTCGGGGCCGAAGCATCATTACCACTAACCCAGAGCGCCCCAGCAGTATCTCACGATACCACCAGACTTTGTCGGTTTGATGTCACAAAATAGGACTGCCATATCCACGCTGATGCGGTTAGAGCTTTCTCCTGGATCTTATTTATGTATTTCCTCTTGTCTGGTAGAGAAAGTCCAAGTTTAGACAAAAATGCCGAGGTTGAGTTGGCAATAAACCCCCGACATCCGACCTCAATGGGAAATACATCCGTGATCTATCCGTTTCTGGCGCATTGTTCACGTAGGTCTTCGTATTTTTCCAACTTCCGCTGATGGGCCCAATCCAGATTTTCTTCAAATGGAACTGTCAACTCAATGATAAAAACTTTCTTTTGATTAACAGACCAAAATAACGGTTTACAGTGTTAATAGGAAGGCTAATTTATATATTGATATTTAAAAAATGATCTTGATAAATATGGGCTTAGTATTATTGATTTCTAATTTTTTGGTTTTGTCTTAATGAATATGAGCAAATATTTTGGGGATAAATCTTAAGAGAAATCCATTAACAAGAATAAATAACTGTAATTTCATTCATTACTTCCTATTTTAACTAAATGATTACATTAGGTAGATTCAACAATGAAAGCCGGGAGTAATGGAAGAGTAAGCTTCAATTCTTCTTATAATTTAAAGAGAGAAAGCTGTTTGAGCTGAAGAAATTTAAAACGCCAATACTTTGGTTCAAATAAGATTCAAAAGAACAAAGCATCAATGAAAATTAAAAATGAAATAAACGAATGACAGAAAATAATAAAGAGAGGAAATCTCTATACAAATATTTTTTTTAATTATTGAAATATTCATCTACAATAAAATAAGGGTACTATTTGAAATATTTGTATACAATAGTAAGGGTACTATTTGAAATATTTGTATACAATAGAATAAGGGTACTATTTGAAATATATGTATACAATAAAATAAGGGTACTATTTGAAATATTTGTATACAATAAAATGAGGGTACTATTTGAAATATTTTATACAATAAAATAAGGTACTATTTGAAATATTTGTATACAATAAAATAAGGGTACTATTTTGAAATATTTATACAATAAAATGAGGGTACTATTTGAAATATTTGTATACAATATAATGAGGGTAATATTTAAAAATAAAAATCGATAATTTGGACCGAGATCTCGTTAATCTCAATTGCACCCTTAAAAATCAAATTGTCCCACTGTGGGGTGTATGCCATACGTTGGGAACCACTGATCTATGATCAGCAGGTCCTATGAAGCAATTTGAGGCCTGTGCTCCAAGCTTAGTAAATAACAATTCATTATTTCAAGGTTCATTTTTCTTTCGTATCTTGTTATTCTAATATCCATATAATTTATTTTGCTTGCCTAATTATGTGTGAAGAAAAACAAGTGAAACTGGAAAGGTGTATTTAGGAAAGAGACAATGAAATTAGAGTAACGAAAAACGTGAGATAAAGAAAAGACAATTTGAAAGGAAAAGGTTACTAATGGAATAATAATGAAACATGTCATCCTGGAAGCACCGATTCTCGTCAGGTCACCGGAGAAACCTTAGTAACAGCAGATAATGTAACCTGAGGACTCCGTGCCAGACTAAGCAGAGTTTAGTAAATAACAGGAAAAGAAGAAAGGAGAATTAAAGAAAAAGAAATTTAAACAATAAAAAGAAATAGACATCTGGTTGGTTAGGTGATGGTTGTTTTGTTTTACGACATGCCAACCATTGTCTAACACTTTTCACAGGAAGAAATTACATGGCTTTCAGTAATTACTAGTACAAATCGTTCGTAAATAATTATAGCTTCAAGTAACGATTCTTAATACAAATAATCAGTAGGCAGTTATATGGTTTTAAATATTTCCAATTTGATGATAATATTTTATTCAAAGTTGGATGGTTTCAATTAATCCAGTCCGATTCATGTAGGTTTACACTAGATTACCGAAATTTTGTTATGTTTCATGGCAGGTAAACTCTTATTGGGTTATTTTATGCCGAAGACATTTTGCTTTATTCATTCTTGATGGGTATATAATTTTTTACCTCAATTTTTGAAACTCTTTTTTTTAACCAATAGAAGGGACCGAAACAGGTACTAATGATAAACCTGTTCAAATATTTTATTAAGTGATTTTTTAAGCAATCAAGGGTACTGTAAGCAAACTTTTTTTTTTTTTGTTAATCAAAAATGATTTGTATTATTTGCGTTATTCGGAC
>CM042160.1:6637111-6639611 GCA_023376005.1 Doryteuthis pealeii
GAAAGAAAGAAAAGTAAGAAAGAAAGAAAGAAAGCAAAGAAAGAAAGAAAGAAAGAAAGAAAGAAGGAAAGAAAAGAAAAGAAAGAAAGAAGGAAAGAAAAGAAAGAAAGAATAGAATGAATGAATGAATGAATGAAGTATAATAATATTAGTATTAAAAAGTGGAGAATAGAGAAAGAATATGTACGATATCAGAATGCAAGAGATAAAGAAAGAAAGAAAGAAAGAAAAGAAAGAAAGAATGAAAGAAAAGAAAGAACGAATAGTATGAATGAATAAATGAATGAATGAAGTATAATATTATTAGTATTAAAAAGTGGAGAATGCAAGAGATAAAGAAAGAAAGAAGGAAAGACAGAAAGAAAGAAAGAAAGAAAGAAAGAAAGAAAGGTATGGTGCAGTAGAAAGAAAGGAAAGAGTTAAAGAGAGAAAGAAAGAAAGAAAGAAAGAAAAGAAAGAAGGAAAGAAAGAAAGAAAAAAAGTGTATGGTGGAGCAGAAAGAAAGGAATGAGTGAAAGAGAGAAAGAAAGAAAAGCATGAATTAATAAAGGAAATATCATGAAACTAGGATAAAAATAAAGAATAGAGAACGAAGCAAATTTTCAAAAGGAAAGAAAGAAAGAAAGAAAAGAAAGAAAGAATGAATGAATGAATGAATGAATGAATGAATGAAGTATAATAATATTAGTATTAAAAAGTGGAGAATAGAGAGAGAAGATGTACGATATCAGAATGCAAGAGATAAAGAAAGAAAGAAAGAAAGAAAGAGACAGACAGAAAGAAGGAAAGAAAGAAAGAAAAAAAGTGTATGGTGGAGCAGAAAGAAAGGAATGAGTGAAAGAGAGAAAGAAGAAAAGCATGAATTAATAAAGGAAGTATCATGAAACTAGGATAAAAATAAAGAATAGAGAACGAAGTAAGTTTTCAAAAGGAAAGAAAGAAGGAAAAAAAGAAAGAAAGAAAGAAGGAAAGAAAGAAAAGAAAGAAAAAAAGAAAGAATGGAATGAATGAATGAATGAGGTATATTAATATTAGTATTAAAAAGTGGAGAATAGAGAAAGAAGATGTACGATATCAGAATGCAAGAGAGAAAGAAAGAAAGACAGAAAGAAAGAACGAAAAAAAAGAAAAGAAAGAAAGAATAGAATGAATGAATGAATGAAGTATAATAATATTAGTATTAAAAAGTGGAGAATAAAGAAAGAATATGTACGATGCAGAATGCAAGAAAGAAAGAAAGAAGGAAATAAAGAAAGCAAGAAGGAAAGAAAGAAAGAAAGAAAGAAAGAAAGAAAGAAAGAAAAAAGTGTATGGTGGAGCAGAGAGAAAGGAACCAGTGAAAGAGAGAAAGAAAGAAAAGCATAAATTAATAAAGGAAGAATCATGAAACTAGGATAAAGAATAAAGAATAGAGAACGAAGTAAGTTTTCAAAAGGAAAGAAAGAAAGAAAGAAAGACAGAATTATAATAGAAATATTGAGGGTAAACATATTTTAAAATGGAAGGAAAGAATTTTGAAAATGAGTCATAATAATGAATGAAATTGAAAGTAAGTAAAGATACAAAATGAAAGAAATAAAGAAATAATTTTAATAGAAATTGGCTTGAAAAATAACGAATAGTGAACAAAGAAGGAATCCAGCAAAAAGAAAGAGAGAAAAAGAAAGAAAGAAAGAAAGAAAGAAAGAAATCTAACAAAATAAATAGTATTAGAAAATTTTAAAAAAATAGAAAATTAAGAGGAAAGAAAGTAAAATAAAGAAAGAAAATCATAGAATAAACGATGTAATTGAAAATAAGAAACAATATATACAGAAAAAGTAAGTAAGAAAGAAAGAAAGAATAAAAGAAAGAGAGTAGTATATATATTTTTTTAAAATGGGACTGAAAAATAAAGAATAGACAACGGAGAAGGATTCAAGCAAAAAGTAGAAACAAAGAAAGAATGAAAGAAAGAAGTATAAGGAAATAAATTATATAGAAAATTTTTAAGTAGAAAATGAACAGGAAAGAAAGAATGAAGAAAGTAAAAAAATCTTAGAAGAATGATAGATGAAATTAAAAAAAGATAAATAATATTTAATTAAGGAGCAAACAAGTCATAAAACGAAAGAAAGTAGTTTAATAAAAATTGCACTGAAAAATAAATAATAGAGAACGAAGAAGGAAGAAAGCAAAAAGAATGAAAAAAACGAGGAAAATGAAGAATAATGAAAAATAGAATTGAAAATGAAGAAAAAATTGATAATGAAGAAGCAAGTATACACGATAGATAGAAAGATAGATAGACAGACAGACAGGCAGATAGATAGATAGATAGATAGATAGATAGTAGATAGATAGATAGATAGTAGGATTAATATATAGATAAAGCAATGATCTGAGAAAAAGAAAAGAGAGATGGGAAAATGGTATTTAAATCTAAATACTAGTAGAGGAAAGGAAATATTAAATTTCTGAACATCAAAATAGAAATGAGTAAGGAAGGAAATAATGAATG
>CM042160.1:6654611-6707111 GCA_023376005.1 Doryteuthis pealeii
GTGTGTGTGTGTGTGTGTGTGTGTGTGTCTGTGTATATAATGTGTGTGTGTGTATGGAACTTTTTTCTCTTTGAAATATAATATTAATTGAATGAATTATACTTAGCCCTGAAGAGCATTAGCCCTGAAGAGCATTAAGCGAAACTTTTAGTAGGTTCGTCTGACTCATTAGATTTATCTTTATTATTTGCTCTACTTAGGTATTGAGCACTTTTTACTTATTAGCTTTATTCTCCTGGCGGGTTTGTATGAATATATATATATATATATATATATATATATAATATATATATATATATATATATATATATGTATATATATATATATATATGCATATAAATTGTTTTTTTCTTTTGGCCAAAATATTGTACTAATAGATTATTTTTTGTTGGTACGATTATCTAGGTCTTTTCTTTTTTACAACATTTGTTTTCTTCCCGGTTTATGTTTGGTATTATATTTTTACAATCAAACTATTTGCTGGGTTTTTCTCACCGCGAGGATTTACCAACAAGTTTGGTATATTAGATTATATATATATATATATATATATATATATATATATATATATATATAATTGAAAGGATAAAATTACCTTTTTAAATCTGAAATAATTTTAAATTTGTTCTTGTTTGTATTATGTACAATTTAGTACAGAGATGATCGAATATCAAAATAATTGTATTTTTTTTTTAATTAAAAAGTGGACAGACTAAAACCACTCTGAAAAAAATTAATGTCCCCTGTTTAGAATTTTGATTTTAAAGGAGAAGAATAGAAACTTATTCCCTTTCTTATTTACGTCACATTCTCCATGATTTTATTTTTATCTAAACCTCAATTATTAGTACTGTTGACTATATCTACATATTAATAACATGCAATTGTATTTATATATAGAACAAAATAGCGGTTTACAGTGTGAACGGGAAAGCTAATTTGCATATTGATATTTAAAAAATTAATTTTAAAATTGATTTCTATAAATATGTGCTTAGCATTATTGATTTTTATACATTTGGTTTTATCTTAATGAATACGAGCAAAAATCTTGGGGATAAATCTTAAAAGAAATTCATTAACAAGAAGCAATAACTAGTTTTATTATTTACTTCCCATTTTAACTAAATAGTTAAATTAGGAATATTTAGCAATTAAAGCCGGGAGTGATCTAAGAGTTACTTTCAGTTGTTCTATTTTTCGATTAATACACCCTCTGTTATAAATCTTTTTATCTGCATTCTTATTTAGTTTCATTAGCCTTTCTAATTTAATATAATATTTCATTTCATTATAACATGAATAATTGCTCCTGGAGGGGGCATATATTTGCTAGTTTTTATCATTAAAAATATTTTGCTTACCTGGACCAAAAAATGTGATATAGTCCCCGATTGAGAACCACTGCCTAAGTGGATCTGGGAGTAATGGTGTTGAAGGGGTTCTCGACATTCCACATATCTTCAGATAGAGAACTTCCCCATCTGTTTCAGTTTATTATAAACCATAGGAGTTTTTAGGGGGGTTGGAGTGGTTATCTTTTTGTAATAAATAATTGAGATTAACATCCCCTACTTTGTGATTACCTCCCCTTTGGAGAACTCTCTAGGGAATAATCGACTATATACTCTTAGTAATGTACCAATTATTCTAAGAAGAATAACGCTTTCCAAAGTATATCAGTGTTATCGTTTGTCATTACAACCTCTTCAAGTGATAGTGTCAGGGTATTCTAAGCTCCGCCAACAGGTCGGAGTCGGTTTTCATTCACTGGTTACTATAAATGGTGCCATAAGGAATATTTCGATTGTAGGTATTATGTTGAATTAAAAACAAATTCTGATGCAGGGTCGTCCACAAAGTGTTTCTTCACTGACTGCAGTCTCACGTAGGCCAACTACGTCTGTCCAGCGCTCCACTCACTTCAGTTATTTATGGGCATAGTCCCCTAACATCCGGGCACATTAGTCGAAACTCGCGCCCGTCCAACGCACAATTCTCGTGCATTCGGATGGACGCGTGTAGGCCCAACATCCGAGCACCTGAATTGAACCTCGCGTCCATGCAGCGCCTGATATATTTGCATTCGGGAGGACGCGGGTTCGACTCCGGCAGGCAAGACAATGTCTTGCTCTTTTTCTAAATGAGTACGGTAGTACTCGTTCTCCGTCACAGATATTTATCCAAACCATTTACCACGGGTTGGATGGGACACCAAGTCACAAATATGTGGAATCCAGTGAGGAATGAATACACTATTCAATAGTAATGAATGTGTGAGACTGGTTTACTAACCATTACACCATGTTTGATGGTACAATGTTCCACTTGTAATAATAAAATCATGGTATTTTGATGCACTTCTGAGATGATTGTGACTTATCAAGTTTTGTTTTTGACGGACAGCAATACATCCACCGGCTGACATGCCGATCTAGCACCGATGCACATTAACGGTCATCTGTCCTGATTCTTAGTTTTTGCATTTGAAGGTCTAAGCAGAGAACCATAAAAAATGTGGCTGACTTCTGATTTAGGTCGGAAAATTAAAACGGAAAGTCTTTTGGTGGTACCCAATGACAGTTTAACTACAGGCTTGAAAAAAAATCCCAAATTACTATACATTTAATTAAACATTGAAATTAATTATTGAATCTATTATTGAGACAGTTGTTTGTATTGCAATGTATAATTTCAATTTAAACATAGTTTTTAAAAATATTTTTCAACATTAAATGTATAGTAATTTGGGTTTTTGTTGTTTATTTTTTAAGCTATACGTAATTAAAAACAACCTTAATCCCCTAAAACCGTAACCCAATTCGCAAAATGTTAATTCATAGACTGTAGTTAAACTGTTGTTGGGTACCACCAAAAAACTTTTCGTTTTAATTTTCCGACCTAAATCAGAAGTCAGCCAAAAAATTTCCAATTAATTGAACTGTCCCCGTGGGGAAATGAATTCTTTTGCCGAAAGAAAATGGCGGTATCAAGTGTTAAAATCTTGAAATTATTAATAGGGAAAATGAGTTGAAAGCAGGGGGGAAAACAGAGTAATTCCATGTGAAATTATCCAGAAAAAACTAAAATTGTCACCTACCCCCTTCAGTTGTTCTGACAACTTTCCAGATGGAGACTATGTTAACGTTAGACAACCCCCAAAATTTGAGCTTCCAATTCCAAAAATTGGCGGAGTTATGCCGATTTTTAACTCTCCAAATTTGGTGGGGGTCGCGAAAAATGGCGACTTTTTGTAATGTATTTTTGTCTGGAAAATGGGTTATAGAACTTCCCTACTACTAAAAATTGTTTTATAGAAAACATTTTTGCCCAAGGAATCCAAAAATGCAGTCAAACAGTCTTAAAGTTGGTTAATTTTAATAATTGTGGTTGCATTTTTGGATTCCTTGGACCAAAATGCTTTTATAAAACAATTTCTAGTAGTGGGCAAGCTCTAGAACTCATTTTACATTTTACGCCCTACCCAAATTTGCAGAGCTAAACATCGGCATAATTCCGCCAATTTTTGGAATTGAAAGCTCAAATTTTGGGGTTTGTCAAACTTTATCATAATCCACACCCGGGAATGAGGTGGCTTACATGGCCTGGATCATTTGAATGGAATTACCCAACAGAAGGAAATGAAAAACAAAAATAGTAGTAGTTGTAGTACTCATCATCATTGTCTTTGTTTTACGGCATGCCAACTCTTTTCGGGTTATATGATGCTGAATTAAGTCATTTTGATGTTCGCTTCCTTACAGTACCTACTCTTGCTTAACTCATTGCTAACCAAATTCCCCAATGGCTATACCAAATTTTCTTGGTATTTTATACCTGTATGATGGGATATTTCATTATCTATTAACCTCAGAACTCATTCTATTCAAATAAAGTCCTATTATTATTGTTACCTGAATCCTTCTGGTCAATTATAATTAACTAACCATCAGTTTTTGTACTTTGCTTACGGTTAGATCACAATGTTAAAAGAGCCGTTATGAGCGGCTTAAAGTAGGCAAAGAGTTAACTGGTCACCCACTTATGTATTGAACTAGCTTATCACTGCTTAACTTCAGTGGCCTAGCGGGAACGGGTGCTTTCAATGTGACTCGACCGTAAGCCGGAGAGTGTAGAATTAACCTTTCATTATCGCTTCCAGTTCTATTCTGACCCGGAGTGGTAGTACCTGCTGGGGTCCCATCTGTAGGTCAAATAGATCTGTTTGAAAATTATTAGTATTAAATAGTAAGACTAGAAATCATGTAACAGTATGCAAACAAATAATTATTATTGAATAGAAATAGTAACTTGAAACCATATATAATTGTGCATAAATTATTAGTATTACATAGGAATACTTGAAACCATATATAATTTTGAATAAATTATTAGTATTACATAGGAATACTTAAAACCATATAATTGTGCATAAATTATTAGTATTAGATAGGAAGACTTGAAACCATATATAATTGTGAATAAATTATTAGTATTACATATTATTATTATTATTATTATTATTATTATTATTATTATTATTTTTAGTAGTAGTAGTAGTAGTAGTAGTAGTAGTACAAAATAAAATAAAAACCTCCGGGCGATTTAAAATATATTTTTTGAAACATATTGCCTGAGGGGTGGGAGTAAACAATTCAATGTCAGCGAGTTTGTACCCTAAGTAAGTAAAATCATCAAATTCATTAAAGGATTAAAAAATAAAACAATTTGAAATGTAAACTTTAAATATGTATTAAAATAAAACAAACTATATATAGATATATATTACCAGTCATGTATTTATTAAAACTTGTTTTAAAAAACAATGAGGACTGTCTAATGTTGCATGTTCAAATTTTCAGTGTATTTATTCTATATTATGACGATTTTGGGTAATGTGACGTAAGCAGTGACGTAATTTTTGTTAGAGACAAAAACCGGAAGCGAATCTCCATTATTAATTGATTATTATTAAAGAAGCTGATTCAACTTGCAACACAGTTGAATACTGATCAGTCTACACAGATCTCTACATTAACCATTATGATATGTCAGTGACAAGCTACTTTTGCTAAGATATTGAGACAATGGCGGCTTATTAAGTTTTGTTTCTGACGGACAGCAAATGCGTCCACCGGCTGACATGCCGGTGTAACACCTGAAGATTAGCCACGGTGAACATTAACGGTCATCTGTACAGATTCGTAATTTTTGCAATTGAAGACTAAGCCTTACCGCTGAGAGCCATCAGAAATTTTCCAATTAATAGGTCTGTCCCCCCAGGGAAAAAAATTTTTCCGTCCGCAGAAAAATGGCGGCGATAAGGGTTTATGGTTGGGGGGTGGGTCGCGCATTTGCGCATCATCTCCGACTCGTCGTGAATCTGTTCGTCGAACGTCCAGTGAAAAATAATCGCTTCCCCACCGAGAGAAATCTATTCCTTCCCTGGGGGTGATATAGTTCAGATTGTGGACGCGGGGTGGTAAGGTGGGTGGTGAATTTCTCGTGGAATTCGACACCTCCGAACACAGTTGGTTTCGCTATGGACTTTGACGACGGAAGCCTTGATTCCGGAGACGGAAAAGGGGAATGTTGCTTTCTGGAGCGTTGGCCTCTGTTTTTGACACCTCTAACCATGTAGCTGCGAAAAATGGTAAACCAATCTGAGAAATGGTGAACGGAATCGTCTGCTAAAATACCACAAGTCACGAAGACTTCCTTGAGTGATGAGCTGGTGAACTTTGCAACAAAGTAAGGTCATAGATAGTTTTAAATTGACGCCTTTAAGCTATGTGTGAAAATCTCGAAATTATTCTGTCCTGTACAGCTGGGCCTTTGGCGTAATTATAATAAGAAGTATCTAAGCGTCCAAGACTAAGCAGATCAGTGCCCGGAGTAACCTTTTGCTTAATTCGCTCCTAAAGCTTTCCTTTAATAGTAACTGATACTTAAAGGTAGAGTTACATACTTAAAAGCATTGAATTACTATTTGCTGAAATGATTAAGAACACTTAAACAGCAAAGGATTTTGTTCAGCTCTTGAAGGAATAGATACGCACACAAACAAAATAGTTTTATTTTTATTGGGTTGTTGGGTTTAATAGATACACACACAAACAGAATGATTTGATTCGGTTGTTGGATTTAATCGCATATCAACCCTTGTAAATTATTTAATGGTAAATCTTGTCATAAAAGTTCCGAGTTTGAAGCTGTATTTACCAAGATAGAATTAAACAATGAATGGAACGTTAATTTTCTCAAAATACAAGGTGTGTCAAAAATTTTAAAAAGATATTGATACTTTTTTACACACATTATATATATATATATATATATACATATGTGTGTGTGTGTGTATGAATCCATATATTCTCCCTCCAGTTATGGGTTAAATAGTAGGGCAGATTGGGCCCTTCAGCCTTGGGTAGGTAACCAGTCTAGGAGAGGAATAACTCTGAATTCAAAATTCCTGAGGTCGGTCGTTGATTGGGTTTGTGGCATTCCTTGTACACCCATTCTTTCCTATCGACTTTGCCAAAAAGTGTGGATGGTCCAACACAAGCCTTCACCACTATAAACAAATCCCTGTGTGGGAGTTCATTGTGAGTATGAACCCTCATACGTCGAAAATCGACGGGAGATTCTTTTATATATATATATATATATATAGGGCACTAAAATATGGAAATAAATCCGACAATATAAAATAGACAAACGGAGTATTTTAAAAAGATTAAGTTATTCTTGATGGTGAAGTCGACGCCAAAATGTTTCAGTGTTTTTTAATAAAAACATTAACAGGACATTAAGATAGAAACATTGTTGCCTGAAACATTGATGGATTTTTTTTATAACGGCAGTTGAGAAATCGTATGCTCACACATAATTTTTTATGATCTCGTGGCGTTGATGGGAACGCAAAAACAATGGCGTCATTATTTACAAGAGACCTGTACAAGTACCTTAACGCCTTGTTTGCCCAACAGTCAAACTATTCAAAATGATTTCCGAAGTTGAACCATTGTTATGCTCGGATAGACAAGAATAAAGATGAGGGCAACAGGCGGAAAAATCAAAATAATGCATATCAGGCCTCATCTAAAAAAAATCAGATATATAATGAATAAAAGTTCCTTTAACCGGGAATAATTTTCCTAAACTTTAATCACATCCGACTTCATGTCCTTTATTTTCACAATGACCATCATATGTAAAATAGGCATGTACTCCTACACAACTTCGACATCTTGATTAGTTTCAACTCCAGTAGTTCTATTACGTTCAGTCTCTGACTAATAACCTTGAGGAAGGCATGAAACCCATTATCCCCCAAGCTAAGGGTTAAATATTAACTCTACTATTCTTCTACAAGGACGGCTTTAGCATTGAATAACCTGTTGGAATTCTTTTGATATATAGTTATTTACTAAGCTTAGCTTAGATATGGCACAAGGCCAGAAGTATGGGGCGCCCAGTGAGAATCGAACTCACTAACAATGGTCTGCAAATCTACCTTGCTAACCATTACACCACGTGAGGTGCCCAATTCTTTTGATATATAGTTATTTACTAAGCTTAGCTTAGATGTGGCACAAGGCCAGAAGTATGGGGCACCCAGTGAGAATCGAACTCACTAGCAATGGTCTGCAAATCTACCTTGCTAACCATTACACCACGTGAGGTGCCCAATTCTTTTGATATATAGTTATTTACTAAGCTTAGCTTAGATGTGGCACAAGGCCAGAAGTATGGGGCACCCAGTGAGAATCGAACTCACTAAAATGGTCTGCTAAGCTAGCTTGCTAACCATTACATGAGGTGCCCAATTCTTTTGATATATAGTTATTTACTAAGCTTTACTTAGATATAGCACAAGGCCAGAAGTGTGGGGCGCCCAGTGAGAATCGAACTCACTAACAATGGTCTGCTAAGCTAGCTTGCTAACCATTACACCAAATGAGGTGCCCAATTCTTTTGATATATAGTTATTTACTAAGCTTTGCTTAGATATAGCAAAGGCCAGAAGTGTGGGGCGCCCAGTGAGAATCGAACTCACTAACAATGGTCTGCTAAGCTAGCTTGCTAACCATTACACCAAATGAGGTGCCCAATTCTTTTGATATATAGTTATTTACTAAGCTTACTTAGATATGCACAAGGCCAGAAGTGTGGGGCGCCCAGTGAGAATCGAACTCACTAACAATGGTCTGCTTAGCTAGCTTGCTAACCATTACACAAATGAGGTGCCCAATTCTTTTATATATTTTTTACTAAGCTTTAAGATATGCACAAGGCCAGAAGTTGCGAACTCACTAACAATGGTCTGCTAGCTAGCTTGCTAACCATTACACCAAATGAGGTGCCCAATTCTTTTGATATATAGTTATTTACTAAGCTTTGCTTAGATATAGCACAAGGCCAGAAGTGTGGGGCGCCAGTGAGAATCGAACTCACTAACAATGGTCTGCTAAGCTAGCTTGCTAACCATTATGAGGTGCCCAATTCTTTGATATATAGTTATTTACTAAGCTTTACTTAGATATAGCACAGGCCAGAAGTGTGGGGCGCCCAGTGAGAATCGAACTCACTAACAATGGTCTGCTAAGCTAGCTTGCTAACCATTACACCAAATGAGGTGCCCAATTCTTTTGATATATAGTTATTTACTAAGCTTTGCTTAGATATAGCACAAGGCCAGAAGTGTGGGAGAAGCTAAGACCTCGAGGTCTGCAAGCTGTGAGAATTCCTAAGCTTAGCTTAGATATGGCACATTATGTGAGGAGAGCGCTAAGCTTAGCTTAGATATGGCTATTCTGGTCTGCAAGAGAAATTCTAAGCTTAGCTTAGATATTAGAATCGGAAACCATGAGGTGCCGATATCTAAGCTTAGCTTAGATATTACGAACTGGTCTGCAAATCTAGCTTGCTAGAGGTGCCTAAGCTTAGCCACATATCGGGTCTGCAAATCTAGCTTGCTAGAGGTGCCAATTCTTTTGATATATAGTTATTTACTAAGCTTAGCTTAGATATGGCACAAGGCCAGAAGTATTGGGCTCCCAATGAGAATCGAACTCACTAACAATGGTCTGCAAATCTAGCTTGCTAACCATTACACCACATGAGGTGCCCAATTCTTTTGATATATAGTTATTACTAAGCTTAGCTTAGATATGGCACAAGGCCAGAAGTCCCAATGAGAATCGAACTCACTAACAATGGTCTGCAAATCTAGCTAACCATCCCAACTAAGCTTAGCTTAGATATGGCTATGGGGCTTGAGAATCGAACTCACTAACAATGGTCTGCAAATCTAGCTTGCTAACCATTACACCACATGAGGTGATATATAGTTATTTACTAAGCTTAGCTTAGATATGGCACAAGGCCAGAAGTATGGGGCTCCCAATGAGAATCGAACTCACTAACAATGAAGCGAGCTTGGAATATACGGAAGCTTGCTTGCCCAATTCTTTTGATATATAGTTATTTACTAAGCTTAGCTTAGAATGGCACAAGGCCAGAAGTATGGGGCTCCCAATGAGAATCGAACTCACTAACAATGGTCTGCAAATCTAGCTTGCTAACCATTACACCACATGAGGTGCCCAATTCTTTTGATATATAAGGCGTGTGCCAAATGCCTACTTCTAAATATAGACTCGTTGACTACCACGTGACCACCGAAGATTCCTATTATCCGATCACTAGCAGTGCTACTGCTGCTGTTGGTGTATTTATAGAGGCCTGATTCTAATCTTAACTCATTGACACTCGGACTATCTTGGACGTCGGACCTAAAGGACACTATCCCACAAGGACTTATTGGTTTACTCATTTGTTTACTTTAAGTTCTTCTTACAACTGGAACCAAGGATGACGGCAAGTTACTCAACATAACCAACAAAAGTTGATGCGCCATTAAACAAAGAAAGCAAACAAAGTTTACACATCTAATAATTATATATAAAGTTATTAAAATCTTCTTTCTTTTTGCATTATAAAATAATTATAGAATAAAAATCATCGGCAAAGGTTTTTTCTGCATGTAAATGCTTAGTGCTACAGTTTCATGTTCCCCACCCAATCTATGATACGATGATCAAGCTGAATCTGTTATATACGACTCCTGCTCTGATACATGTAATTTTCATACAGTAGTATTCATAGAAAATATATGAACCCTCATTATACTTCATTTTAATATTCATCAAGTAGTATTCATACAGAATATATGACCCCCCTCTACTACATGTCAATTTTTTATAAAGTAGTATTCATAGAAAATATATGAATCCCATTATACTTCATTTTGATATTCATCAAGTAGTATTTATGCAGAATATATGGCCCCCACTCTACTACATGTCAATTTTTAAAATTAGTATTCATAGAAATATATGAACCCCGACTCAACTACATGCCAATTCTCATAAAATAGTATGCATAGAAAATATATGAACCCCGACTCAACTACATGTTAATTTTTATAAAATAGTATTTCAGAAATGATAGTCTTTTAATGCATGTCATTTTTTATAAAATAGTATTCATGGAAATATATGATACCCCACTCTACTACATGTCAATTTTCATAAAGTAGTACTCAAAGAAAATATATAGACCCCTACAGTACTACATATCAATTATTATGAAATAGTATTCATAGAAAATATATGACCTCCACCACTCTACTACATGTCAAGTTTTATAAAATAATATTCATAAAAATATATGATACCCCACACTACTACATGTAATTTTTTATTATAGAGTATTCACAAAATATATGAACCCCCACTCTACTACATATCAATTTTTATAAAATAATATTCATAGAAAATATACGAACCCCCACTCTACTACATGTCAATTTTTATAATATAGTAGTCATAGAAAATATATAAACATCCGCTCTACTACATCTCAATTTTTTAAAAGTAGTATTCATAGAAAATATATAAACCCCCACTATAATACATCTCAATTTTTATAAAATAGTATTCACAGAAAATATATGAAACCCTACTCTAATTCATGTCATTTCTTATAAAATTGTATTCAGAGAAAATATTTGAACCCCCACTCTACTACATGGCAATATTCACAAAGTAGTGTTCATATAAAATATATGAAACCTGCCCTTTAAGAGTTCTCAAATATGATTGAACCCCGTCATCTCGTTTAGATGTAGTATGCAGCCGCCCTGTGTGCAGGTGGGTTTCAAGCTCTGTTCATGTGGGTGGAAATATTAAGCGGTCCCCGTAAGTCTTGTATCAACGATTCCTCTATCACGATTTATGATAATGGGTTGGACAAGAAATGGGGTTGGGTTCAAAGGTTATCTGGCCTAGCCACTTCTTTACGGATCATAGTTGTTCTTCAATCGCTTTGTGTATTGTTGTTATCGTAACTGTTATCCAGGCGCCATCTGGTGGATGGGATGGGTAACAGAAACGGTTCAAGAAGAAAGATCAGATAGCTGAAGATGTAGAAAGAAAACAAGAGCATCATCATCATCATTATAATCAGCATCTTTTGTCTATTTTAAGAACTCGTGGCTGCAATAGAAGGTGGGAAGAGAGAGAAAGAATACAAATAAATAAAAAGATCATTTTGATTCTACTATTACTACAGACACATATAAAAAGTCGACGGGGCGGCCTAAAGTCGGTATCAGCCAGTCAGCGAGGGAGTCTATCCCCTTTCAATAGCGCTAGACCAAGGAGATTGTTTTAGCATCTGAGGTGGAGCGCCACACCTACCATCAGCACCTTACTTTACCGCACAGATCCCTGTGCTACTCATACGCTGAGTTGGCGGGAACTGGTATCGAACTAGGAACCTTGTGGTTTCTAGCCGAACGCTCTACAGACTGAGATACATATGCACTACTTACGTTCACACACTTTTACATATACATTCGATACAAAGAGGGCGGGTAATGGTTAGCAAACTAATTAATTACTACTGAATATCCAGTTGGATCCTCAATCATTTCTAACTATAACGAAATTATAAACCTCTCAGTTGAATTGTAAAATACTTTTACTTTAATTTCGTCTTTCACATTGTAACGAGACTTTATCAATGTATTTAGTCTCTTTGTAATGTCTGAAAAATAATTAAAATTTTAAATCCAAAACAAAAACGCTGTGAAATTTTTAAATGTCTCAGTATTTTGTGGGCCACCCTGTATTTTCAACGTTACTTTGGAAACATTCTATAAACACACATACACAATATATATATATATATATATATATATATATATACGGTCATCCACAGACACGTGTTTCGACTTATCAAGTCTCTTCAGTGTGGCTAGATATTTTTGAGCAACATACAGCCGAGATTGAAACCGAATCAATTCAACAGCTGTCGGGCAGTTTAACCGCACGGCTATAGTCACCCACAGAATGCGAAAGGGATTTTAACAGTTTTAATACACACATCTGTATGTAAATATATATATATATATATATATATATATATATATAAGTGTGTTTGAGTGTATGCCTGTCTGTATGTATGTATGTTTGTCTGTCTGTCTGTCAGTATGTATGTATGTATGTCTATGTGATTATCTATAATGTTTTCTTATGAAACCCCAGATAAAAAAAAAACAGATAAAAAAAACCCATCATGGATAGTTGTTAGCCAAACATGCATAGACACATACAAACACTTACAAACACACAAACACACACACGTGTGTGTGTGTTTGTGTGTTTTTTTGTTTATGTGTAGGTATCTGTGCCTACGTCTGTGTGCGCTAGTGTGTTTGTGTTTGTGGCTGTATCCGTCCCTATGTCTAGTTGTGTGTATGAGTCACAGCCTATGTCTGTGCGCCTGTGACTTTATTTGTACTAGCAAATATATGCACCCTCCGGGTGCAAGTATTTAAGTTTAAATGTAATAAAATATTAGATTAAATCAGAAAGGCTAATGAAACTAATTAAGAATTCAAATAAAAAGATTCGAAACAGAGGGGTATAATCGGAAAATAGAACAACTGAAACTTACTCTTTCATCACTTCCGTTTTTCAATGCTAAATTTTCCTAGTTTAACTATTTAGTTAAAATAGGAAGTAAAGAATAAAATTACTGTTATTTCTTCTTATAATGAATTTCTTTTAGGATTTATTGAAGAGATTTTTACTCATATTCATTAAGATAAAACCAAACAATTAGAAATCAATAATACCAAGCACATTTTTTTAAAAATCAGTTTTTTAAATATCAATATGCAAATTAGCTTTACGTTTACTCTGAAAACTGGTATTTTGTTGTATATATAAATACAATTGCATGTTATTAGTATTTAGGTAAGACCAACAGTATTAATAATGTCAAACAGTTTTATTATTAATTGAGGTTTAAATAGAAATAGAATCATGGAGAATGTGACGTAAATAACTAAGGAAATTGTGACTTGAGTAGTAATATAGTTTCGGTTACAGACAGAAAAACACACAATCTCCATTATAATAAGATGTGTGTATATGTATGCGTATCTGGGTCTGTTTGTGTGCAAGTGTCTGTACTTATTACTGTGTGTGCGCATTCGCGATCGCAAACGTGTGTGTGTGTTTGTATGTGTGTATGTGCATGTGTTTATTTGCGCATGTACGTATGTGACTGTGTTTGTATGTGTATGTGTGTTTGCATATCTGTGTCTGTTTGTGTGCTTATTACTGTGTGCATGCGCATTCGCTTTTGCATGCATGTGCGTGTTTGCATGTGTGTATGTGTACGTGTTTATTTGCGCATGTGTGTATGTGACTATGTTTGTATGTGTGTGTGTGTGTGTGTGTGTATGCGTGTCTGTGTCTGTTAGTGTGCAAGTGTCTGTGCTTATTCTTGTGTGTGTGCATTCGCAGTCGCATGCGTCTGTGTGTTTGCATGTATGTATGTGGTTATTTACGCATGTGTGTGTATGTGACTGTGTTTGTATGTGTGTGTATGCGTGTCTGCGACTGTTTGTGTGCAAGTTTCTGTGCTTATTACTGTGTGTGTGCTTTCGCGGTCGCAAAGTTGTGCGTCTTTGTATGTGTGTATGTGAATGCGTTTATTTGTTTGTGTGTGTGTGTGTGTGTGTGTGTGTGTGTGTGTTTGGGACTGTGTTTGAGACTGTGTTTATATGTGTATGTGTGTATGCATGTCTGTGTCTGTGTCTGTTAGTGTGGATGCGTCTGTACTTATTACATGCGTATGTGTGTTTGTATGTATGAATGTGTATGTGTTTATTTGCCAGTGTGTGACTGTGTTTGCATGTGTTGGGGTATGCGTATCTGTGTCTTGTCTATTAGTGTGAAAGTGTCTGTGCTTATTACTGTATGCGCGCATTCTTGTTTGTATGCGTGTGCGTGTCTGTATGTGTGTATGTGTATGTGTTTATTTGTGTAAGTGTGTGTGACTGTGATTGTATGTGTGTGTGAGTATGCCTGCATGTGACTCTTAGAGTGTCTGTGCCTATTACTGTGTGTGCACATTCGCATGCGTGTGCGTGTGCGTGTCTGTATGTGTGTATGTGTATGTGTTTATTTGTGTATGTGTGTGTATGTGACTGTGTTTGTATGTGTGTGTGTGTCAGTGTATGCGTGTCTGTGTCTGTTAGAGTGCATGCGTCCATGCTCATTACGGTGTTCACGTTCGAATGAATGTGTGTGTCTGTCTGTATGTATGTGTATGCGTTTATGTATGTGTGCGTGTGACTGTTTGTACGTGTGTGAGTGTGTATGTGTATGTGTATGTGTGTATGTGTGCGTGTGCGTGTCTGTGTCTGTTAGTGTGCATGCGTCCAGGCTTATTACTGGGTTCGTGTTCGAATGAGTGTGCGTGTCTGTCTGTATGTATGTGTATGCGTTTATGTATGTGTGCGTGTGACTGTTTGTATGTGTGTGTGTGTATGTGTGTATGTGTGTGTATGCGTGTCTGTGTCTGTTAGTGTACATGCGTCCGTGCTTATTACTGTGTGCGCGCATTTGCGTTCGAATGAGTTTGCGTGTCTGTATATGTGTATATGTATGTGTTTATTAGTGCGTGTGAGAGAGATTGTTTATGTGCTTATGTGTGTGTGTATGTATGTGTGTGTGTGTGTGTATATGTGTGTGTGTATGTGTGTGTGTGTATGGGTGTGTGTGTGCACGCGCGTGTGCCGAAGAAAAAAATATGTAATTATTCATATCTAAACCATGTATCATTTAACAGACAAGATGAAAAATGTGATCATTCTAAAATACAAAAGAGTCGGTGACGCCCCATTCAACTTTCGAAAGAGCTGTCATTAGGGAAACCCTAGTCTCGATCTTGTTAATTGCCAGCCGGCAGGCAACAGATCACGACCCTCACCGTCAAAGCTTCCTTCCTTCCGACGGCATAAATGTGTCTGCCGCATTGGAAATGATCGCTGAAAATAGAAGCCGACCTGTCACCGGACCAAGGGAGAAAGTATTGTCCGCACTGAAAGCTTAAACCATTTCGGTCACTAATATCTTTAGGCTTTTGATTGGATCTGTGTTAGATCGATAGGATCTCTCTCGTTTGAAAAGAGGGGCTGCCTGATGACACCAAGCAGCTCTAATGGACATCTAGATATTTCAGACAGATACACAACTTGAAGCGATGGTATATGGGATAGTAAAAAAAAACCCCAAAAAAAACAAAAAAAAACCAGATATCTAGTGTGAATATAGGTGGTTCCCAACCGTGGGCCATATGGACCCCGATGACCATATAACTTTTTGCGGGTACAGGCAAGCAAAAATTAATTTAATCATAAAATTACACAAGGATTTGTAAACAACAATAACTAATTAACCACGCGCCACCATATGTTCACGTTAGTAAAGTTTATTAATACTTTCAATAATTCTATTTTAGTATATGAAATATGTAACAAGAGGTCGTGCTCCAAGCTGTAGAGGCAAAATCCAGTGAGAAGCACTCGGAGAGTATCAGGCGAGCTCGGTGTCTCATAGTTCCATGTGGTTCGTCGCTTTCACGATCCATATTAGTTCGATAGGATCTCTCTCTCTCTCTCTCTCTCTCTCTGATGACATCAAGTAAAAATCCGGTGAGAAGCACTCGGAGAGTATCAGGCGAGCTCGGTCTCTCTTAGTTCCATGTGGTTCGTTGCTTTCACGATCTCTTTCGGCTTTTGATTGGATCTATGTTAGTTCGATAGGATCTCTCTCTCTCTCTCTCTCTCTCTCTCTCTCTCTCTCTCTCTCTCTCTGACTACACCAAGTAGCACTAATAGACATCTAGATATTTCAGACAGATACACAATTTGAAGCGATGGTATATGGGATGGTAAAAAAACTAGATAATAATTGTGAATATCAGTGGTTCTCAACCGAGGCCATATGACCCACTTCCCCCCGGGGACCATATAACTTTTTTTGCAGGTACAGTCAAGCAAAAAATATTTAATCATAAAACCACAATAGGATTGTTAGGCATCGAATAGCACGGGCAGCGGGTCCACCATAGAAAAGTAAGAATCAAAGAGATCCATAGACAAAAAACGCTTGAGAACCATTTGTTGTATACTCTCTTTCCTTACATTCTTACTTCTATTATTCTTCTTCCAGCGCCTGGGCTTCGTCTTGGGGACTTCGTGTCTGGTCTTCCATTGGGGATTTCTTTTAATCAGAAGCCCTGTGTCATTGGTAGTTTTTAGATAATAACACAAGACTTCGATTTAACTTAGATCATATTCTATTCTGAAATCCCCACCAGACTACCTGCGCAGATTGAGTCGGCAGGTGCATAACACGACTGAACACCGTCGTGGTTTTGGCCGATCTGACTAAAATTCTCTCTAATCTAAACCGGAAGAGGGTCATCTCCACCGATTCTCACGGTATCCACCGGAAGGATCAGGATGAGGCCAAGACTTGTCATTCAATCCTTCAAGGCCGTGGGCTGCAACTTATAACAGCCATTTTGGTTTCTACACTACTGTACATAAGTATTAGGAATCTAATAATTATGTAACACATTGCTGAATATGCCGCATCTGTACTTCCTAAATAAAACATTCCAGTAGAGATGTGTTTTTCTTTTTTAATGTAATAATTATCGACGAAAGAAATGGACACGGCAAACTAAGTTCAAATCTTGAACGAAGCTGTTTCGCATAGAATTAATACCCTTGGGAAAGGTATGAATCAAATTATTCTCCCTCCAGCTGTGGATAGATAATCGATGCAGATTGGGCAGTTATTACATCTTTAGGCTTTTGATTGGATCTGTGTTAGTTCGATAGGATCTCCCACGCTTGAAACGAGGGACTGACACCAAGTAACTCTAATGGACATCCAGGATAGGTCAGACAGATACACAATTTGAAGCAATGGTGGATGGGATGGTAAAGAACCAGATATTTATTATGTATATAAGAGGTTCTCAACCCGGAGCCATATGACCCCCTTGGACCATATAAAGTTGTGCGGCTACATCATTATCATCATCATCATCATGTCGCGCTAGTAATACGGATATCCATGATAAAATCTCACTAACCGTCCCTATCATTAATTGCCCCCGAGAGGCCTTCTGCGCAGCATCCAGTATTCGCTCAGAGCTGATCAATGTAGGTATTTGCTGTAAAAAGTAAAGTGTAAAGTTGTCAGGTTGGGCTAAAATCGGTATCAGCCAGACAGCGAGGGAGTCTATCTACTTTTAACTAGCTAGACCAGGGAGATTGTTTTTTAGCATCTGAGATGGAGTGCCACACCTACTATCAGCTGCTCACTTTACCACACAGATCCCTGTGCTGAATTGGCGAGAGCTGGCATCAGTCACGGAACCTTGTGGTTCCCAGGCAGACGCTCTACCGACTGAACTAAACTGGCCCTATATGTATAGAAAACAGAAAAAAAATTGATTTGATAGAAATAAATCACATTTATCTATTTTAATGGGTGAAAAAAGTATTCGTACAATGCAAATTTCAGATTTTAAAACTTTTAAATTACTTTAATACTCTAGATTATTAAAGAAGAATATTCTAGAATGTTATCAGTAGTTATTTGTAGCCTAAAATATACAAACAAAATATTCTGTAACTGATATTCGTGCAGTTATTGGATATACGGCCCGCTATATCCAATTGGACACATAGCGTATTGGATAAAGGAGTAAAGATAACAATGAAGATGAGAACAATAGTCCTAATAATCTTATAATAATGGAGATTGTGTGTTTGTCTGTCTGTAACCGAAACTATATACCTACTCAAGTTACAATTCCCTTTGTTATTTACATCACATTCTCCATGATTTTATTTATATTTAAACTTCAATTATTAATAAAATTGTTTTACATTATTTACACTGTTGACCATATCTACATACTAATAACATGCAATTGTATTTATATATACAACAAAATAGAGGTTTACTGTGTGAACGGAAAGGCTAATTTGCATATTGATATTAGAAATTTGATTTTAATAAATATATGCTTAGTATTATTGATTTCTAATTGTTTGGTTTTATCTTATTGAATATGAGCAAACATCTCTTCAATAAATCTTAAAAGAAATCCCTCAACAAGAAGAAATAACTGTAATATTATTCTTTACTTCCTATTTTAACTAAACAGTTTAATTAGGAAAATTTACCAATGAAAGACGGGAGTAACAGAAAATGATGGAAGAGTTAGTTTCAAAGTTGTTCTATTTTTCAATCATACCCCCTCTGTTCAAAATCTTTTTATCTACATTCTTATTCAGTTTCATTAGCCTTTCTAATTTAATATGATATTTTATTATAAAATATAACTAAAATACTTGCACCCGGAGGGTGCATATATTTGCTAGTACAAATAATAATAATTATCAAGCCTCATCTCAAAAATTCAGAGTAATAGCACTTTGAGATTATCAGGTGAGCTCAGTCTCATAATTCCTTGTGGTTCGTCACCTTCAAGATTTCGGCCACTGGAGCTGCCTAATTCTTACCAAAATATTCGCCAAACTTTTGATTCACACTTGTAACTTTTAATAAAGGTGTTTTTTTTTCTAGTATATAAAATATGTAACAAGAGCTACGACTTGCATAAATTTCGACATTTAATGTCAATTACTGTTACGGCTGAGGAATTAGTTCAAAATCTGATTTCAAGTCATTTAACGGTTCAGCGTCATCTCCGACAACATCGAAAAGTGCCTAAAATTTTGAAAATGGGTTCCTCGTCAGTTAGCAGAAGTCAACCGTAGAAAAAGAGAGGATATCTCCACTTTGCTGCACCCGCTAAAACGAGGCCAAAGCACAACGCAAAATAAACCACCATTAAAGAAAAGTTTATTATTACCTCATTCGGGGACTATATCCAAGGGTTATATATATATATATATATATATATGAAATTTTACATTTTGAAAAAACATATGATGTTTGTTATGTGATTTCTGACAGATCTGTTTCGACCAAATCGATAAGTTGGTCTTCATCAAAGAGCGACATAGATGGGAAGAAAGATATCCGTTAAAAAGACTGTTTACAAAAAACGAACGCTGAATTCAAACGCTGAAATTTTGAAAAATGCATGTTCCGTTTTAAAAAAATTAAAATAAATTTTATTTTTAATTTTTAAAAATAAAATAAATTTTACTTTTAATTTAAAAAAATCAGAAGCATTAAAGTTTATAATAAAACTCAAAATGTCGCTCTTTGATGAAGACCAACTTATCGATTTGGTCGAAACAGATCTGTCAGCAATCACATAACAAACATCATATGTTTTTTCAAAATGTTAAATTTCATACTGTCGGATTACTTTCCATCTATTTTTCATATTTGTCAAATGAAAAAACATTATATCTGGAATTTTACACCTTGAAGACTTTCATCTTTAACTCTACGGACTTAACACCACATGTAAATTTTGGAACTCTTAACATCTTTCTTCAAATTACACTGTGCACTTGTATACATTTTTAACAGCTGAAATATATACTATACTATTTTGATACCCACTTTACATTTTTTATAAATTTTTACAACAAACTCTTTTGAGTTTTATTATAAACTATAATGCTTCTGATTTTTAAAAATTAAAAGTAAAATTTATTTTATTTTTAAAAATTAAAAATAAAATTATTTTATTTTTTTTTAAACGGAACATGCATTTTTCAAAATTTCAGCGTTTGAATTCAGCGTCCGTTTTTTGTAAACAGTCTTTTTAACGGATATCATTCTTCCCATCTATGTCGCTCTTTGATGAAGACCAACTTATCGATTTGGTAGAAACAGATCTGTCAGCAATCACATAACAAACATCATATGTTTTTTCAAAATGTAAAATTTCATACTGTCGGATTAATTTCCATCTATTTTTCATATATATATATATATATATATATATATTTAATATATATATATATATATATATATATATATATATATATATATATATATATTAAGGAAAAAGCTTGAAAATCGGCTATTTGACGGTTATGATACAATTTCCACTCATAGCTATCTGAGTATACTCACGAGCTATCTCTATTGAAAACCATTTTCAATAAAGATAGCCGTCTGATAAAGCTCATGGTTATATTCAGATACCTGTGAATGGAAATGGTACCCTAACCGCATAAAAGCCGATTTTAAGCTTTTGTCTGTACTAATTATATTGCTCCGTTTATAAAAAAAAAATAAACTTCGAGCTCTCAAATCTGACCTGAACTCTCTAAAATTTTACCGTTGAAAGAAAGGACCAGTTTAGAATCATCCCAATACCAAATTACCTGGCAACCCATCTACGTATATATATATATATATATATATATATATATATATATATATATATATATACGGTTTGTTTGGAATGGCTTTTTGCGATAATGCACAGGGCGGTCTTCCGATCTATAGCTCTGCTGATGAGGCCTAATAGGCCGAAATGTACATACAGAGATTGATTTTTCCCGATTTGTTTAGCCATACATTTAATAGGTATTCCCGCCTAATTCATTATTAATTAATTAATTTTCAAAATTAGGTACGACTCCAATTAAGCACTTATTCTCCCAAAAATTATCGGCAAAAAGCCATTCCAAACAAACCGTGTTTACAACTTATCATATCGTCGTGTAATAAAAGTCACTAGAAGAGGAATATTAACCTACTCTAAACAAATCATAAAATCTAAGAAGTCCGTTTAGTGTAGGGGTTATGGGATCGGCCTGTCAGCTTGGCAGTCCGGTTTCAAATCACGCACAGGGCGGTCTTCCGATCTATAGCTCTGCTGATGAGGCCTAATAGGCCGAAATGTACATACAGAGATTGATTTTTCTCGATTTGTTTAGCCATACATTTAATAGGTATTCCCGCCTAATTCATTATTAATTAATTAATTTTCAAAATTAGGTACGACTCCAGTTAAGCATATATATATATATATATATATATATATATATATATATATATATATATATGGTGTAATCATATATAGGCTGATGAGACATATAACAACAAAAACGGTGTCAGTGGATGACTGTTATATGCTCCCGGAACCCGGTAGAGCTCTCTAGAGCCTACTTTAACAAACTTTCACCGGTTTAACATGAGGCATTACTCGTCTGTTGTTTACAGATTCGAGTTCTCTAAGTGATTGTAACACAGATCTACCAATGCATGTATTTACAAGTTACAATGTTGCCTATTACTGGCAGCTACGGCCGGCTGAGAGGGAAGATATCGGACTGCTGAAAGGTTTAGCACTCGACTAGAAGTTTAGTCTAGCCACACTTACGTCAAAACGCGGTGTCTGTGAATGACTATATATATATATATATGTGTGTGTGTGAGTGTGTGTGTGTGTGTGTGTGTGTGTGTGTGTGTGTGTGTCAAAGAATAAAAAATAAAGGAAAGAAAATGTTGAATGGATAAAATAGATTTAATATGCATATAATAAGTGAATGCAGTAAACTAGCACAACAGCTTACTAGACTAGGCACGACTGGGCATGAAAGGTGATTCACTGGAAATTGTGCAAAAAAATTAAACCTTGTCCCTGCTAGCAAATGGCATATGCACAAACCTGAATACCCCCTAGAGGATGAAACGCAAATAAGTCTCTGAGCCTTTCGATACAGACGGATCACCTAATCCCGGCTAGAAGACCAGACCTAGCATTAATTACCAAAACATGAGAAGTTTTGCTCTAGTTGATTTTTCCTTCCCGGCGGATGAAAGAAACCGAAAAGGTAAATAAATACCCAGACCTTGCCAGAGAACAGAAAAAAAAACTGTGGAAAAAAGGTGAAGTTGGTACCAATTGTAGATAGTACCCTTGGAACGGTCTCTAAGTGTTTGAAAAAGAGACTGGAGGAATTGGAAAACAGAGGAAGAATCGAGACCATCCAAACAACAGCATGGGCTAGAATACTCAGAATCTTCCTGGATACCGGAGAAGACTTGTTGTCACTGAGATACCAGTGATTGGTCAACTGCTAACTCGGCAAACTAGGAACAGATCGCGAGAATCGAAAAAAACAACTGGAACAGATTTGATAATTTGGATGAGCTTTTGGTTTTATGGTATGTTGACTTTTACTAGTCCATAATAATATCTAATTATAACAATTCATTTGTGGTGCTTCCTTGAGCATCTCACTTTTTTATTTTCACGTATCAACCTTAAACAAATTACACAGAACATATACACTATTAATTCAATATCTATAAACAGATCAAATTTTGTTAAGCAATTTATTCGATATTCCCCAAAAAGGCTCTCTTACGTCCTTTTTCTGAAATTGTCCAAATTAATCTTAACATGTTTTAGGTATTGATGTGTTTGATCTGATTAGGCAATTTATTCCAAAAATCCAATTAATATATTTAATCATTGGAATCTGGCTTGACAGTAAATTTCTAATTCGCGAAGAAATATTAAGAATATGTCTACCATAATTAGAAATCCCATTTATTATTTTGAAAGTTTCAATTAGATCACCTCGTTCTTCTTTCTTGTAAAGTAGTTAATCAAAATTCCTCTAATCTCTTCCTGTAACTGTAATCTTGTCATATTTTTTATTATTATTATTACTCTTTTTTCGATTCAATGTCAATATTACACTGTACATTTTTACACTTTATTATTTTTGGCACTCTTATTTGTATGGCCTTCAAAATAAACCTCCAATTTCCATGTCTAGACAGCGGAGACTCTGGTCTGAGTACAATTATGATATAGCCTTTATACGACATCTGGTATATATATATATATATATATATATATATATATATAGATAGATATATATATATCTTATTATAATGGAGATTGTGTGTTTGTCTGTCTGTAACCGAAACTATATTACTACTCATATCACTATTCCCTTAGTTATTGACATCACATTTTCCATGATTGTATTTTTATTTAAACCTCAATTATTAATAAAATTGTCTTACATTATTAATACTGTTAACTATGTCTACATACTGACAACATCCAATTATATTTATATATACAACAAAACAGCGGTTTACAGTGTGAACGGGAAAGCTAATTTGCATATTGATATAAAAAAAATCGAATTTAATAAATATGTGCTTAGTATCATTGATTTCTAACTGTTTGGTTTTATTTTAATGAATATAAGCAAAAATCTTTTCAATGAATCTTAAAGGAAATCCATTAACAGATAAAATAACTGTCATTTTATTCTTTACTTCCTCTTATAACTAAATACTTAAATTAGAAAAAATAAGAATGAAAGACGAGAGTGATGGAAGAGTAAGTTTCAGTTGTTCCATTTTTTATTATACTCCCTCTGTTTCAAATCTTTTTATCTGTATTCTTATTTAGTTTCATTAGCGTTTCTAATTTATTACGATATTTCATTACATTAAAACTTAAATACTTGCACCCGGAGGGTGCATATATTTGCTAGTATAATTAATGGTGATATTATGATTTCACACTCATAACTTAAAGTTTATTGGTAATCCAATCATCAGATGAGAAGTGGTTGAGATGTCACAAACCAGTCGTGAAATGGTTGAGATGTTAAAAATCAAATTTTTTAGCGTTTATATGAAGCGTTTTTCACGCGATGGGAAATGTAAAGCTAAAAATCGTTTTTTTTAAACTGTGGCTTGTTTAACGTTTATGTGACGTGGATTGTATTCACGTGATGTAATGTATATATATATATATATAGAATAGTATAATAAAGAAATTGGAAAAAAAAACACAGGTTTAAATGATCTAAGTGGTGAGTTTATTGGCCGACGCTGCAGTGTTTCGATCTATTACTCGCCTTTCTCCTTATTCTGAGATAAAAAATTTTTTATCACCTTCCACATACCAACAAAAGCCCTGAAGATGATCTAATTAATAGATCGAAACACTGCAGCGTCGGCCAATAAACTCACCACTTAACTCATTTAAACCTGTGTTTTTCAATTTTTTATTATTATACTACACACACACACACACACACACACACACACACATATATATATATATATATATATATATATATATATATTTACCAACCCCTTTTGCACGAGTAGGATGCGACACATGGTCAGTTTCTTAAGAGTTTAACAGGTTTGAATTCAGAGTTTTCCTTTTTCTAGACTGGTTACCTAGTCAGGGTTAAAGAGTCCAGTCTGCCCTGATATTTACCCATAGCTAGAGTGAGAATTGGATTAATACCTTTCCCAAGGGTATTAGTGCCATGTGAAATGCAAACAGCTTCATCTAGGAATTGAACTCGGGTCAACGGGGTCAATTCCTACGACCATTAGACCATGCGCTTCCATATCGGCTATTAAGATAGGAGGTGTTGGAGTAAAATCCGACAGTATGAGGTGAGGTAAAAGGAAAAGTGAACAAAAGAAATGACTCAAACAAGTCCAAGTAGGAGAGAAATGACGCGAAGAACATCCTCAGTCTGGATGATGTTCTTCGCGTCAGAAGGACGAAATATTTCTCTCCTACTTGGACTTGTTTGTCATTATTTTTGTTCACTTTTCCTTTTACCTCACCTCATATCGGGTATATAAACGGAGAGAGATTGAGAATCAGACAGATAGATAGATAGATAGGGTAGATGATATGGTGATATGTCATGGTTGTCTTACTTGTTACATTCTGCTTCTACCTCATCTTCTCTGTCTGGGCTTACTTCTCTGCTGGAAGTTGCTGCTTCTTTGTTGGTTTCTTCTTCCTGCTGGGTTGGTCATTGTTTTTAATATTCAATTAACAAAAAAGATATGGTTGTTTCTTGATCAAGATTTATTTCGCAACCCTGCCCATATTGATTCCGCCGTGGGAGGAGATGGACCCAGAGCGGTGAAAATAGAGTCCGCCTCCCCTGAAAAGTCCGTCGCATCTGAAGCTAATTCCAACGCGTCTAATCGCAGACTTTTAAGAGGTTAAAGGTTATTACCCGTTAACAACTGTCGGGTAACGGAGTCTAACTACAGGTACGTTCATAATTTATAAGTAAGTAAAGTAAGTAAAGTCATCGGGGTGGCCTAAAGTCGGTATCAGCCAGTCAGCGAGGGAGTCTATCCCCTCTTCACTAGCGCTAGACGAAGGAGATTGTTTTTGCGTCTGAGGTGGGCGCCACATCTATCATCAGCTCCTTACTTTACCGCACATATGCTACTCATACGCTGAGTTGGCGAGGGTCGGTTGTTTTTTGCATATTTTCAAAACAACATTTGCCTCCCTTGAAATGAAATTGCTATTCATTAAACCAATCATTCCATTTGGCAACTTACAACCTTACAATTCGAAGGTGTAAAACGACGCCATCTTGGATGAGGAAAACAATTCTGATTTTTCATTAACGTTATTCCACGATCGAAGTCCTATTTTTTCCAGATAGCTTTGATTTATATTTAACGTTGATGATTTTTGGATTCAATATGTAATTGTTGGAATATTTTGGTGATATAAGGTGTGCTACAATACACCACTTAAATTTATAGACTAAGCGAGATCCCATGGTTTATACCCCAGTCAATCAAAAGCCCGAATACGTGGCTGGTTAACAACTAAATCGCTGATACTGAGAGACGTCAACTTACAAGACTGAGGACCACCAAGGAACAACCAAAGGATTCTTTACCAAGTATCGCGCTCTGCTTAACAAAAAGGATCTCCACTGGACAAGCACTCTTGCTTGAAGCCTAAAGAATGGACACTAAAGTTTAAATTTTTCTAAGTTAAGTTTTAATCTCCAATATGACAACCGTCCAGTCGACTGGGACTGTAGAATACACCAATTGCTCCTCTGTAAAGGGGTAAGATCCCAAAAATGGGACTACTTGTTGACCGGGGGTGGCGACTTGTGATGCTTAAGGACGGAATGTTCTAGAAGGCAGTGTTTTAGTATTCTGGGTCTAACGTTAAACTGCATTTAATGGTGAGGTTCCAGTTTTGGAGCTCTGGGGAGTGTGGAGTACCCCTTCATCGCCATTACTCCCAGGTCCATTCTTAACCGGAGTTTTAGTACTTGTTAGGGTCTCATCTCTGGGTTCCACAGAAAAATGTTTTTTTTTTTAATTTGTGTTTAAAGAAAATTGACTTTAATTTTTTTTTTTAATTGAATATCCATCAACAATGAATAAAACAAAACGTACTCGGCATAAAATAACCCAAGGGTTGACCTTCTGTAAATTCCAACCAACCAACCAACTAATATGACAATTTATTTGGGCCCGTTTGTGCTATTTCTAATCATAAATATCTAATAAGTAGTTTGACATCATAAGCAAGTAGTTCTATTTATGAGTTTGTATCATGGTTGTGTTAGTCTTTTTGGAAAACAATTATATGGTTTCAAGTAACTAATAATCATTTGTAAACAATTAATAATTAAATTAATGTATGAAATTAAATCCATACAAAGATATCTATTTCCCGACCCATCCGATTTGGGAAGGATAGGACACAAGGTCAATTCTCAAGCGGAGTACAGCTGGTTTTAATTCAAATAATTTTCTTCTGAGAGACTGGTTGCCTAATCAAGGCTAAAGAACCAGTTCGGCTCTACTATTAACCCATACAAGGAGAGGTTTGTCGTGTAATGGTTATTGTCGTAGGAAATAGACACGGTGAGACGAGTTCGAATACTGGACGAGGCTGTTCGCCTTACGCATAGCGCTAATACTATTGGGAAAGGTATGTATTCAACTATTCCTCCGAAATTGCCTTAATCTCATTCCTCATGCATAGGCCTAAAATTTGCGATCTTAACGCCCACTCTCTGCTTTGTATAGTAGTAGTAAGAGTGACGTATTTACCCATGACAAGCTAATTTCGCATATATCGTTCGCTGCGTATCGGTGGCTCAGTGGTAAAGTCTCTGCGTGCTGAGTTCCCGGTTTTGATTTCTGTTGGAACTGTTGTACGATGTTCTACGCTTGTCATGATTATTTTCATTAATTATCGAATTTTATGCGATATACGCAGTGTCACTGCCTTCAAGCAAAATATATATATAATTTTATATATATATATATATATATATATATATATATATATATATATATTCAGACCAATTTGGTTAAAATAATGGATTTCTAATTATTATGAATTTTGTTTTATTTTGTGTTTTTTTTGTTTGGTTTTTTTTCAATTTTTTCTTCTAGTTTTCTAACAATTGTTTTTAAGTTATCATCTTGAAAGGCGTTAATGATTTGTCCGTATTTTATTAAACCAAGTACTTTCGGTCCTTTTCTTAACCATTATCAAAGCTGTTTAATATTTGTTTAAGAAACCTTGAATGGATACGAACTTTCATTTTAAAAAAAGCCGCAAACAATTCGAAGGTGTAAAACGACGCCATCTTGGATGAGGAAAACAATTCTGATTTTTCATTAACGTTATTCCACGACACATAATGACCACTGATCTTTGACACTCACTATATATATATATATATATATATATATATATATATAATTCGTTATACTGTTCTCTCATTGAACTCTTTGTTCTATTTCTATTCTTCTTCGGCTTTTATCACCTTTTCTCTCTTTCCACATCTTTTCCGTGTCCGAATACCATTTGTGTTTACTTTCTTCGCTTGCGTGCGCTCTCCAGCGTCTGCATGGCTCCGTCTTGTCTGCGCATGCTCCAAAGGGCAGCGAACTCCTGGCATGAAGTATTGAACCATCTTTTTTTTTCTCGTATTTATCTATTTTCCCTCCATGCGTTTTAGACCAAAGTGGGGGAGACCAGACACTAGGCGTAATCTAATTTCGAATCAAAACAAAATCCCGTACATAAGAGAGTAATCGACCCCCACCGATGGAACGGCCTGATATATATCTCATAATTTATGACAGTTGTAAGCTGAAAATTTACAGGAAGGACGGGAACACGAGCCATCCATTTGGATAAAAGGGGAAATGGGATCAAAAATACCACAACAAATACCGAAAATGCTAAAAGAAAAAAAAATGGCTCTATGTTTTGATAAGAATTTGAAACTGTAGTTCATTAGAGATTGTATTTGAAGTTAACCCATCACCTACAACTGCGACTTAATCTAGATATAAAAATTTAATAATCATCATTTTTTGATTACAGATTCAATCATCTTTGGGAATTCCTCATTCTGTTGGAAATTTTAATTATTTCTCCGAATGTTATGCTTCAGGAACGTGTTTCGTGGAACGGGTATTTTCGTAGCAAATGGAATAAGCGACTCGAGTTCAAATCCTGGACGAGGCTTTTTGAATTTCACTTCGCACTAACTTTTTTGTAGGATTAAAGTAATTTTTCCGTTAAATCAATTTCAAACAATGCATAGAGAAAAATTATTGAAAAAGTGTATTGTCAACTTCTTTTTATCTATTGCCAATATATTATATATTGAATGATCCCGTATATATATATATATATATATATATATATATATATATATATATGTGTGTGGTGTGTGTGTGTGTGTGTGTGTGTGTGTATCTGTGAGTATCTGCGTTTCGGTGGCCAGTGGTTAAGTCTCTGGCTCTGCGTGCTGAGTTCCCGGTTTTGATTTCTGTTGGAGGGGAATCGTAATTATACATCACTGATGAGACTTAATTGAAACAGCTGCTGTACGATGTTCTATATATTATATATTGAATGACCTCGTATATATATATATATATATATATATATATATATATATATATATATATATATATGTGTGTGTGTGTGTGTGTGTGTGTGTGAGCTGAGATTTTTTTGGTTGTCTTAGAAGCATCAAAAAAAGTAAAGATCAGAATCGAAATAATGAATATTATGTTCGTAATCTTTTTTTTTAATATTTAGAGGTGCATCCCTCGTTCTCAAATGTTTATATTTAAACTGCCTATTCATTCATTTTTTCTGTGTCCTTTTCATGTGGTGTCCTCGGCCTGTCTTGGGTATTGTTTTGTGTTGCATCCTGTCTCTAGCAAAAAATTAAAATTTCTTAACATTTATACCGACAAAGAAGCATACATGGACTCCATAACAATATATACATATATTATCATAAAGGTACACGGTAATAACCTACCCGAGTTTCACCATAAGGATCTTCAGGGTTAAATCCACTGGATTAATCAAGATATTGATTAATTGCAGTCGATTTCACGTCGTGTGCCTTTATGATAATAAATTTGCTCTACTAACGTATTGAGCACTTTATATTTGTTATATCGCTGCCTTATCATTGTGAAACTTGAATCAACTAAACACTGTGACCATTTTTACAGGTAAGTCACTTTTTCCACAAATACCATATATATATATATATATATATATATATATGTGTGTGTGTATGTGTGTGTGTGTGTGTGTGTGTGTGTGTATGTGTGTTTCTGTGTGTGCCCACGCATGTGTATGTGTGTGTATGGTATCAAGTGTTTCCTTGATGGAATTCAACCAAAATTGAAAAATCAAACGTACATATAAAGATTTGCGTATATATTTTTTTTACATATACAGAGTATCATAGATAAAAGAATAAATGAATACCTTAGAACAGAAAGATGAAATATTGAGATGAGAGGAAAGAGGGTATATGAGGAAAGAAAGACGAAAGAGAGATGAAGAGAAAAGATGGTGGCCATAAGGAAAGAAAGCAAGAAGAAAATGAAAATTTATTTCTGTATGTTTGTCTTTTTCCGTCTGAAGTTTTGGAAATTTGAAGATTTACACATTTCATTTTATTGTTATAATTTTCCCGTCTCACTGATTTTTGTTTTTTCAAATGTCTTCTTCCGCGTTAGTTAAACACGCCAGTTCATGGGCACGCGCACACTCGAAATTTTAAGAAATCTTATGGTTTTCAAGTGTTCATCTTGTTTGTGACGTTGCAGTTTTTAAATATGATTTCTTTACTTTTAAATATGCATGTTCTAAACTGATGTATTTCATGTACTTTATATTCCGATTGTCAGGGTTTTGTATGCGTATATATGCATACGTAGATTTCCCTATGTTTTTTAATAATGTTTTTTTTATATAATTTTAAATTTGCATGTTTACATTTGAATATAATTTAATTTCTTTTATTTAATTGTTTCATCCGTTTTTTATTTTTTAAACTTTATTATTTCTATTTTTTCCTGTTGGAGTGTTTATCAATTACTTTGAAGAAAGTTTTACGTATATTTATATTGGCTAGTTTATTACAAGGGAGGTTAAACAAGGACAACCAGACGAAATTATACATAAACATCTACTCCAACCACCTTAAATAGATTGTTGAACACATATCTAATTCAATTATTACCAGGATTAATAAATTATCATCAATTAAAAAATATTTAATGAATATAAAAATATATAATAAAAACACTCTAAAACAGTGGATTTACTCAAGAATTAACATTAAATAAGGAAGAAAAGACGAAATAGAGAAAAGAAAAGAAAAGATGGAAGTTAAAAGTCAGAAAGACGAAAGAAAGAAAGAAAGAAAGAAAGAAAGAAAGAAGCCATAGAAGAGAAGAGATGAAAAGAAAGGAAATAAATTGAAAAGAAAAGGCAAAACAAAAAAGATAAAACAAAAAAGAAGAAAGAAGTAAAGAAAGATGAAATATTCAGATGAGAGGAAAGAGGGTATATGAAGAAAGAAAGATGATAGAAGAAGACGAAAAGAAAAGAGGGAGGCCATAAGGAAAGAAAGGAGAAAATGAAAATGCAATTAAGAGGTGAAAATAAAGGATAGAAATAGAGATGAATAAAGCAAAACAAAAAAAGTTTTTTAAAAATATGAGAAAAAAAGGAAAGAAAGATGAAATATTGAGATGAGACGAAAGAGGGTATATGAGGAAAGAAAGACGAAAGAGAGATGCAGAGAAAAGATGGTGGCCACAAGGAAAGAAAGCAAGAAGAAAATGAAAATGCAATAAAGAGGTGAAAATAAAGGAAAGAAATAACGAAGATAAAATCAAAACAAAAAAGATATAACAAAAAAGAAGAAAAAAGAAAGAAAGATGAAATATTGAGATGAAAGGAAAGAGGGTATGTGGAGAGAAAGATGACAGAAGACGAAAAGAAAAGATGGAGGTCATAAGGAAAGAAAGAAAGGAGAAAAATTAAAATGCATTAAAGAGGTGAAAATAAAGGAAAGAAATAACGAAGAAAAAAGCAAAACAAAAATGATATAGTATTCTTTTTCATTTACTTCAAAAAATAAGAAAAAAGGAAAGAAAGATGAAATATTGAGATGAGAGGAAAGAGGGTATATGAGGAAAGAAAGACGATAGAAGAAGACGAAAAGAAAAGAGGGAGGTCATAAGGAAAGAAAGCAAGAAGAAAATTAAAATGCAATTAAGAAGAAAGAAATAAAGATGACAAAGCAAAACAAACAAAGATAAAACAAAAAAGAAGAAAAAAGAAAGAACGATGAAATATTGAGATGAAAGGAAAAAGGGTATGTGGAAAGATAGATGATAGAAGACGACAAAAAATAGGGAGATCATAAGGAGAAAATTAAAATGCAATAAAGAGGTGAAAACAAAGGAAAGAAATAACGAAAAAAAGCAAAACAAAGAATGATACAACAAAAAAGAAGGAAAAAGAAAGAAAGAAAGATGAAATATTGAGATGAAAGGGAAGAGGGTAAATGAGAAAAGAAAGACGATAGAAGAAGATGAAAAGAAAAGAGGTAGGTTATAAGGACAGAAAGCAATGAGAAAATGAAAATGCAACAAAGAGGTGAAAATAAAGGAAAGAAATAACGATGAAAAAATCAAAACAAAAAAAGATAAAACAAAAAAGAAGAAAAAAAGGAAAGAAAGATGAAAGAGAGATGAAGAGAAAAGATGGTGGCCATAAGGAAAGAAAGTTAGAAGAAAAGGAAAAAGCAATAAAGAGGTGAAAACAAGGGAAAGAAATAACGAAGAAAAAAGCAAAACAAACAAAGATAAAACAAAAAAAAGAAAAAAGGAAAGAAAGATGAAATATTCAGATGAAAGGAAAGAGGGTTAGTGGAAAGGAGGATGACGGAAGAAAAAAAGAGGGATGTCATAAGGAGAAAATTAAAATGAAATAAAGAGGTGAAAACAAAGGAAAGAAATAACGAAGTAAAAAGCAAAACAAAAAATGATACAACAAAAAGGAAGGAAAAAGAAAGAAAGATGAAATATTGAGATGAAAGGGAAGAGGGTATATGGAAAGAAAGATGATGGAAGTAGGAGAAAAAAGAAGAGGGAGTTCATAAGGAAAGAAAGCAAGGAGAAAATTAAAATGCATTAACGAGGAAAGAAATAAAGATGACAAAGCAAAACAAAGATAAAGCAAAAAAGAAGAAAAAAGAAGAAAAAAGAAAGAAAGATGAAATATTGAGATGAAAGGAAAGAGGGTATGTTGAAAGAAAGATGATAGAAGAAGACGAAAAGAAAAAGAGGAAAGAAATAACGAAGACAAAATCAAAACAGACAAATATAAAACAAAAAAGAAGAAAGTATGAATTCAGAAGTATAAAAGAACAAATTGAAGAGTAAGAAATAATGAGAACAAAATCTAAAAGTCATAATCATAAAGAAAACAGAGGAACGTATAAACGACATTAGTCATACATTTGACGAACGTGATTTTTCTGAACTTTTAACTATGATCCAATGCAAATAGTGAAACCTTTCGTCAAATACATAAATGTAACCAATATCAGCTTTGTTGTTTTTAGTTGCTTCCGTACTTATGAAGAAGACAAAGAGAATCTATCAACCCTTTCGCATTGCAGGGCAAATTCGATAATGTTTTAAGTGTTTTCCGGACGGGACAACAGAGCGGGAAAAGAAAACATGACCAATACCTTTGAATTCATCGACACTTAATCAAATAGGAATAATGGATGACGAAGAAACATTGATACAGAAAATATATTTCAATGAATGTATTATTATTATTATTATTATTATTATTATTATTATTATTATTATTATTATTTCACTCCATTCGAGTTTTTCACACATGCAGTAGCCGATGGTTCACTGGAGGCTGAGTGACAGCAAATCTCCTCAGGTTTCCAGGACTCTTCTGAGTATTCCAGCTTATCTCAATAATGCTGTGGCCTGGATGGTCTCGATCCTTCCTCTGATTTCCAATTCATCAAGACTCTTTACCAACACGCTGGGGATTGTTCAAGAGGGACCCAATTACAATTGGTACGAGCTTTATTATTATTATTATTATTATTATTATTATTATTAGTTTTTCCCATCAGCGTTAGCCGGGTTATTATTATTATTATTAGTTTTTCACACCAGACGTAGCCGGTGGTTCACTAGGGGATGCGTGACAGCAAGTCTCCTCATATCTCCAGGATTCTTCTGAATATTCTAGCCGATCCCAACAGTGCTGTTGTTTGGATGGTTTCGTTTGTTCCTCTGATTTCCAATTCAGCCACATTCTTATCTAGAGATTTGTGGACCGTTCCAAGTGCACAAACTGCAATTGGTACGAGCTTCACCTTTATGTTTCACTGTTTCCTCAGTTCTCTAGCATGGTCCAAGTATTTGTCTATCTTTTCGCTCTCTTTCATTTTAACTAGATGGTCGGACTAGACGACGAAATTCACGAGATGACGAGTTCTCTTCTTCTTGTCAATCAATACTAGGTCTGGTCTCCTGTCCGGGATTAGGTGATCCGTCTCTACCTCGAAGTCCCAAATGATTTTATGTGTCTCATTCTCCAGGACAGGTTCAGGCTTGTGCATATCACATTTAGTTGAATGGTGAAAATTGAATTGCACAGTTCCCAGTGAATAACCTTTCCCACTAAGTCGTGCCTAGTCTTGTATTCTCTTTGTGCTATATATAAACAAAATGGATTCTCTCGTCGAGTTTCGACGTATGAGGGTTCATACACACAATGAACATCCACACAGGGATTTGTTTATAGTGGTGAAGGCTTGTGTTGGACCATCCACACTTTTTGGCACAGTCGATAGGAAAGAATTGGTGCATCAAGGGTTGCCACAAACCCAATCAACAACCGACCTCAGGAATTTTGAATTCAGAGTTATCCCTCTCCTAGACTGGTTACCTACCCAAGGCTGAAGGGCCCAGTCTGCCCTACTATTTAACCCATAACTGGAGGGAGAATATATGGATTCATACCTTTCCCAAGTGTATTAGCGCTATGTGAAATGCCAACAGCTTCGTCTAGGAATTGAACTCGAATCGACGAGTCCATTTTCCACGACTCTAACCACTAGCCCACGCGCCTCCATATATATATGTGTGTGTGTGTGTGTGTGTATGTGTGTATGTGTGTTTGTTCGTTCGTATGTGTGTGTTGATTGATAGGCAGAGATAGATAGACAGAGGCCTAGATTCAGTCATTAACACTTGTAATAACTACTGGCTACTTTCAACCAATTATTTTAAATTCTAGTAGGATTCTGTATTAGAATAATTGGCCACGCATTAATATTACACACATACACACACACACATACACACACACACACACACATATATATATATATTATATATATATATATATATATATATATATATATATATACAATAGCCCTATTCTCTCAGTAACGCTTGCAATTATTCCTGGCCATTGAAATAATACCATCAGGACTAATTACATCAAAGCCAAAATTGATAACACTCTGGAGAATAACAACTATAGGCTATGTAGTGACAGAGATGAAACAATTAATCACAAATTAAGCGAATGCATTAAACTAGTACAAGAGAAATACAAGAACAGGCATGACTTGATTGGGCATGGGATCCACTGGGAATTGTGCAAGAGACTGAAATTTGACTATACTGATAAATGGTATTTGCTCAAATGAGAATCTGCCATAGAAACCGAAACGCTTCAAATCCTCTGGGACTTTGAGATGCAAACGGGTCATCCAATCCAAGCTAGAAGATTATAGTATTATAGTATTAATTACCAATCAAAGATAAATTGTCATCTAGTGAATTTTGCGGTACAAGCAGATCGTACTGTGAAAGTGAAAGTAAAGAAAGTTGAGAAAAAATACCTGGATCTTGCTAGAAGGCTGAAAGTGAAAGTAAAAAAAGTTGAGAGAAAATACCTGGATCTTGCTAGAAGGCTGGAAATGTTGGTTGGTTCGTCGGTTGGATTTTACGGCGTGTCAAACCTAGTTATGTTATTTTATGCCAAAGACGTTTTGTTTTAATCATTCTTGATAGGTATTCAAAAATTATTTTTAAACTCAATTTTTTAAACTTTTTTTTTCAAACGCATTTTTCTATACAACCCGTAACAACAGATTCTACCTCTCAGGGGCAAAGTGGACCTGGGAGTAATGGCGATAAGGGGTACTCCACACTACCAAGAGCCCCAGAATTCGAACTCCACCATTAGATGCAGTTTAACCTCATATCCAGTACACTAAGACCCTCTGTCTCGAATTATTCAAGACTGCGCGCAGCATTCTTGTACAGCTCCCATCTAGCTTATTCTCAAGGCGCTTCGTTAGGGTCCACCTGGTGCAGCCATACAACAGCACTGGTATAACCACTTAATATCCCATTATTAAAACAAACTACTTTGTAATTGTATGGTTGGTTGGCTGGTTGGTTCGATTTTTGGTATGTCAACCCTTGTTGGGTTATTTTATGCCGAAGACATTTTGTTTTATTCATTCTTGATGGGGATTCAACATTTCTTTTAAACTCAATTGGACCTGGGAGTAATGGTGGTGAAGGGGTACTCCACACTACCCAGAGCTCCAGAATTGGAACTTCACCATTAAATGCAATTTATTGTCACAACCAGGACACGAGAATAATAAGGTTTGGTTTGGTTTGGTTTATTATGTTTTACGGCATATCAACCTCAGTGGGTCATTTAATGCCGATAAAGTTTTGAAATAAATCAATTCTTAATAGATAATACAATTTTTTTTATAAATACATTTTTCTATTTAACCCATAGATGGGACCCTAACAGGTACTACCACTCCGGGTCAGAGTGGACCAGGGAGCAATGGTGATGAATGGGGTGAGAATAATAAGGGAAATAAAGTTGGGATAATCATAATGGTGCTATGACTTGACGTGACTAGCGGATTGATCGGAGAGGGGCCTCTTCGACCGCCCGTCTTGACGAAGTAAAAGCCAAAGTGGAGTGTTGCATGCTATCTTTAAACATCATGGGTCACCAACCCCGATCAACAGGTAGTTGTATTGGGGTGGGGTATTACCTCTCTGCAGGGTGCAGTCGACAGGGCGGGGAAAAGTGGTATCAATCGTAGTTGGAACATTTCTGAAATACCTGGTAAATCCACTAATTAAATAGAAATGCAACCATTGAGAAAGATATATATATTATATATATATATATATATATATATATATATATAAAGAATGGAAATGAGTAACCTACTCGAGTTTCATCGATAGATTCTTCAGGGTTACTTTTAAATTAATCGAGTTTACGATTAATCTTTGGTGTTATAAACATGCCCGTTGGAATGGGACTTAAATTTAATAGAGGAACGCTTGTTTATATTTTCGTAGATCAGGAACGGTTTTTGATTATTGAATTATTTAAAAGTAACCCTGAAGAATCTATCGATGAAACTCGAGTAGGTTACTCATTTCCATTCTTAAATAAATTTATGCTCTACATTGTATTGAGCACTTTGTATTTGTTTTTTCTCAACCTTAACCTCTGGATATTGTGCGCTTCCAACGATCGTTCTTATACCCACCGGTAAGTTAATACTTATACATATACAAATATATATATATATATATATATGAAAAAACAAATGATGTTTATAATTGCTGACAGAAATCTGTTTCGACCGCTTTAATAGATCGGTCATCATCAAGAGCAACATATGAGAGAAAGACAATATTGATACTCATTATACACTTTTATATAATTTTACATCAAACTCTTTTGAGTTTTATTATGAACTATAATGTTTCTGATATTTTAAACATAAAATTTATTTTATTTTTAACACAGAACACGCATTTTTTTAAAATTCCAGCATTGAATAATAGCGTTTTGTTTGTACCCTTTCTTCTAACGGTTATTTATCCCGTCTTTCTCTCATATGTTGCTCTTGATGATGACCGATCTATTAAAACGGTCGAAACAGATTTCTGTCAGCAATTATAAACATCATTTGTTTTTTTCAGAAATGTTAAATTTATACTGTCGGATTAATTTCCATCTATTTTCATATATATATATATATATATATATATATATATATATATATATATATATATATAGAGAGAGAGAGAGAGAGAGAGAGAGAGATCCATAATTCTAGCTCCACCACTAGATGCAGTTTAAAGCAATATCCAGGACACTAAGACCCTCAGCCATCCTCTTATAGCATATATATAATAAAAGGGGTTCTGTGTTTGCCAGAACAATAGGGTTGGGACAATTATATAGGTGCTAGGGCTTGACATGACCAGCCAAATGATCGGAGGATGCCTCTCCGATCGTACATCTAGCCTAAGTAATAGCCAAAGTACGGTGTTGCACGTCACCGATTGCCCAGGATTACATCTTTAAACATCACGGGTCGCTACCCAGGGCCAACAGGTGACCCCATTGGGGGGGGGGATTAGATCCCTTTGCAGAGGTGCAGTGTATTGTACAGCCCCAGCCGACTGGGCTATATCTAATTTGTAAACATTGTTTTAATTAAAACATGTTTCTGCGTCCGCATCACACATTATTCTGTAAATTTCACATGGATTGCACTTCTCAACTGTCAAAAATCCCATGACAGAACTCTGTTCAACCATGAAACAGTCCCTATGATTTGCCGACATTTTGAATAGCCACAGAACCTTTTCGTCGGATCAATTCTTTTTTTTTTTTTTTTTTTTTTTTGTTGTTTCTAATTAGCAAAGTCAAATAATACAGTTTGTATTAATGGAAAAATCTGAAAGAAATGTATTTAATTTTTGAAAAATCCCCTTATTTATTGAATGATCCTCATATTACTACTTATACGATCTGTATACCAATATTAGGACACCTCAGATGGTGTAATGTTTAGCAAGTTAGATTTGCAGACTGTTGCAATATGGGTATATTCCTGACTTTTGTGAGCTGGAACTGCTAATGGAAGGAGGAGGAATAAATAACAAAGGCTTAAAAAATAGTGATGACCCAAAAGAGGAGAGCGATGGTTTTGACCGTAGCGTGACCCCGAACGAAGAATTGAGGGGCAAGCGGAAGTCGGGTGTTGACCGGAAGTCACGTGGTGACGTGGGGGAAGAAAGAAAGGGTTCGTCCTCTTTTTGCCAGTGGCGGGCCTAGTGGACAGACCTGATTAGAGCCCAGGAGTAATCTAGTAGTGTTCTCTCTCTCTCGTTCTCTCTGCCTCCCTTCCTCCCTGGTAGAAGCCACTAGACGAGCACGTTAATAAAGGCTGGGAGTTGTGACGACATGTTTCTCGGGTTATGATTTTTTATCGGAGTTTTAGTACCGTGAGTATTGCAACGTAACACAGACCATTGTTATTGAGTTCGATTCTCACTGGGTGCCCCATATTTCTGGCCTTTTGCCACATCTGTGCTAAGATTAATAAATAAATGTGGTTACCTCACATGGTGTAATGGTTAGCAAGTTAGATTCGCAGATCATTGTTAGTGAGTTCGATTCCCACTGACCCATAATTCTAGCATTGTGTCGCATCTACACTAAGCTTAGTAAATAACTATATATTAATACTCGTGTTCCTAAAATGTACGACCGTTATCAACTTGCAGAATGCACTGGTTAAAAATGAGACCGTCCAAATCGTCCAAGATGAGATGAAAAAATGTAAATCCTGATTATCTGGTGTTGCATATCCGCCAAATTCTTATTTCTTATAAGTTTCGTCATCTCAGCTAAATAATGGACCATTCAGTTTTTACTATAAAGAAAGAAAATTATAGATAAAGAAGAGAAAGGACATGCTACACAGAAAAATATAATGGGAAAGAAAGTAAAAAAGAAAGAAAGAAAAAAGAATGAGAAATGGAGAAAATATCGAGAGAGGTGGTGAACACACGGAAGCGATAACACTAATCTGTTTCAATCGAATATAGTGATAAAAAGATGAAAAGAAAAAAAAGAAAGAAAAAAGAGTGTGTGTGTGTGTGTGTGTGTGTGTGTGTGTGTGTGTGAGAGAGAGAGAGAGAGAGAGAGAGAGAGAGAGAGAGAGAGAGAGAAAAGAGAGAGTTAAATCAAAATTATCATACTTTTACATATTGAGCTATTTGGCAATAGCTCTTAAGTAAAAAATATCAAATATAATAATTAGATTATCATACTGTGGTATATCCACAGGTCCTGCTACGTATCATCATCATCATCATCATCATCATCATCATCAATCTATTGATACACTTGTGTGCCACACCTTGTCACCACTACAGATAAATAATGGACCTTTCGGGTTTGATTGCGAGGAAAGAAAGAGAATAAAATTAGAGAGAGAGAGAGGGGAAGAGAGGGTTTGGGGGAGATAGATAATGATACGGGGAAGGGAGAGAGGAAGGAAGAGAAATTTAGTTAAATCAAGATTATTATACTTTTTACATATTGAACTATTTGGTCATAGCTCTTAAGTAAACATATCAAACGTTGTAATAATCAAATTATAAAACTGTGGTATATCCACAGGTCCTCCCAAAACCATTCGGGTTTGATTGTGAGGAAAGAAAGAGAATAAATAATGAGAGAGAGGGGGAAATAGAGGGTTGGGGGAGATAGATAAAGAGACGGGGGAAGGGAGAGAGGAAGGAAGAGAAATGTAGTTAAATCAAGATTATTATACTTTTTACATATTGAACTATTTGGTCATAGCTCTTAAGTAAACATATCAAAAGTCGTCAAATCACCATACTGTTGTATATCCACAGGTCCTGCTAGTTATTAATAGTTTTGCCCGATTTCTCTCTCAGTGGTATTGTCTGTGGAACTTTTGAATACTACTAGTAGAAGAAAGAATAGTCCTAAATGATTTCTTTTCCCGTACAATGTCAGCTGGGTTTTCAGTGCAGTAGTGTTCTCAATCAGTCATTGCTAATGGCTAAATAAATACTTGTCTGCTTTTTCCTGACGTAGTTTCGATTAACATCTATCGAGACTAAAGAGCATCTCTCTCTCTCTCTCTCTCTCTCTCTCTCTCTCTCTATATATATATATATATATATATATATATATATATATACTTTATTCATTTTGTCCTTTGTAGTAGAAACCTTTCAGCCTGGACCCCTCTTAAACTCGACCGGTGATCGGTCATCGAACTTGTGACTAATCCAGTTTTGTGTAATCAGCAAATATCCTGATAATCGTGCCGCTTTGATCTAGTCTTCAAGTTCAGTGCCGTCAATGGAACCGTCTAATCCGGTGATGAGAAAAAGTGTCCGCACCCGGAAAATAATCACGAAAGCGGAAGTCCAATGTCGAATTGTTAAAACGCAAAAAGGAAAAAATAAAATAAAGACGAAAAAAAAAAAAAGGAAAAAATTGAAAAAAAAAGAACTTGTGTACTGGTTAACGAGCTACCAGGTAAAAGAAAAGTTTGCAGATATGCAAGTTTCTCGAAACCTATTAAATGGTCGATTATTTCCTTTCATAGCATCGCTCAGTGTGAATGGAGGTACACATCTCTTCTACTAACAGTTTGCATCTGGTATGATGTCACAAGGTCGAAATTATGTCTAATCCAGCGATGATCGAATTCGCTATTCAATAGTAATGGATCTGCGAGACTATATTACTAACCATACCCCACGATAGGACGGGCAATTCAAGTGTATATATGCCATGCTGTGTACCGCCCTGTCGGCTGTGGCAAAAGAATACACTGACTGCACCTTTGCATCACTGAAGAGGAGTAACACCACCCCAATGGATCTATCTGTTAATCGTGGGTGGCGACCCATGATGCTTAAGGACGGAATTCTGGTGGCTGAGTAGTCAAGGATATGCAACACTTTACTTGGACCCTTATATATATATATTTACCAACCTCTCCGCACGAGTAGGATATGACTCAAGGTCATTTTAAGCGGAGTTTAAGAGGTTTGAATTCAGGGTTTTCCTTCTCCTAGACCGGTTGCCTAACCAAGGTTAAAGAGCCCAGTCTGCCCTACTATGTATCCATAGCTGGAGAGAGAGTAGAATTCATACCTTTCCCAAGAGTATTAGCGCTAATTGAAATGCAATTACCTCACCCAGGATTTGAACTAGGTGAGACGAGTTCATTTTCCATGACATTAACAATTACACCACGCGCTTCCATGGGCCCTTTTATAGGCTAGATGGTCGGGCGGAGATACCTCCTCGGATCAAACTGATGCTATTACCCTTATGGCAAACCCCCAACCCTTAGTGTCCTGAGTATGACGTTAAACTACATCTTGTGATGAGGTCCGAATTATGGAGCTCTGCTTTGTGTGTAGTACCATTACTCCCAGGTCCAATCTGACATGGAGTGGTAGTACCTGTTAGGGTCTATCTATAGGCTAAATAGATTAAAAAATAGGTTTTAAATGTGTTTAATTTTTTTTTAAATGAGCTAAAAATTGTAATATCCAATAAGAATGTATAAAATAAAAATATTTTCTTCCGAAAATGAAACTTGACGAAAAATCCCAAAACCAACCCAACCAACCAACCAATTAACTGTGCTATGTATTTTCCTTCGCACTATCTCTTATAGCAATACAGGTTACTTGGTGACACATATCTCCTCTACAATAACCTATTATGTCATCAATATACCATGCTTTTCCGTTGTGGTATCTATCAATCTGTCTATCTATCTCTTTTGATCTCACTAACAAACTTTTCTATCTCCCCCTTTTTTTCCTTACTTGCTTACTTACTTCGATTTCATTGAAGCAGAAGATAAGCGTCTGATATAAAGCATTATAGCTCCGAATTTATTCCCTTTATTGTCTCTACAATCAAAATAGTATGACTAATTATTGATCTTGGCTGATGTCAAGGTGTAACATTCAAACAAGTGCGTTCGTGTTTTACTCTATTAATTGTACTAGTGACAAAAAACACCCTCTGGGCGGTGTAAAGGTTGATTTTTAAAAGATGTTGCCTGAGGGGCTGGAAGGATTTGTATCATAAGTAAGCAAAATTCTCATATTTATTAAAGGAGTAAAAAAGATAAATCAATTTGAAATGGAAACTTAGTCCTGTCCCCCCTAAAATAGGCATGTATTAATTCTTAATCAAACAATTATTTTGAATATTTTAAACATAGATTTTAAGCAAAATCGTAGGTATTCATTTATTTGTAAACTTTTTAGTTAACTTCTTCTTACTGCTCCCCCCCCCAAAAAAAAATGACGAGAGTAAAAACAATTTTAAAATTGCTAACTCAAATTTTGAGTGTATATAACATAAGAATATTATGAAAATTGTTTGTCAATTCCTATACATACACATGTACACTACAATTGCGTGTCCTGTCGTGATGTATGGTTAGTAATCTAGTATCGCAGATCCATTACTCTAGAATAGTGAGTTCGATCCTCGCTTGCTGACTCATAGTTTATATCTTGTGACATCCTACCAGTTGCGAACTGGTCGGTAAATACCTACATATACCTGTACACCTGAATTAGGCGTCATATCATAGTATAATGGTCAGCAAGCTTGTCTCGCATATCTATGGTTTTTTAATAGCGAGTTCGTGCCTCATAGAGATGCCCCATAATTCCGACCTCGTGTCACATCCTTCCCGTGGCGAACGGGCTAATTAAGAATGGGGTGGCTCACGGGGTGTAATGGTTAGCAAGTGAGCCGCGCAAATAAATTATTACTGAATAGCGTGTTTGGTCCACGCATAGATGCCCCATAATTACGACCTCGTGTCACATCCTACCCGTGGCGAACAGGTTGGTTAAGAATGGAGTGATACACAGGACGTAATGTTTAGCAAGTTAGTGTCGCTTATCCATCATTGCTGAATACAAAGTTCGATCTTTGTTAGATGCCCCATAATTGCTACCTGGTGTCACATCCTACCCGGAGCGAACGGGTTTGGTAAATACCAATAGATGCCTATACACTTAAATTATGTGCCTCATGTGGTATAGTGGTTAATGTTGTAGAATAGCTAACAGCCCTTCAACACTCTACCAGATAACCATAAATTAGACTAAAATTAAAGAATAAAGTATAATGTCCAGACTCACTTTGCTGCGTTGGCTATACCGAACTGACCCATCCTTTTAGTGTAACGTTTTGTCTTGTTAATTGAACTTATTTGTTTGATGTTTGTATGTATACGTTTAGCATCGGATGCTAGTGCTTAATAAATGTGTGCAGCACACCATTCATCTGTGTATCTTATCACCTCGCGATACAACAGTTAACAAATTAGTACGAGGAAGCGATTAGTAGGGAGTCCGAGCCTCTATAGGTGTCCCATACATACAACCTTGTGTCACAACTAATCAAAGCTTAGTATATAACTACCTGTACACATGAAAGGAAACAGTTTGTTATTATTATCAATGTTTTCTATTTCATAGGATTAAATTATTTGATTGGTTAGTCGGTTGGTAGGATTTTTATAGCACGTCAACCCTTGTTGGGTTATTTTATGCCGAAGGCGTTTTCTTTTTATTCATTCTTATTGGGTTTTTGATTCTTTTTCAGATGCAATGTTTTTTAATACATTTTTAAACTAATTTCTCTTTCTATTTAAACTATACATGGGACCCTAAAAGGTACTACCACCCCGGCTCAGAGTGGACTTAGGAGTAATGGCGTTGAATGGGTGCTCCACACTCCCCAAAGTTCCAGAATTAGAACTTCATCACTAGATGTAGTTTAACGTTATACTATGGACACTAAGAACCTCAGCCACCGCCTTCTAGCACATATATGATAAAAAGGGTTGGGGATTTGCTATAAGTGCAATAGGACCAAAACAATCATATAGGTGCTAAGGCTTTAAATTATTTGGTTAATATATTTTAACTAATTTTTATATTCATTTGATATATTTAGCAGTATTATTAGATCTAAATATGTTTTGAATAGTTCATTTTAAGTTCTTTTAATGGAACGCCTTATGGTTATTTATTTAATGGAATTAATTCTGTTTTGAAATTTAATTCGATTTAATTTCTTCTTTTACTCATGGAAAAAAATTAATTTTGATATTCTAAAATAGACGTACATTTCTTATAGGTTTAAGAAATAAACTGCTTGATATTAATGTTTTTCAATTATTCATTTTTCGTTTAATTAACTTTTTAAGCCAATTTTTAAAATCATTCGCTCATCATTTTAATCGAATTTGATTACCAATAAGAATCCGTTTTTTTTTGTGAATTCTAAATTCCAAGTAATTGTGGTTTGTATTTTATTTGAAAATTCCTGTTTTTTTTTGTTTTTTTTTTTTTAGATAATTTTTCTTTTTTTTGACTTTCACTTATTTCTTTATTTTCAAAATCTCCCTTTTTTTACTGAATCATTCAACGTCTTAAAGTAATCTGCAGGAAAACCAGAAAAAAATTCAATTTTTGTATTCGACTGACATTTTTTTCCAGAACATTCCACCATTTTCTTCTTGATTCTTCCAGAAGTCATTGCGTGCATAAACAACAATATCCCTTCTTAAATAACCTGACACGTTATTTAATTCTTTTCCTCCCACCATTATATTTTTTTAAATCTTTTTTTTTTTTTATGTTTTTCAAAAATTCTGTACATCATTAAACATCGCTTAGACAACTTTGGAATGGAAACGGAAGAGAAAGAGAGTCTTGTATTCTTTATGTTTCCAGTTCCATGGATCTATAAAAAAATGTTTTCTTTTTTTTTTCATATGACACGTATAACCTCACTAATCCGACTACCTTTAATCAGGTTCCTACATTAATTCGTCACTGATTAAACATTTTCCGGGTCACTGTAATTTCCACTTTTCCAGGATAATGTAATTACAAATAACCCGGTGCCCGTCGCAGAAAACCACTGCATTTTAATTTGCTGTACTGAATCTGTTTATCTGTTGTTTTATAATTCATTTACAAAGATTTACTAAGCTTGTCAATAAAACCTCAGGTTACTTTCAATAAAAAAACTGAAATGGAATCGGTGATCTGAGTTCAAATCCTGGACGAGGCTGTCTGCGTTTCACTTCGTGATAATGAATCCAGATGTATACTCCCTAGCTATTGGAAAAGTATTAGAGCGGGTGGATACTTTAGCCTTGGTAATTGTCAATTGTCATAAATCCCCAACACAACTTGGCACTTGGGTGCAAGCGCAGGGGCTTCAAGGGAGGCTTGTCTCTCATGAAGTGACTCAATACTACCTGAGACAGCACCCTGCAGCAGCTCGGCAACCCAGTTCTCTCGGACTTTCCTCTGCCACTGGACCAACTGCAAGACTGCCAAGATAGTGGACTGGGGTCTGTGCAGCCTCTTTCCACTTAAAATATCTCATGCACAAGTTTCACTTTCACTTCAAATTGTCAATATATATCTTTACAAAGATTTACTTAGCTTGTCATTAAGACCTCAAGTTACTTTCAATAAAAAAAAATGAAAATGGAATCGGTGATCTGAGTTCAAATCCTGGACGGGGCTGTCTGCGTTTCACTTCGTGATAATGAATCCAGATGTATACTCCCTAGAAAGCAGAAGCCCCAGCAAGCATCACTGTTTGTGCGCAGTCAATGCACTAAAGTCTGTCGCTCAAGTCTTAGCCCCTTGCGCAGATGGAGATAATTTGTGGACACTACGCCATCGTCCTTAGTGGACGGAAAGGTGCCAAATAATCAATCATAACTCTGTGCAAAATAATTCTAAGAAACAAACACACTAAAAGGAAAATATAAATGTATAATGTACACGATTGTCAAGGTTAGGTAACCGACATTGCTCAGCTTAAAAATTGACCTTGTGTCACAATCTGATCTTAACTTCAGATGTTCCCCACTAGCTCTTTAACCTTGAGTAGGCAACCAATCTAGGAAAAGGAACCTTAGTCCGTTTAAAAACTGCGATAATTACATCCTGATATTAACTTCAAATATCTCCCATATGTTGTTTTATAATTCATTTACAAAGATTTACTTATCTTTCCCTAAGACCTCAGGTTACTTTCAATAAAAAAAACTGAAATGGAATCGGTGATCTAAGTTCAAATCCTGGACGAGGCTGTCTGCGTTTCACTTCGTAATAATGAATCCAGATGTATACTCTCTAGCTATTGGGAAATTAACAGAGCGGGTTAATACTTTAGCCTTGGTTAAGTAACCGACATTGCTCCGCTTAAAAATTGACCTTGTGTCACAATCTGATCTTAACTTCAGATGTTCCCCACGAGCTCTTTAACCTTGAGTAGGCAACCAATCTAGGAAAAGGAAATATATGATTTCAAATCAACCTTACTCTGCTTAAAAACAGCGTGAATTACATCCTGATCTTAACTTCAAATATCTCCCAATAGCTCTCGGTAAAATAGTGGGCATATTGGATTCTTTACGATTAGTTTGGCTACCAATCTAAGAGAAGGTTTGGTTTGGTTTGCTTTGCTTTGTTTTACGGCATATCAACCTCAGTGGGTCATTTAATGCCGATAAAGTTTTGAAATAAATTAATTCTTAATGGATAATACAATTTTTTTATAAATACATTTTTCTATTTAACCCATAGATGGAACCCTAACATGTACTACCATTCCGGGTCAGAAATGGTGATGAAGGGGTGCTCCACATTCCCCAAACCTCCAACACTGGAACCTCACCATCAGATAGAGTTTAACGTCATTTCCAGGACATGTAGACCCGCAGCCACCGCCTTCTCGCAAATATATGATAAAAAGGGGTAGGGCTTGCCATAAGGGCAATAGGGTTGGCATTGAATCTCAGGAAAAGGTGAAATTCTTTCTCCTTTTTTGTCTTTGCAGCACTAATTTAGATATAAATTGCTTTATTAATGACATTGAGCTCTTTTGGCTGATAAATACTGTATAATCCATATCAAGATATATACATACATAACATATCTTAAAGACTGTACTGAAAATAAATGTTAATTTTTTTTATAAAGGAGTGTCTTGTAGTATTTAATTATTACAAGGGGAACTCCAGTACACACATTGTAATTATTTGCATAAGAATCTGCATTTTGAGTTTGAGTTTTGTTTAACGGCATATCAACCTCTGTGGGTCATTTAATGCCAAAAAGGTTATTTTGGATTTCAGACTTTAAAGTAGTGGTTCTATGGAGATAATTGGTTATGTTCTGTTACTTTCAGGGTTTGTATTCTTAAAGATGTCTTTCAGGTTTCTAGCTTGATAGTAATTTGCAAGTCTGTTACAAATCACACTGTACTAGTTGTACTGCATCAAATTCTATATGTTATATAGCGGCTTCTTCTTCGCTACTCTAAATCGTGTATCTATATATACGTAGCGGATACACGTGGTCACGTGGCGAAGTATGTGTAGTAGCTTGATAAAATCACAACACATGGGTATAGTAGGAGTTTTGACTTTATTTCTTCTTCTCAGCTGTAGTGTGGTGGGTGGCGAGCATTGACAATGACTTGACCGAGGGTTGACGATGTTGAGGTAAAGGGGTGGCTGGTGGCGTCTCACCGCCTTTGGCCGCGACGGACCGTGAGCGTCGGTCACTCACTGTTCGCCATCCGCTCTGGCTGTTTGACTCTCCAACTGACTGCTGTCGGCTCGACCCTCTGGCTTTTGTATTGACGACACGCCTACGCATCTTTATCTTTTGATCTGATAACGGACGTTAGTTTTATCTTCTCTCTGCTTCCTTGACCGGAAAGCCTCGCTTTCGTTTTCCCCTTTTTTTAAAATATATATTTGTATATTTTTCTTTGTCTTTTTGCCGGAAGCTTCGCTTTCCGGCCGAGGACAATACAACACATATCCACCCACATACAAAACCCAACACCTCCTATCTTACTCTCCCTATATCCTAATTAACTTTCAAAGATAAAAAAAGCAGAAAGTAAATGCGTTTATCCCAACAAAATCTTTAAGGATTTCTCTAAAATATTTTCAAACAAAAATATCCCCGGCCCCTTGGTGGCACATTTGACCTCACACATTTAACCCACTCTCTAAACATAAAATTTCTCTTCAAAATCAAATGACTGACCCCATAAAAACTGTTGTGATGTTAGTCCAACAGTAAAAAAGAAGTCAAGTCGAGATAGGGTAAAATAAGACAAGTGTATTTACAATAATGGTACATGTACGACTAGCTTGTCGTTAACGGGAACAGTACAACCTTTTCACTCGGTGTCTCACTATTTATAGTGAGAACCGGTGTACATTCTCCACTGTAGGAACGGCCGGTACAACAAAAACGAAAACTCTATTTCCACACATACTAAGCTCGCCTTTCTTCTCATTCCCCTAGACTAAACAGCAATAACCCCTCCTATTTTCTCTACCTCCCCAAACCATTTACCTAAATTCTGAGGAAGCTTCAACCAATAATAAGGCGAAATTTTAAATTGAATATAGTCGTTTGTGTTGTTATATCCACATTTCCCCCTACTCTCAACCATAATTTTTTGTATATTCTTCTTGACGCTAGGTTGTTTAATCTACGCAATCAATGTTAGCGAGTCGTCAACCCGTTCTTTTTCTTTCTTTTTGTTTTCCTTTTTTTGAAACATAAAGCCTGCTTAGTCCTTTCTATGGCCTAAGGCTTTGTACACTGCCATCAATTTACTTGTTCTTTGTTCCATATGACTGAGTTCATCCTTTTCTCCTTTTAAGAAGTGTCTAAACTATCTTATAAGGGATAATGTCCAGGTATTTATTCTTTGGTCGGATTTCTGCAGGAGAATTTCAAGAATTGTCCTGTTCTTCAGATATTTTAATATATATATATCTAAATAAATATAATTTTAATATATATATATCTAAATAAATAACTAATATATATAAGTACAATGCGACTCCATTCTCTCTCTCTCTCTCTCTCTCTCTCTATATATATATATATATATATATATATATATATATATATATATATATATATATATATATATATATATATATATATATGTCTGTGTGTGTGTGTATAATATATATATATATATATATATATATAATATAGGGAATGGAGACGCTTTGTACTTAACTAATGTTATATATATATATATATTTGGGAGAATATGTGTTTTTTTGTCGGCTGAAAATAGCCATATCACAAACATCGTCTGTTTGTTTACTTCTCATATATATATATATATATATATATATATATATATATGAAGAAAATTTGAAAAAACAAGTGTTCCGAAAATAGGATGAATTTAATTATCAATGTTTAAACATTTCGGTTTCATTAGATCTTCATCAGGATGTATCTTGGGGTGAAGAAAATGATGGATGTTTTTATATATGACAGGAGATGAGAATCTTTTTAAAAAAAAGATTTTCATGAAAATGAAAAAAATCTTTTTAAAAAAAAGATTTTTTCATTTTCATCTCCTGTCATCTATAAAAACATCCATCATTTTCTTCACCCCAAGACACATCCTGATGAAGGTTTAATGAAACCGAAATGTTTAAACATCGATAATTATCTTATCTTATTTTTAAAAATATATCTTATTTTTAAAAATCTTTCATCTCCGGTTGTTTGATGGTGTCCGCTTCCCATATTCCCAGATATTTTAATTTTTTTTCTTTCTCCGAGAGTTCTGATGCATTTCTTCAGTAGTTATCTCTCTCTCTCTCTCTCTCTCTCTCTCTCTCTCTCTCTCTCTCTCTATTATTCGGTTGTCTGTCCTTACATAAATAGATAAACGGATAGATAGATACGTTTGTACAAGCTAAATGATAGTAAGATAGATAAGTTGATACTGTATCTTAAAGCAATCGTTTTAACTCTGTTATTCTGATCGTGAATTCGTTGATGCATCACGTGACCTGTTATTAAATTTCTTGCCGCGTAAAACAAATGTCCAATCAGAAACCAGACATAAATGAATGTCGTCAGGCAATTTTGTTTTTATTCTTCCCTTCTTTATTTTAGTTTCTTAATTTTTTCTTCTTTCCATTTTAATTTTCCTCTTTCTGTTTTTTTCTTTCTCTCTTTCATTTCTTCTTATTTTTTTGTTGTTTTTTATCTGTTGAAAATTTTTTTCATTTTCTTTTTTTCTTCTAAAACGGAAGAAGTTTTTATCTTAGTTTTTTTTCCTTTTTTCTTCTTTCCATTTTTCTTTCTATTTTTCATTTCTTCTTTTGACTGTTTTTTTTTTTTTTTTTTTTTGTTTTTTTTCCTTTTTTTTCTTAATTTCTACTTTTCCCTCTTTTGATTCATGTCTTTGTTTTCGTTTTTTTTAAATCTTAATTTCAATTAACTTTTTTCAATTTTTTTCTTCTTTACATTTCTTTTTTTCTTTGTTGATTTCTTATCTTTTTAATTTTCTCTTTCTTTTATTTTCTTTCCTTTTTATTTTAATTTCTCCATTTACTTTCCATTTTTCATTCTTATTTTCTTTTCTTTGGTTTTCTGTTATTATTTTTGTTTAAAAAAATGACGCGATGAATTTGGCCACAATTGTCGGATATTTGGATAATTAGATGCAAATATATTCAAAGTAACCAGCATCCAGTGTGATTTAAATGTGAAGGAGTGGTTCTTTTAAAAACAACGTATTTGTTATAATATTGTAGCAGAAGTACCCGACGATACAGTGTTAGATTTGTATCATAATAATAATAATAATAATAATAATAATAATAATATAATAATAATCAAGTTGTGCCAATAGAATAGATACCATTCTCTCTCTCTCTCTCTCTCTCTCTCTCTCTCTCTCTCTCTCTCTCTCTCTCTCTCATACATTCGTTATTTATTTATATCTTTTTTTACGTTAATCATTTTGTTATCTTTTATCTTTCCCTTTGGCTTATTCTCTTTCTTTTTCTCCTAATGACTTCTTTTTCTTCTTCTTCATCTTCTTCCTCTTGTTGTTGTCATTATCATTATTTACTCCTTTTGAGTTTTCACATCAGCATTAGCTGATGGTCTTTCACTGGAGTCTCCAGGACTCTTCTGAGTATTCAGGCAGATTGCAGTAGTGCAGTGTTCTGAATGGTATAAATCTTTCCTCTGATTTCCAAACTTTCCAAACCCTTTTCCAATCCTTTTGGGACCGTTCCAAGTGCACCAACTATAATTGGTATCACTTTCACTTTCATATTCTCTGGCAGTTCTCTGGCAGTTCTCTGGCAAGGTCCAGATATTTGTCCATTTTTTCATTTTCCTTTAACTTCACCCTGTGATCTGCTGGCACTGCAAAATCCACCAGTTGACAAGTTCTTTCTTTTTTGTTAATCAACACTAGGTCTGGTCATCTTGCTGGGATAAGGTGATCCGTTTTTATCTCAAAGTCCCAGAGAATTTTATGCGTTTCGTTCTCAAGAACAGATTCTTGTTTATGCATATACCATTTTGTTGTATGGTCAAAATTATTATTATTATTATTATTATTATTATTATTATTATTATTATTATTATTATTATTATCCGCCTTGTTATTTACACATTTACACTGTTGGTCTCTCAAAAAAGAGAGAGTGACATAAATTCTCTTCAAGTCTCCAAGATTCTTCAAATTATTCTAGCTGATCTCTGAACTGCATTTTCACATAACACTAATACCATTAAGAAAGGTATAAATCCAACTATTCTCCCTACAGCTATGGGTAAAGAGTAGGGCATAATGGTCTCTTTAACGTTTTTATGGCAACCGGTTTAATACTGAAGGAAAACTCAGACTTCAAACCCGTTAAACTCGACATAAGAATTGATCTTATGTCACATCTTACTCGTGCGGAGGCGTTAGTAAATATGTGTTTGTTTGTTTGTTATTCGTAGACGATCACACACACACACACACGCACACACACACACACACACACAAGATGTTTCAATGTTGTTTTTTTCCAGAACATCGTCTTTCTTGATTATTTTTTTACAACGGGGGGGCTCCAGCCTTAAATTTGTTTGTACAATTTGGAGATAC
>CM042160.1:6717111-6744611 GCA_023376005.1 Doryteuthis pealeii
AGAAAGCTAACAAAATGATTTTAAGGTTTCGTCCGAGCGTATTTATTTTTTTTTTTGAATTTTGTTTGCTTTGATAACCGCCTTTTCCCTAATCTCAATTATCTACCCAGAGCTAAATGGGTGACCCAGTGGGTCACGTTTTATCTAGTATTTATATATAGATTAATAAAAAAAATTGTTAATATTCGTTTTATATTTGTTTTATATTTGTTATTGTATATATAAATGGGAACGCAATCATCACATGATGTTTCCTTTTTTACATTTTTTTCGAGTACCGAATTGAGCCTTTTAACACCGTAAATTAAGGCTCACAGGCTTTTGCTTGTTTTTCACCAATTTCTTTTCACATGATTTATAATTATTAACCAAGTTGAGCCCTGTTGATGGTTTGACTAAAACCAAAACGTTTTAGCGTCGGCTTCCTGTAAGTTATTTGTTGATTTTTTTTTCTAAAACGTTGTACTCAATTACATTGTCGGAGTTTATATCCATTGTTCTTCACATCCTGTCCATTTAAAAAAAAATTTTTTTTAAAAAGGACAAAATATACTTATGAATAGGAGATTCGGCTTACTTCTGATTTAGGTCGGAAAAATTTAAATGGAAAGTTTTTGGTGGTCCCCAATAACAGTTTAACTACAGTCTATGAATTAACATTTTGCGAATTGGGTTACGGTTTTAGGGAATTAAGGTTGTTTTTAATTACGAATTGCTTTAAAAAAATAAACAATAAAAAACCCAAATTACTATACATTTAATTAACCATTGAAATTAATTATTGAATCTATTATTGAGACAGTTGTTTGTGTTAGTATTGCAATGTATAATTTCAATTAAACTTAGTTTTTATAATATTTTTCAACATTAAATGTATAGTAATTTGGGTTTTTTGTTATTTTTTAAGCAATACGTAATTAAAAACAACCTTAATCCCCTAAAACCGTAGCCCAGTTCACAAAATGTTAATTCATAGACTGTAGTGAAACTATAATGGAGGATCACCAAAAACTTTCCGTTTAAATTTTCCGACTGAAACTGCTGCTGCTGATAAAATCTTCGCTTTGATCTGGAATACCATCTAGAGTACACTGCTCTATTAAAAATCACTCTATAATGTTACGTATTTTGTGAGATACAGTTACACCTAAATATATAATCTAACACGTAAATATATATGATATAAGAGATTTATGATGCCTAATAACATCCATTTCTCAGAATTTTTGAGACGAGGCTTGATAATTAGTATTATTCGGACTATTTTCCTCATCTTCATTGTTAATTGTACAACGTTTCAGCCGATGTGCCATCCGGCCTTCTTCAGCTATTTCCTATCTGACTCGGGAACCTGGTCGTAATAGGAGCCATCACGGAATTTCGAACCTAACCCTTTATTCAGTTCACGGAGATATCTTGTTCTCATTCCGCTAACCATAGCTGGGGTACAGGTGTTAAGCTGTGTTGATTATTATTCTATGTTACTGCTGCCTCTGACCAGGATTGACCCTGCAGTCTAGAGATAACTGTCACGGTAATCCTGAACTATTTCCTCGTAAATTCCTACCATAAAATAAACTGAACCCTCATTTTATGTCCGTGTTTTTTTTTTATGTACATTCTTTCTTGGGATGATTACCCGTCCGTGCACTAATACTTTTTTTCTAAAATTGACGCGTACCAATATTTAAATTCGAAGTCAGAGACTACCTACCTACTTGTACATTTGGTGCAGCAAACAGAGACAGAGAAATAGAATACAACAGATGTTTATGTATCGCATTAAATGTCCACGAGAAATTCGAGAATCTGATTCTGTCTGTAGAAGAAGAAAAAAATCAAAGTACCCCCACGGCAGTATTTTATTGTCGGTTCCTGTATATCGTTTAGATAGAGGAAGATATTCTGTATTTATGGATTTTCCAATACCTTTTCCGTTCATATCACCGGATTTTCTCCGTTAGACATTTTTGGTTGGTTGGATTTTACGGCATGTCAACTCTTATTGGGTTATTTTATGCCGAAGACCCTTCTAGATGGGTATTCAATTTTTTCTAAACTAAATTTTTAAATACATTTTTACATACATTTTTTTAAATTATTAACATATATATATTTACCAAGAGGCGCGTGGTCTAAAGGTTAGAGTCGTAGGAAATGGACTCGTCAACGCGAGTTCAAATCCTGGACAAAGCAGTTGGCATTTCACATAGCGCTAATACCCTTGGGAAAGGTATGAATCCTACTCTCCCTCCAGCTATGGATAAATAGCAGGGCAGACTGGACTCTTTAACCATGGTTAGGTAACCAGTCTAGGAGAAGGAAAACTCTGAATTCAAACCTGTTAAACTCAGCTTAAGAACTTGACCTTGTGTCGCATCCTGCTCGTGCGGAGGGGTTGGTAAATATATATATATATATATTTACCACGAGCAGGATGAGACACAATGTCAATTTATTAAGCGGAGTTTAACAGGTTAAAATCAAGAGATTTCCTTCTGCTAGACTGAATTCCTAGCCATGATTAAAGAGTCCTGTCTGCCCTGCTATTTACCCACAGCTGGAGGGAGAATTGGATTCATACCTTTCCCAAGGATATTAGTGCTATGTGAAATCCAAACAGCTTCGTCGAGGAATTGAACTCGGGTCGATGAGTCCAATTCCTACGACTGTAACCATTAGACCACGCGCCTCATCATTAGCATATAGATGGGCAGCAGAGGTACTACCAATCCGGGTCAGAGTGAACCCGGAAATAATGGAAAAAAAAGAGGTACTCGACACTTCAGAATTGGAACTTCACCAGATGCAGTTTAACGGCATACCCATGACACTAAGACCCTCAGCCACTGCCTTCATACGCATTTATGTTAAAAGTGTTTGCATAAGGGAAATATTTCGGTCGGGAAAATCATATAGGTGCTAGGGGTTGACGTGACCAGGCGATTGATTAGAGGAGGCTTCTCCGACCGACCGTCTGGCCTAAGTAAAGACAAAGGTGGAGTTTTGCCTGTCATGGACTTCTCAGTCCCAAAGTTCCATCCTTAAGCATCACAGGTCGCCACTCACGGCCAACAAGTGGCCTCAGGGAAATTGTATCCCTATGCAGAAGTCCAATCGTTATATTCTACTGCGCCACCCGACAGGGCATATACATTTCTGGTGGTTCAGAATGTTTATATACCTATGTATGAAGGTGAAGTCTCTGTGGAGTGGGGGTTACAGTTTTTGAAGGAGACATCGTAATTCGAACTCCTACTGCACTATTACGTTCACTTTTAGACTAATGCCCTTATGTCTATCCCCATGGCGTTGTGGTTAACATGTAGAACTGCAACTTCGTAGTTAGCGAGTTTCATACTCCATTCATGACATTACCTGCACTAAATTTAGGAACCCCCCTCATCACCCCCAGCTATGGGTTAAATAGTACAACTATAGTTATTTAACAAGGATAAATTTGGTATTAAATAACGCACGAAGATTGATATAGGATTAAACAAAGAAACCAATCTAAAACCAAGTATGTCGTTGTAATAAGGAATTTAGAGTTACCTCGCATATTTCTGATTACCTCCCCTTTTGGAGAACTCTTTACTAATACTAACCTAGGGACCGGGTTAGCTCGGTCGGTAGAGTGTTCGGCTAGAAACCACACGGTTCCTAGTTCGATACCAGTCCTCGCCAACTCAGCGTATGAGTAGCACAGGGATCTGTGCGGTAAAGTAAGGAGCTGATGGTAGGTGTGGCGCTCCACCTCAGATGCTAAAAAAACAATCTCCTTGGTCTAGCGCTATTGAAAAGGGGATAGACTCCCTCGCTGACTGGCTGATACCGACTTTAGGCCACCCCGACGACTTTACTTTACTTACATTTGGGAAAACAATCAAACCCCTCACCCCCCAGCAATGTAATAAATAGTATCACTACTGTTCTTCTGTCGGGGGGTGGGGAGACTTTGCCCTTACCAACCGTTAGAGAACTCGAGTTTTAATGAAAAGTTACGTGTACTTTCGAAATAATACATTTGGAAAAGGGGTGAACCCTCTCAATCTCAAGCTATGGTATAAATAGTACCTCTACTGTTTTTTCTACAAGGATAGTTGCAGGATGGGGGGGGGGGTCAGTCTTGTAGCATGGTGAGAAGTGTGCTAGACTGAGACAACGTAATAAACGATATATATATTTACCAACCCCTCCGCACGAGCAGGATGCGACACAAGGTCAATTTCTTAAGCGGAGTTCAGCAGGTTTGAATTCAGAGTTTTCCTTCTCCTAGACCGGTTGCCTAACCAAGGTTAAAGAGCCCAGTCTGCCCTACTATTTACCCATAGCTGAGGGGGAGAGTAGGATTCATACCTTTCCCAAGGATATTAGCGCTAAATGAAATGCAATTACCACGTCCAGGATTTGAACTCGGGGCGACGACTCCATTTCCCATGACTTTAACCATTGCACCACGCGCTTAATAACCGTAATAAACGATATATGTAACAATTATTCAAAGCAGAATAAAGTTTTCTTAAGTCTTTCGATGTTATCTTTGTCATTACATTTCTTGTTTGAGAACTTTTGCTTTGGTTTGGTTTGGTCCTTTTGTTTAAATGTAAGTTGGTTGGCTGGCTGGTTGGTTGGATTTTACGGTCTGTCAACCGTTGTTGGGCTATTTTATGCCAAAAACATTTCTGTTTATTCTTTCTTGTTGGGTATTCAATCTTTTGTAAAATTCATTTTAAGCACATTCCTAACTCCTTTTTTTATCTATGTAACTAATAGATGGGACCCTAACATGTACTACCACTCCCGGTCCGAGTGGACCCAGAAATAATGGCACTGAATAGGTATTCCACACTCCCCTGAGTTCAGGAACTGTAACCTCACCACTCGACGCAGTTTAACGTCATAGCCAGGAAATTAGTATCCTCAGCCACCTCTTCTAGCACATATGATAAAAATGTTGGTGTTGCTCTAAGAGCAAATAGGGTCGGCATTATCATATAGATGCTAGGGTTTTACGTAACCAGCCGATTGATCTGAGTGGGATAAGCGTGTTCGAACTCCACTTTCGGACTAATCTCCTGGGGAAAAGCAGCATACCCCTCCTCACCCCCAGCTTTGGGTTGAATAGTACCACTACTGTTCTTCAACAAGGATGTCTTTAGCATCCGCCAAGGCTAATATGGGATTAAATGAAGAAAGCAAATCAAACCCAAGTATGTGTGGTATACTAAGAAACGGAAGCACCGTTTCTGCCATTGTTTAGTTAAGAAACGGAAGCACCGTTTCAGCCATCTTTTTGAGTTGTGAATAAAAGGCGGAAGTGATTACTTCTCGTGGTTAACGTCAGCTGGACTACCTGTGTTATTATTTCGCTAAGCAGGTTATAACAATTTTCGCTAAGCAGGTTACAACAGTAAAAAAAAAAAAGAGAAAAAACAGGCTAAACCAGAGGAAAAAGAACCTTTGCAGAGTCCTCTCTTATCATTATTAATGAAGGTTTAACTTAACTATTCCTCTGAAGCTTGTAATCCGTTCTAAGAAAAGTGTTACTGTCCACGTATTCCATTTAAATATAATGTAATGCGTATTTGATTGGTTGTTCGCGCCAGCCAATCATATGAGCGGGATTAGAATTTTACAAACGTCAAAAAGAATAAAAATTCAAACGTCTTTTAGCGTCTAATGTTGGTGGAGGTATCGGAGTTTGATCATCTCTGATAGGGTCAGCATGGCGAGGGAAGTCTGATGTTGGAAGACCCGAAACTTCACAATGAACCATGCAGATAACATCACTGACGTCAACCGCCAGCGCCCCAAATGTAGGAGCGTATATTTAAAATATGCCGTTTTTATTTTGTTTTTATTTGTTTGAGGACTTTTAGATTCTTTGTTTAAATGTAGATATTTACTTAACTACATCGAAACAGTTATGGATATGAAAAGGTCTAAGTATGTGGCACCCAGCTGGGATCGAACTCAATATTCAATAGGAATTGTTCTCCGAGACTAGCTTGCTAATCATTGCACCATGGTGGGATGCCCAGGGGCTATTATATGTATAATGTATATATTTATCCAAACCCTTCACCGTGAACAAGGTGTGACACTTAAAAAAAAACTGATTTTAATTTATATTTTTCTTTCTCCTAAACAGTTCTACTATTTTAAAGATAGCTGGAGGCGGATAGATTTTTGCTTTCCCAAAGGCATTAGCGTGAGGAGAAACGCAAACAGTCTCGTTCAAAATTTGAATTCGGTTTGTCAAGTCCCTTTTTACGACAATAAGCGTCATGCTACCACTCCTCAATTCTTTCTCTATATATTTACCAACCCCTCCGCACGAGCAGTATGTGACACAGTCAATTTTTTAAGCGGAGTTTAACAGGTTTGAATTCGGAATTTTCTTTCTCCTTCACTGGTTACCTAGCCTGGGTTAAAGAGCCCAGTCTGCCCTGCTATTTGCCCATAGCTGGAGGGTGAATTGGATTCATACTTTTCCCAAGGGTATTAGCGCTAAGTGAAATGCAAACAGCTTTGTCCAGGAATTGAACTCGGATCGACGAGTCCATTTCCTACGACTCTAACCATTTGACCATGCGCCTCAATTCTATATATAAAGGAAAAGGAAGCGCGTGGTGTAATGGTTAAAGTCATGGGAAATGAGCTCGGTGCCCCGAGTTCAAATCCTGGATGTGGTAATTGCATTTCACTTAGCGCTAATACCCCTGGGAAAGGTATGGATCCTATACTCCCTCCATCTATGGATAAATAGTAGGGCATACTGGGCTCTTTAACCTTGGTTAGACAACTGGTCAAGGAAAAGGGAAACTCTGAATTCAGACCTGTTAAAATCCGCTTAAGAAATTGATCTTGTGTCACATCCTACTCGTGCGGAGGCGTTGGTAAATATATATATATATATATATATATATTATATATATATATAAAGGAAATGCATTGCTAATTGTTTATCATAAAAACCATAGCAAATAATTTTCATATAGAAATTAATGGTATGCAATTGTACTTCTACATTAACAGCCAAGAGTTAATAAATGCATTACAAATAGTGTTATTATATATATATAATGTATATGTAATGCTAATTATTTCTATACAAAAATATTGTAAATAATTTTTCTATAAATCAACCGCTACTCTGAAAGCAGTGATTTGCTGGACACTTTTTAAATGGGTGTCAGCGAGAGAGGCGGGGAAAAAAACAATAAACAAACGAGGGGAAAGGAAAATAAAAGAAAGAAAAAGAAAGGAATGGAAAGGAAATGAAAGGACAGTAAAAGAAAGGGGAAAGGAAGGAAAAGAAAGGAAAGGAAAACAAGGGAAAGAAAGGAGAGCAAAGGAAAGGAAAAACGGACCACAAAGAAAAGGAATAAGAAAAAGAAAGGAAAGGAAAAAGTAAGAAAGAAAGGAGAGGAAAGGAAAGGAAAGGGAAAACGGACCACAAAGAGAAGGAATAAGAAACAGAAAGGAACGGAAATAGTAAGAAAGAAAGGAGAGGAAAGGAAAGGAAAGGAAAAACGGACCACAAAGAGAAGGAATAAGAAAAAGAAAGGAAAGGAAAAAGTAAGAAAGAAAGGAGAGGAAAGGAAAGGAAGGAAAGGGAAAACGGACCACAAAGAGAAGGAATAAGAAACAGAAAGGAACGGAAATAGTAAGAAAAGAAAGGAAAGGAAAGGAAAACGGACCACAAAGAAAAGGAATAAGAAAAAGAAAGGAAAGGAAATAGCAAGAAAAGAAAGGAAAGGAAAGGAAAACGACCACAAAGAAAAGGAATAAGAAAAAGAAAGGAAAGGAAATAGTAAGAAAAAAGGGAGAGGAAAGGAAAGGAAAAACGGACCACAAATAAAAGGAATAAGAAAAAGAAAGGAAAGGAAATAGTAAGAAAATAATGGAAAGGAAATGAAAAACGGACCACAAAGAAAAGGAATAAGAAAAAGAAAGGAAAGGAAATAGCAAGAAAAGAAAGGAAAGAAAAGGAAAGGAAATGAAATGAAAAACGGACAACAAAGAAAAGGAATAAGAAAAAGAAAGGAAAGGAAATAGCAAGAAAAGAAAGGAAAGAAAAGGAAAGGAAATGAAAGGAAAAACGGACCACAAAGAAAAGGAATAAGAAAAAGAAAGGAAAGGAAATAGTAAGAAAAGAAAAGAAGGGAAAGGAAAGGAAAGGAAAGGAAAGGAAAAACGGACCACAAAGAAAAGGAATAAGAAAAAGAAAGGAAGGAAATAGTAAGAAAAGAAAGGAAAGGAAAACGGACCACAAAGAATAGGACTAAGAAAAAGAAAGGAAAGGAAATAGTAAGAACAGAAAAGAAAGGAGCGGAAAGGAAAGGAAAGGAAAGGAAAGGAAAAACGGACCACAAAGAAAAGGAATAAGAAAAAGAAAGGAAGGAAATAGTAAGAAAAGAAAGGAAAGGAAGAGAAATGAAAATAAAATAAAATAAAAGAGAGCAAGAGAAAAGAAAGGACACGAAGGGAAAGGAAAAAAGAAAAAAGGAAAACAAAACAAAATAAAACAAAAGGAAAGGAAAACAAAAGGAAAAAAAAAGAAAGAAAAACAAAAAAATGGAAAATAAAGGAAAATAGTCCGTAATCTGCTATAAAGAGTTTTGGAATCTGAGAAACGATACTAATAACTCCAACGTGTACCTAAAAAGGCTTGAATGGACTTAACCACGTGATATATTCAACGCAAACTAGTACATACCAAAATATTGCAAAATCTTTGTCTCACCCACTATATACTATGTAGAATCAATAACTATATAAATATGCTCCTATATATGTGTGAGTAAGAGACATACAGACAGATCGGCAGAGATAGAGAGTAAATATATTTTTAAATGGTACGCGCATGCGTATGCCCACTCTTTGACTTCCGTTCGGTTTCCCGTGAAAATTTCTTCGCTGCTTGAAATGTTGATTTGTGGCCTCGAGGTATATTCCAAATTTCAATTTTGCTTCTCTTTCTCGATTTTTTTTTTCTAGTTTCTTAGGATTAATTTTTGTTTTGTTGTTTCTTTTTTTCTTTTTCTTTTTTTCTCTTTTTTGCATTTCAGTGTTCTTAATATGAACGCTGTTCGTTGGTATGCATCTGGCGAATCAAGGACGCTGACTGGTGACAAAAAAAGAGACACGTGGCCTCTGTGGAGGATGACATGGCGGTAAATTTAAAGTGCATGGGTAAACGTGTAAGTTGAAGTGCTCATGGGCATTCGGGAATGAGAGTGGGGAAAGAAAAAACTGGAAGAAAAGGAACTGATAAATGAAAGGGACAAAAACAAAACGTAGAGAGGGTAAGAATGAAATAGGCAATGAAAGAGAAGGCGATAGAAGTGAGAAGGAAGGAATGGAGAAATGTAGAAGGAAGTAAAGGAGGGAGGAAGTTAGAAAGGAGAGGAAAAGGCTTAAGTAAAGGTAGAAAGAAAGGAAGAAAGAAAGGAAGAAAGAAAGGAAGAAAGAAACAGTATAATGAAAGTAAAATAAAGAAAGAAAGAAAGAAAGAAGGATAGTAATGGTATTATGAAAGTAAAAGAAAGAAAAAGAAAGAAAGAAAGAAAGAAACGATATTATGAAAGTAAAAGAGAAAGAAAGAAAGAAAGTAAAGAAAGAAAGAAGAAAGAAAGAAAGAAAGAAAGAAAGTAAAAGAAAGAAGAGTAAGGTATTATGAAAGTAAAAGAAAGAAAGAAAGAAAGAAAGATAGTAATGGTATTATGAAAGTAAAGAAAGAAAGAAAGAAAGTAACGGTATTATGAAAGTAAAAGAAAGAAAGAAAGAAAGAAATATAGTAATGGTATTATGAAAGTAAATTAAAGAAAGAAAGAAAGTAACGGCATTATGAAAGTAAAGAAAGGAGAAGGAGAAAATGAAGGAGGGCAGAGAGAGAGAGAGAGAAGAACGATGAAGATAGGGAACGAGGAAGGGAAGATGGAATGGCGGGAAAAAGGAATGAGGAAGGAAGTGTGGAAGGAAATAAAAAGGAAGGATGAAGAAAAGATAGAACGAAGAGTAGAATGAAAGAATGACGGAAGGGAGGATAAAGGAAGTTTGAGTTTGAGTTTTGTTAAACGCCATATCAACTTCTGTGGGTTATTTAATGCCAGGAGAGGGTTATTATGGATTTCAGTCTTTAAAGTAGTGTTTCTATGGAGATATTCGGTTATGGGAAGGAAGGAATGGTGGGAAAAAGGAATGAGGAAGGAAGTGTGGAAGGAAATAAAAAGGAAGGATGAAGGAAAGATAGAACGAAGGGTAGAGAAAAATGGCGGAAGTGGGGATAAAGGAAGTTTGAGTTTGAGTTTTGTTTAACGGTATATCAACTTCTGTGGGTCATTTAATGCTAGGAGAGGGTTATTATGGATTTCAGTCTTTAAAGTAGTGTTTCTATCGAGATATTCGGTTATGTTTTTTTTATATCTTTTGAAAAGGTTGCTTTTTTTAGAAAATGTAAAATGTCTTCAAGGCTTGTATTCCTTTGATAGTATATGGTGCGGGTGTGTTTGAGGCTGTTACAATTTAGGAGGATATGTTTGAATGTAAGTTGTGCTTTGCATATTGGGCACACTGGGGCGTCCTCCCTTTTTAAAAGATGAGAATAAACGTAAGATAAATGAATTGGGATGGAAGGGTGGTAATAAAGAAAGAGAGGCAGAATTAGCGAAAGGAAATGAGAAGGAAGGGAGTAAATATAGTAGTAAGCAAAAAGCTGGGAAGGAGGAAGGTAGTGCGTGTGGGAATATTTTGGAATATCATGTGTGCTGGCGTCCACCACTTGCAATTATAGACTCTTCGTGGTCACGTGGATTAAAGCCAGCCAATCAACTCGCTCGAATACGTTCTTGGTTAACTATTTACGCACCGATCTTGAAAGCCGTTCATTTGCACGTATTCGACACGGACGAGCGGATCTGCAACGAAGGACTCAGCTCAACCAAAGGATTCTACCTGACACTAACGAGCAGAGTCCTTGGCTGCAGATCGGTTCGCCCGTGTAAACGAATGGCTTTCAAAATCGGCGATTAAATAATTACCTAACTACGTATTCGAGCTGTTGATTGGCTAGCTTTAATCCACGCAGGGTCTATAGGTTTAAGTGGTGGACTTCAGCACACCTTATATATAAAATAATTTATAAGCGCGTGGTGTAATGGTTAAAGTCATAGGAAATGGCTTGTCGCCCTGATTTTAAGTCCTAGACGTGTTAATTGCATTTCACTTAGCGCTAATACCCTTGGGAAATGTACGAATCCTCCTCTCCTTCCATCGATGGATAAATAGTAGGGCAGACTAGGCTTTTTAACCTTGTTTAGACAACCGGTCTAGGAGAATGAAACTCTGAATTCAAACCTGTTAAACTCCGCTTAAGAAATTGACCGTGTGTCACATCCTGCTCGTGCGATGGAGTTGGTAAATATATATATATAAAATATAACAATAAAAAGGAAGAAAAGAAGGAGGAGGGAAAGAGAAAGGTAGGAGAAAGGGTGGTTTAAGGAAAGAATGAAGACAGAAGGATGGAAAAAGAAGAAACGAATGAGAACTAGGGGGAAAGACCGTAGAATGAATGATATAAATGCAATAAAAACAAAAGAAAATAAGGGATGAATGAAAAACCAGAAAAAAGCAGGAAAAGAAAAAAAAAAAAAAAAAAAGAAAAAAAAAGAAAAAAAAAGTGATAAATAAACTAGCTAAATAAGAAAAATGAAAATAAAAATGAAAAAAAAACCAAAACGATGAAATGTATGAAGCATAAATTGAAAATCGAAACCTACAGGGTAATAAGTTAACGAGACAAAAAATCCTAACTGTCGCCCAAAGGCAAGGCGTATATATATATATATATATATATATATATATATATATATATATATACATATATATATATATATATATATATATACATATATAATATACATATATATATATATATATATACATATATATATACATATATATATATATACATATATATATATATATATAGGGAGAGAGAGAGAGAGGGGGGAGACAAACAAACAGACACGGAAATACCAAGCGAAAGAAAGACACAGAGTCACAGAGAGAGAGAGAGAGAGGAGAGAGAGAGAGAGAGAGAGAGAGAGAGAGAGAGAGAGAGAGAGAGAGAGAGACAAACAGACAAACACACACACACACACACACACATATATATATATATAAGGGGAGAGAGGGGGAGGGAGACAGAGACAAACAAACAGACAGAGACAGGGAGACACACTGACAGACAGAAAGACCAAGCGAAAGAAAGAGAGAGAGAGAGAGAGAGAGAGAGAGAGAGAGAGAGAGAAATATGCTCACACACACATCACACACACACACGTATATATATATATATATATATATATATATATATAGAGAGAGAGAGAGAGACAGACAGACAGACAGACAGACAGAGAGAGAGAAAGAGACAGAGAGACAGAGAGAGGCACAGAGAGAGAGAGAGAGAGATGGAGAAAGGGAGAGGAGGGAGACAGACAGACAGACAGAGCGACAGACAGTAGACAGGGAAAGAGACTGACAGACAGAAAGACCAAGCTAAAGAAAGAGAGAGAGAGAGGGGGACACACGCACACGCACACACACATACATACACACACACACACACACACACATATATATATATATATACATGTATATATCTATATATATATAGAGAGACAGACAGAGACAGAGGGAGAGGGAGAGAACGAGAGAGGAAGGAAAGGGATAGAGAGAGACAACGAGTGGGAAAACAGTGCCACATAGAAACAACTAACAGAGAGAGACAGAGACAGAGACATAGAAAGAGAGGGCGAGAAAGAGAGAGACAGAGAGAGAGACGTCGCAGTATTAATGTGCATTTTATTTATTAGACACACATTATATCGATTTAAATTTATATTTATTTAAATCATTATGTTTATTCACTCCAGTAAGTTTTCCAGGTTGTTAACTTTTCCACAAGACTGATTTTCAAATATTCAATTCAGCTGAAAAGCAACAATGTGTGTACATAATCAAACAGCTATATATATATATATATATATATATATATATATATATATATATATATATATATACATACATATATATTCACAAATATATATAATATATATACACATATATATATACATATATATGTGTGTGCGTGTGTGTGTGTTTGTAAGTCGAGGGAATGAATATATATATATATATATATATATATATATATATATATATATAGCTAGAGTTGCGAAAACATATAGTCACTGCTGCTTAATAACAGCCAGTCTGTTGCTTGTACCATTTTCAGACCAAGAGAATTTTTATGCGTTCGCATTTTTCTTTAAATACTGGTGTAGTATTATCTGTGTTAATCAGACTATTGTCCTCATCTTCATTGTTATCTGTTCAGCGTTTCGGCCGATGTGCGCCCCAGCCTTCTTCAGGTATTTCTTATCGGAATCGGGAACTTTCTTTTCGGAATCTGGAACTTTCTTTTCGGAATCGGTAACCTTCATGTCGTAATCGGGAGCCATCACAGAACTTTGAACCTAACCCTTTATTCAATCCATGTGGGTATATTAGGTTCAAAGTTCCGGGGGTATATTAGGTTCAAATTTCCGTGATGGCTCCCGATTACGACAAAGAAGGTTCCCGATTGCGATAAGAAACTTCCCGAGTCCGAAAAGAATGTTCCCGAGTCCGAAAGGAAAGTTCCCAAATCCGACAAGAAATACCTGAAGAAGGCCGAAGGGCCCATTGGCCGAAACGTTGTACAGATAACAATAAAGATGAGGACATTAGTCCGAATAACTCAGATAATACTAAACATCAAGCCTCATCTCAAACATTCAGAGAAATACTGTTGTGTAGTGCATCATGTAAAGACTGGTTATATGTTGGAGGCATGACGCGAAGGCTGGTTTATATACACACACACACACACACACATATATATATATATATATATATATATATATATATATATATAAAGTAATTGGTAATTTGGTTGAAGCATTGTTAAGTATGTTATAAAATAATAAAATTCGAAGGCAATACAATGCGTAAAAAATAGAGACAAAAAGATGTTTTATATGTCTAATCGATAAAGCTTTGCTTTGAAATCGATTAGACATATAAAACATCTTTTTGTCTTTATTTTTTACGCATTGTATTGCCTTCGAATTTTATTATTTTATATATATATATATATATATATATATATATATATATATATATATATAGGTATGTGTGTGGGGGGTAGGGAAAGAGAAAGGGGGAAGATAAATATATTTAGTGAGATTTGAACAAATGAGGATAGAGAGATATATAGAAATTTGTATTGGGGCAAAAACGTACGAATCTTGAAAATCCGAATTTCAAATAACTTATTCTAAAGCAGAGTGTGTGTTTGTCTCTCTGTAACTGAAATTATATCACTACTCAAGTCATAATTCCCTTAGTTATTTACGTCCCAGTTTTCAAATAGAATATAATGCCTAATTTCAAATTGTGACTGTAACGTTTCACTAGTTATAATATTGGTATCACAAATTTTTATTGATCATTCACCCATTTGTCCTTGTATTGTTTATATTTTAACATCTTTTAATAAACACCCATTTTAGAATTATCAAATATGAATTTATTTCATCCACTTGGCCTTTTCAAATCTGATTTCAAAATGCTCGAAAATTTGAGATCATATTTGAAAAAGCCAACGTGGCTGAAATAAATGTACATCTGATAATTTTAAGCTTTTCCTTTATTTATTTACTAGCAGTGACTACCCAGCGTCGCCTGGGTAGAGGGGGATTTTTTTTAACTTAGTCCCTCAAATCCATTATTACTGAATCGTGAGTTGAATCCTCGTGGGATGCCCCATTTAAATCCCTATGTAAAAATGATAGACCTTGCATTGATCCAGCTACTCTGAAAAAAATGTTAATGTCTACTATCTAAAATATTAAATGAAAAAAGAAAAAGAAAAAAAGAAAAGAAACTCCATGCTGTTATCATTTAAATTTTATCTTTTAATTATCTTCACGCATATAAATCAAATATCTATTATTTTTGCTCAAAAACCAAGTCCTGGTGATATTTAATGTATATATATTTACTTTGTCGTTAATTGTATTATTTTAGAAGTTTCATCTGGACATACATATACACAAAACTGCCCTTTATATATGTATAGATATTCTACTCAGTATCTTAGAATATATGTGCATACAAACACACAGTTGCACACACACACACACACACACACACACACATTCAACAATGTTTCTGTGGTTTTCACTACGAATTTTCAACTCAACATATTGATAGATTTTGTTTTTCAACTCAACTTATTGTTATAAAAAGATCAATTTCATGTTCATTATAATTCTTTAAGTTTTTTTTTTTAAATCATTTTATCTTTTTATTTTTTATTTTTCATTCTTCCCTCTCAATTATTCAAACTTATTTAAACCCAAGAAGGATTCAATACAAATCGGCGGGAAACTTAATAAATCCTACTGAGTTTTTGTATTCTAATAGAGTTTTTCTATTCATTGTATTTTATCTATTTATTTAAAACATTTTCTTACGCTTAGATATTTTATTGGGTTTATTGGTTTATTTGTGTTTAAGACAAAAATATTTAGATGATAATTAGTTACATTTTTACTAAAAATATTTTTTATTCAAATTTGAGAAAGAAAAAAATAAAGTTACGTTGATTTAATCATTGTTTATTGAAGAACAAATTTGAGTCAAATAAAACTTAGGTTATGTTCAAGATACGCACTCCCGAAATTTTCAGCTTTTTTAAATGAATGTTCACTTTAAATTTGTAATAGAAGTTAGCTTTGTAAGCTCAATTTGCTTTTTTCAAGAAAATAAACTTGTTTTTCATTTGGATGCTTGAATAATTGTTGATTTATTTTCAATTCATTGTTAAAAAAAGTGTTCATTGAGACATTTTTTAAAAAGTGCCCAAAATATAAGGCACCCCAAATGAATAATGCTGATGGGATTTTTGGCAATTTTCTGACACTTTGGGGGTCATCACTACGGTCTCATCACATTAGCGGATCAAAGAATTCTCCCTTGATTCCAGGGAGCCCAAAGCAGTATATTGCCCTTGTTAATGGATCAAAAACATCACGCTTGATTATAGGGTGTCATCCCCCTAAAAAGGTGTACGGTTGCGTTTAATGCGCGGTGCTAGAGCAACCCTATGGCAAATTGCCAGTAGACTTGGTTGAGTACACCAATAAAGACCTCCTGGTCGGGTTTGAATAGGGAAAAAGCTTGCAACAAACCTTGTTGCGAACTTGCAAGTGGGTAAAAAAGGAACTGACACTTTAGGTCTCGTATAAATAGTCCAGAAAAAAAAGTCCTGAAGAAAGTACACCTTCGTGAGTGGTGACAGGGTATTTATCTACCAATTCGACCAATCAAATAATAGTTGACACCAACCACAAGTATAAATTCCTACGCATTCTTCATTCCTGCTTTCTTCCCTCAGAAGATTGCAGGTGAGTAGTTTTCATTTTTTCCCGACAACCCCAAAAGAGAAATGCCGATGGAATTAAAAACAATGTTTACCCTTTTAGTAGGATCACCCGCATTAAACGACCTTGTGTCGCATTGACTCACGTAGGTAAGGGATACTGTCGGCTCGCGCTAGCGGACCAAATATTCTCCCAGGGGACATACCCTTAGGCAGTATATTGCCCTTGCCTAAAAAGAGCCGAGTTGAGTTTAATGCCTGATGCCTGAGGCACCCAAAAAGTTTCCAATGGAAATTCAAGCAATTTCTTTACCCTTTTTATTCATCACCCATATTAAACGATCTTCTGTCCAATAACCGCGCCTTTTGTTCTTTCGTCCATCACAAAAAAGTCGCCATTTTTTCTAGCGAAAAACAAGTTTCCTGGAATTATCACTGACAACTTTATATCTTAACTGATTGATTGAATTATTTTAAAAGATTAATTCAATATTTATTATAATTCTGTAAAAAAATTAATCATTTTATTTATTTGTTTATTCATTTTTCCCTGTCAATTATCTAAACTTTCCAAGAAAAGTTCAGTTCAATTTGGCGGGAAACTTATAAAACTCTTAGCGATTTCATCTATTCATTATATATTATCTACTTATTCAAAACTTTTTCATTACCCTGTTAAATATTTCATTGGGTGTTATATATTTTAATACAATAACATTTAGATTATTTTTAGTTAGATTTTTACGAAAAAAATGTTCCGTTGAAATTTGTGAAAGAAAGAAAATTAAAAAATTAAAAATAACTTAGGTTATGTTCAAGATATGCACTCCTAAATCTTTCAGCTTTTTTTTAAAATGAATTCATCCTTCAAAATGAAATATATAAAATAAATCATATAAACCTTTCAACTTAAAACTCGTTGTAATAAATCTTATATATTCAATAATTAACTGAATTTTCTAAACACATGATTTTTTAAATACAGAAATTACTGCAAATATATATTTCATTAAGTAATTTAAAATTTGTTCCTTTCTTAAAATAATATCGAAAAATATAGATGAATTTTAGAGAATAATATATTACTATGTTATATAAAGCTACAATCATCTTATCGTCTGTATTTATATAAATAAAATTTAAGTTTGTTTATTATGAATAACAATAAAGATTGATTTAAGATACTAAATTAAGATACTTTTAGGAAAAAATCAATTTTTAGCGCTTATTTTGGTTTGGTTTGTTTGTTTTGTTTTACGGCATATCAACCTCAGTGGGTCATTTAATGCCGATAAAGTTTTGAAATAAATCAATTCTTAATGGATAATACAATTTTTTTATAAATACATTTTTCTATTTAACCCATAGATGGGACCCTAACAGGTAATACCACTCAGAATGGACCAGGGAGCAATTGTGATGAAGGGGTGCCCCACATTCCCCAAACCTCCAAAACTGGAACCTCACCATCAGATAGAGTTTAACGTCATTCCCAGGACATGTATACCCCTTCTAGCACCCATATGATAAAAAAGGGGTTGGGGCTTGCCATAAGGGCAATAGGGTTGGGAAAATCATATAGGTGCTAGGTCTTGACGTGACCAGCCGATTGATCGGAGGGGGCCTCTATGACCGCCCGTCTAGCCCAAGATAGGGCCAAAGTGGAGTATTGCATGTCATGAACTGCTCATCCACCTGGGCTCTACCCTTAAGCATCATGGGTCGCCACCCATGGCCAACAGGTGGCCCCATTGGGGGAGTCTTACCCCTCTGCAGAGGTGCAGTCGGTGCATTCTAACGCCCCAGCCGACAGGGCGGAGCGCTTATTTTAATTGACTAATAAAGGATATTGTAAACCACATTTAATGACCCACATTTAATGACCTTGTGTCACAGATGACTTGGTGGTCAGTCAATAAATACCGACCAATAAAAAGAATGGGTCAAAATCCATCTTGATTCCAGGGGACCGTTACCCTAGGATAGACCTTGGCTTTTCCTAAAAGATGCAGGGCTGAGTTTAATGCCAGGTGTCTAAGGCATCCGAAAAAAACAATGGAACCTAACAGAAATTTAAACAATTTTTAAAAGATTTTTGTGATTCCTTCTCAATATACTACCTTGTGTCAAATTTGAGTGGGTGTGTCGGCTACAGATACCGTTTGCTCACAAAAAAATTATCACTTGATTCTTGGGGTTCGTCACTCCAGGTAGCACCGAACACTCACATAAAAGGGGTAGGGCTGAGTTTATTTCCCGGTGTCTTAACCCCCACCCCCCACAAAAAAGAGAATAACATGGGGAATCTTTATACATTTAACTTTTACATTCGATGAGCTCACTAGCAGGATAAAAAAGGCTCGCTTGAGACTAGCGGGCCAAATCCCCGAAAGGAAAAAAAAAGGTAAGGCTGGATTTATTACCCAGTGCTTGAAACACCCCAGCAGGACAACCCGACAAAATCTTATGCATTTCACTGTCAAATTTGATTTGAGGGGTAGACAAAAACCTGCTCGTGCTAGCGAATTTTAAAAAAATCTCGCTTGACTCGGCCAGGTACATATCCCAGCCTAAAATGGGCAAACATTTTTGACAATCAAATTTAACTTGGTAGATAGAGAAGAAAACCCATCCGTGAATTCAAAACATCTCGCTTGAATCGAGTGGGACTATTCCTAAGGCAGTACCTGCTCCTTGCCTAAAAAGGGCAGAGCTGGGTTTATTCCTCGGTACTTGAAATACCCCAAGAGAAGAATGCGGACAAGATATCATGCATTTGACTGTCACATATGATTGAGTGGGGGTCGGGTGGGGATGATAAATAAATAAAAAATCTGTTAGCCATAGCAGATTAAAAGCATCATGCTTGATGCGAGTGTCCAAACCCTGGGATGTATCTGCTCCTTAAAACTCTACGAAAATACACAAGCTGGTTGTATGTTTTTATTTTTCTTCAATACATCCATGTACAGAGGTAAGTAAAAGTAAGTATTAGAATTTAAAATATCAAAGCATATATAATATAGATTAATTAATAAATATATGCTGTATTTTTACTATTGTACAAAGAAGTAACATCTAATAATTGAACATAAATGAGGCAGTACAAAAAATATTGATCTAGTCTTGCTGCGATACTCACTGGATGTCCCATACAAGTGTCCTTGTAGTCCAGTAGAAGTAGCTAATTTTGGAGCCCGATCCGGAAATTAAAAAGGCCAAGCTAAATTTGACATCATTGGAAAGCTTTTTTATTATAGAAAAACATATTGAAAATCTTCTTTAATATTACCAGTTTGAAAAAAGATATGAAGCAAATAGTGGGGGGTAGATAAAAAGGCAAAATTTCTATTTTCTAAACAAAAATGACCAAATTTACCAATATTTACTTTCTTTATTTCTCCATTTATATTATTGTAGTTCCTGTTTGACTAAAACTAGTTATTGAGAAAAAAAAACGGAGATTGATACCATCCAATGATTAGAGCATGCATGAATATTCTAAATCTTTTTTACCAAAAGTATCTTAGTTTAATCATTATTATTATAAACTTATTATCATAAATACTTACCTGACCTTCGGGTACTGTGTCAAGTGGCTTCGGTTCTTGGACTGGTAAAGTAAAGTCGTCGGGGCGGCCTAAAGTCGGTATCAGCCAAGGAGGGAGTCTATCCCCTTTTCACTTGCGCTAGACCAAGGAGATTATTTTAGCCTCTGAGGTGGAGCGCCACACCTACCGTAAGCTCCTTACTTTACCGCACAGATGTCTGTGCTACTCATAACGCTGAGTTGGCGAGGACCGGCATCGAACTAGGAACCTTGTGGTTTCTAGCCGAACGCTCTACCGACTGAGCTAACCCGGCCCGTAATGGACTAGTAGAAATTGATAATAGCGTGATGCCAAGGGACCATCCTCCAGGCAACACCTGGCCCCTTGATTTAAAGGGACAGAGCTGGATGTATTGCCCAGTGCATGAGACACCTAAGTAGAGGAATGCTGAAGTGATACACAATTTTTTAACTTGCCACGCATGAGCTTCTGTTTGTAATTTGACCCAACGTTAATTGTCCTTATGTCCAACTGGCATGATGGGATATCAGGAAATACCTCATTATTATTGTTGTACCGGCCGTTCCTACATTGGAGAATATACACCGGTTCTCACTATAAATAGTGAGACACCGAGTGAAAAGGTTGTACTGTTACCGTCTAACGGCAAGCTAGCCGTTCCTGTACCATTATTGTAAATACACTTGTCTTATTTTACCCTACCTCGACTTGACTTCTTTTTTACTGTTGGATTAACATCACAACAATTATCATAAACGTAATTGAAAAACGTAGCTAAAAAGTTCTAAATATGTTGGTATTAAAACAATACACACAATAAAACTTCTAATATAGTAATAAACTCTATTATTATTTGGTTTCATATTTTAAGTTCTTCTTAATTTTGTCATTGCAGCTCACTCGAGTCTTTTATTTGAACAAGAACGACTCATTTAATTAATCTTTTAGTGCTATTTCATCAGGTTTGTAATTCCTTAGCATCTGGTTACGATGATAAATGTAACCAGATGAACAGGAATTACAAACTTAAATAGCAATAAAATATTAAATCGCAACAACATTGCCACTGGACACAGTCCCCGAAGGTTAGGTAGGTATATATAATAATAAGTTTATCTATTAATAATAGAGATACGCTTCCGGTTTTTGTCTGTAACAAAAACTACGTCACTGCTTAAGTCACATTACCCAAAATCGAACATGCAGCATTAGACAGTCCTCATTGTTTTTTTAAAACAAGTTTTAATAAATACATGACTTTGTATTATATATCTATATATAGTTTGTTTTATTTTAATACATATTTAAAGTGTACATTTCAAATTGTTTTATTTTTTAATCCTTTAATGAATCTGATTGAATTTTTTACTCCCACCCCTCAGGCAATCCGTTTCAAAAATCTACTTTTACATCACCCGGAGTGCGTTTTTTATTTCGCTAGTAATAATAATGATTAAACTAAGATCCGTTTTGTAAAAAAGGGTTTAGAAAATTTATGCATGCTCTAATCGTTGGTTGGCATCAAACTACATCATTTCCCAATAACAACGCGTTTCATATATATATATATATATATATATATATATATATATATATATATACATACATATATATATATACATATACATATATATATACATATGTATATGTATACATATATATACACATATATATACACACATAAAAGATATAACATTATACATATATACACACACACACACACACACATATATATATATATATATATATATATATATATATATATATATATATGGATGAAGTAAGGAGGATTCTCAGAAATATTGCAAAAAATTAATTGGATGGTTCAATTTCAACGGCCTTGAACATAAGAACATAATATTTTTTCAACACAATCTATATATATATATATATATATATATATATATATATATATATATATATATATATATATATATATACATATATGTGTATATATATATATATATATATATATATATATATACGGATGGGAATAATCAATCGATTTAAAAACTTTTGATAAATCAAAAGTGCTCGAATGCTGGCTAAAAGAAAATCGAGGACACACCATCTTAGATTTGTTTTCTTACTAAATATTTATTTATCAATATATTTATGTATATGTGTATGTATTTATGAAGGTAAATATATCCATGTGTCTATGAACGTACTTGAAATAAAATGTATATATTAAATTCTTATTTAAGTACATGAATACATGCATATGTACATATATGTATTTAAGAAAAAATATATATGTATGTATTTACATATAAATCTCATCAGAGACAATTCATGCACACTCCAGTAACAAACAATGTGACTTGTGCAATCTGTAACAAAGTCTGTAATTTAGCTACTGGTTTTAATGCATATGGTGGTGTATAAGCATAAAATTTAATCATCTGATCCATCTGATACAAAAGCAAGGACGCCCTTCCTATGTCATATTTGCACCAAATTTTGTGGTTCTACAGCGGGTTTGATGAGTCATTTGAGGGCTCCTGAGAAGAAAGGTTCTGATGCTGGGGTTATAGAATTATGAGGGACGGCAGTGATATATAAAGATTATGCTATTGCTAAATTTATGTTAACCAATGTGTGTTGTGCAATCTGTAACAAAGTTTGTCAGTCGGCTTGTGGTCTTAGGAGACATATGATGGCGCATAAGAATCAAATTTGATCATCTGATCAATCCGATCCAGTGGGAAGTGTGCCTTTCCTATGTCATATTTGCATCAAACTTTTTGGATCTGCAGCGGGATCGAAAAGGTTCTGGGTTGAGGTTTGTGAAAAACGGCAGTGATTTTTAAAGGGATTTTTTTAATGCTATGTTAAATAGAAAACAAGTGTTGGATTATTTTGTGGTATATAAGCCGTGCTACAATACACTACTTAAATGTATAGATTAAGCGTGTTCACGTGGTTTGTACCTCAGCCAATCAGCAGCCCGAATATGTAGTTAACTACTTAATCGCTGATACTGAGAGACGTCTATTTGCAATCATTGACAAAGGGCTCTCAAGACTGAGGAGCACCAAGGAGTAACCAAAGGATTCTTTATTCAGGATTGCGTTCTGATTAACACAACGGATCTCCGCTTGACAAGCGCTCTTGCTTGAAGCCTAAAGGATGGCCACAAAAATCGTAACAACACCACCATCAGATGAAACCTCATTTTTTTTTCAAACTAAACCTTCCAAAAACATGACTATCATTCCAAAGATGCACCCCAAAACATTATATAATAAAGAAATCCGAACACACATAATTCACTTAGTTTGAAAAACGGGACCATATGACCTTAAGACATCCCTTTTGCGATTTCGACTCGTGGGGACATAATGTATACGGTATATATATTGTATATATATTCTATGTATATATGTGTTTAGAGATGGATGGATAGATAAATAAAAAGAAAATCCTACAGGTATACAAGGATCCAAAGTTTATTAGACTTAGAGTTAATCATTCATAAACGGACGGTCGGAGAGACCCCTCTCCTATCCATCGACTGGTCACGTCGCACCTACAGTACTGTCCCAATACTATTGCCCCTATGACAGACCGCGTCCCTGTTTATCTATGTGCTAGAAGATGGTGTCTAAGGGTCTTAGTGTCCTGGGTATGAATTTAAACTGTATCTCAGGGTGAAGTTCCGTTCATCGCCATTATTCCTAGCTTCACTCTGGTTCAAATAGAAAATCTCTTTAAATTTTATTTTAAAATTTAGTTCTAAAATATGAAATAATCATTAAGAATGAATAAAACAATTATCATTATCACTGTGTAATATTACAACAATAGCAGTAATCATGATACTAATGAATATCCAGAGTAGCAAATAGACAACAAGTGAATCACTTAGGTCCTCCTTGTATCAATTTACACACACACAACATTGAGGATCTTTTCCATGTCGTCTTTCGTAACACACACACACACACACACACACACACACACACACACACACACACACACAAGCGGACACGCACACAAGCGGACACGCACACACACAACACTAAAAAAAGCTCAATGTCATTTTTCGACACACACACACACACACACACACACACAGCGGGCACGCACACACACAACACCTAAAAAAAAGCTCAATGTCATTTTTCGATACACACACACACACACACACACACACAAGCGGACACGCCACACACACAACACCTAAAAACAGCTCAATGGCATTTTTCGATACACACACACACACACACACACACACACACACACACACACCATAGAAGGAGAATACTTGACGTCATATTTCAAACCGTCTACGTTCCAGCGTTTCTCAAATCTTAAAATTATTCTAAGATGGTTAACTCCCTTTCAAAACATCTCTGAACAGATTGATAAACATCGACTATCACAGTCTCATTATTCTGTGTTAATTTTTTTTTACTCTTCCTGAAGAATAAATTCTACATTAGTATTATTTGCGTTATTCGGACTATTGTCCCAATCTTCATTGTTATTTGTACAACGTTTCGGCTGATATACCCTCCGGTCTTCTTCAGGTATTTCTTGTCGGACTCGGGAACCTTCTTTTCAGACTCGGGAACCTTCTTTTCCAACCTCGGGAACTTTCTTGTCGTATTCGGGAGCCATAACACTAATAACACTAATAATACTAATCTTCAAGCCTCATCTCAAACATTCAGAGAAATAGTAAATTCTACATCTATTTAAGAATGGTTGGAGGTGCTTGGTGTAATGGTTATAGTCGTAGGAAATGGACTCGACGGCCCGAGTTCAAATCCTTGGACGAAGCTGTTTGTATTTCACATGGCAGTAATACACTATTTCTTCCTCTTTCTCAATCCTCTTCTTGTGGGACTTGAACAATTAAAGATTCTGTATCAAGAAGCGATACATCACTCCTAGACTGATCACTCAGAACGTAGGTAAAATTCCTATCCATACACAATCAATCCTGTCTATTTTATGGGTAGTATGTGATATACGAGTCATTTATTAAATAGTGATTTTTTAAAGCAAGATATAAGAAAAATCAGAAATTTTTTCATAAATGTAAATTCTGCATTGTTTGAATAGGTTTATAACAATAATTATTTCAATCTCGCAAAAATATTTGTTTTGAGGCTATTCAAAATGGCGACAAATCACACAGAGTGCTCCAAGCTGAGAAACGAAAACTTTGTGAAATTTATAGAAGAATGCCTGATGTGTACAGAGAAGCATGTTTTAGTAAAAAAAAAAAGTTTACAATTGGGCTAAATTGTTTAAAGAAAATCGAAATAATATTAAAGATAAAGACAATCCAGTCAGGTCCACAATGGCGAACACACCTGAAATGGTGGATTCAGTTAATGCGCTAATTTTGTTGACAGAATATTTACAATATAGGACATTTCTGAACAACTGGGAATTTCCGTGAGTAATTTTTTTTTTACTCTTCCTTATATCAACAAATGCCCCGAAGAAGAAAGTATACATCTATTTAAGAATGGTTGGAGGCGCTTTGTGTAATGGTTAGAGTCGTAGGAAATGGACTCGACGACCCGAGTTCAAATCCTGGACGAACCTACAGTTTATATAGCGTTATGGTATGAATGTAACTACTCTTTCTCCAGGTATGGATAAATAGTAGGACAGGCTGGTAACTTTAACCTTAGTTAGGCAATCAGTCTAGGAGTAGGATAACTCTTAATTTAAACCTGTTAAACTACGCTTGGGGTGGCCTCTACTAGAATAGGTTCAGTCCTAATTATGAAATAATCCCAAAAAGTTTGATACACCGTAATAACCAACCAACCAACCAACCAAACAAACAAACAAACAAACAAACATACAAAACGATCTTGCTCTGAACTTAGTTAGGTTTGCAAGGTAGACCTTACTTTTATAAAATGTCAGTATAAAAAGGCATTACTTTTTGACTAACCCTCATGCATTCATGTTCTTTGTAACTTCTATTGATTAATCGTTAATCACACATGGCTTAAGGATTTAAACCAGATTATCGGTAATGGTACTGTTTACTAAGCCTTACTCAGACTGGCACAAAGCCTTGTTTACGGTGAGCATTGGCTAAAAGAGCAAACCCACGGTTCCTCCCTCGTTTCGTTAACAAAACAGCTTGAACAGTCAGCGCTTGATATCATCTACGTCCTTTAAATAAATATAATGTTCCGAATGAATTCACATAAAAGAGACGTGCAGGGACGTTGAAAGGGGGCAAGGCTAAGAAAGCAATTGTGAATTGGATAAAAACAGGAAGGCTGACTTTTTTTTCTCTCTCGACAATGCAACGAACGGAGTAAACAACACCATTTTCAAAATCAGAGGCACCTGTTGAGTGTGCACCAAAGTGAAGAACATTTCGCAAACACTCCAATTCTTCAACGTCAGTGGGAATCGTTGTATTTATATAATGCAATTCAACCATAACAAAAAGAAAGACGCTTCACAGTGAACAATATATATATATATATATATATATATATTATATATATATATATATATATATATATATATATATATATATATATATATATATATATATATGGAGAAAAGTAGACAAACACGGGATGTTTGGAAACTTGATGTTTATTGTCGACGGTGCAACGTTTCGGTCTCTTATTAGACCATCTTCAGGACTTGAATATAGTTCTTACTCCAATGATGGAAATTCTCAAAATGCTGAAAGCGGAAGGTCGTCAGTAGGGGGAAGTGTAGTTGGGGGTGGTTGGTGGATTCTTCTTCTCTCTGGAATGGGGAGTGCCGAAATGGTCAATGGTGGTACCACAGGTGTTAGATTGTGGGGATTGGTTAGCTAAATATGTGTATGTGTGTGTGTGTGTGTGTCTGTTTAATTGTTTTTTGTTTATGTGTGATTGGGAACTGGATTTGTCGTTAAGTTATATATGTGTTGTTGGTATGTTGGTGTGATTTTTTATTTTTTTATTTTTTTGATTATTATTTATTATTTTTTATTATTATTTATTATTTTTTTGATTTATTATTTATTTTATTTATATATATATATATTAATAAAAATAGAATACAAGGTGTTTCAAAAAAGTGCCAAGTTTAAAGCTGTATTTACAAAGATAGAAATGAAAAGAGAATGGAACGTTAGAATACAAGATGTGTCAAAACGTACAAAACATCACGATACACTTTTGAGATACCTTGGATATATATATATATATATATATATATATATATATATATATATATATATAATAAAAGATGCAACAAGCCTAGATGCCAAATTTGCAGCCACATACATACGGAAACCGAAAGAAAAATACCCTACACAAACATAACAATCCATCCATCACACCTAACATGTGATAGCGCTAACATCATATACTATATATACTGCACACAATGCAGAAATAGCGGATATGTGGAAGAAACATCAACATCTTTTAGACTAAGACTAA
>CM042160.1:6752111-6777111 GCA_023376005.1 Doryteuthis pealeii
GAAATTCATTAAGAAGAAAAAATAACTGTAATATTATCCTTTACTTCCTATTTTAAGTAAAGAGTTAAATTAGGAAAATTTACCAATGAAAGACGGGAGTAATGGAAAATGATGGAAGAGTTAGTTTCAAGGCTGTTCTATTTTTCGATAATACCCCCTCTCTTCCAAATCTTTTTATCTGCATTGTTATTTAGTTTTATTAGCCTTTCTAATTTAACATGATATTTTATTATATTAAAACTTAAAAACTTGCACCCGGAGAGTGCATAAATTTGCTAGTATTTATAACACACACACACACACACACACACACACACACACATATATATATATATATATATATAAATGTGTGTATGTATGTGTCTGTGTGTATAATATGAAAAGATAAATATATTGATAGATAGATAGATAGACAGACAGATATACTCTCATCCACAGACATTCGTATTTTGATATATCACGTTTCCTCAGTGTGGTTAGACATGGCAGTCTGCTGGGATTGCAATCCAACCAATATATCACCAGTTATAGTTCCTTACCCTTAGATTATCGGCACGCTTGCAGTGCGAGATTTTAACTGATAAATACAGGTATATGCATTTATGTCAAATCTCTCAGAGGGAGAGCTTTATCCTTTATAGAAGAGCCTTGCACTTAAGCGTAAATTGGCCTCTGCATATATATTTATATACGGGCATATTATTATGGACTCTCTCGTCGATTTCGGACGCATGAGTGTTCACACACACAATGAACATCCACACAGTGATTTGTTTATAGTGGTGAAGGCTTGTGTTGGACCATCCACACTTTTTGGCACAGTCGATAGGAAAGAATTGGTGCATCAAGCGTTGCCACAAACCCAATCAACGACCGATCTCAGGAATTTTTGATTCAGAGTTATCCCTCTCCTAGACTGGTTACCTACCTTTTCTTGTTAGGTTATACAGTATCAGTAAACCCACCAGATCCGAGACTTGTGCGGAATCCAGGGCGCCCATAGAAAAAATCATTAATGATGTAGGGATTTATCGTGATGATGGCTTACTGGTAGTAAGAAAGGCCTCGGGTCGAAAATGTGACCGAACTAGAAAATATATCACGGCAACAATGAAGGACATGGGATTGTCTGCTGACATTAAATCCAACACCAAAATCGTGAACTTTCTGGATGTTACCTTTAATCTAATTACAGGTAATTTTGAGCCCTACATGAAACCAAATGCTGATCCCATATATATCAACCCCGGATCTAACCACCCATCCCCGATTATTATGAAAATCCCAGATTTAGTGGAGCATAGAATTAGGAAAAACTCATCTAATCGGGAAATCTTCAATAAGGTTAGTGATACGTACAATAAGGCACTACAAAATAGCGGGTACACTAATAATAAAATAAAATTCAGCGAAAATCAACAAAATGAGAAATTAAATAGGAAAATAAACAGAAATAGAAGGATCCTGTGGTATAACCCACCATTTAACTTACAAGTCGCAACAAAAATCGGAAAGATATTTATAAATTTGATAAAGAAACACTTCCCAAGTAGTCACACCCTCCCCAAAATCTTCAATAAGAACAACTTAAAGATTAGCTTTTCCTGTATGGATAGTATAGACAGGATAATTAAAAAACGTAACAACAGGATAATTAACAACCAGGTAAATAAAAATAAAAATAAGGAAGTAAGCAAACAAAAAAGCTGCAACTGCCGAGATCCAAGCATGTGTCCGGTAAGAGGAAAGTGTCTTACCAAAGGAGTAATTTACCTAGCATCAGTAACATCTACGCAGAAACCGGACACTACCAAATATTATGTAGGATGCACTTAATCTGAATTTAAAACTAGATTCACAAACCACAAACACACTTTCTCTAATATTAAACGAAAAAATGCAACAACGTTAGCTAGTTATATTTGGGATTTAAAACATCAAAACATAACACCGATTATCAAATGGGATTTAATAAAAAAAAAAAAACGAGTGCTTGCCGTGGTCTGACGGACCCATTCTTCTTGTGTCTACAGGAAAAGTTAGAAATAATTAGATTCCCAAATAAAAATGATTTAATCAATAAAAAGGATGAGTTCCTAGGAAAATGTATGCATAGATTACGCAATGCATTAGAATACCAATAAGATATAATTGATCAATAAGGGCATAATACAGTAAAATTATGATATAGCAGTAACAAAGAAAAACTACTAGAAGAAATAAAGAAATACATTTTTAAAAAACTTAACCAAACTCCAGACTAACTGACCCCACAAAGGTCAATAGAGTAAGTTGAAGATAGTGGTAAGGGGTAATAAAAGTATAATGTTACAACACGCTACTACCCACGTAGGTCAAAATAGGAGGAGTTTAACCCCAACTACAAACTAGCAGCCTACTAAGATTAAATTCAGGAAGAATTAAAAAGATATCAGTCTAGCTATATTAAGTAACCGAAAAAAAATCCACTCAATCCCCCTGAAGAAGGTGTTGGAGTAACACCGAAACCGCGGTCGGGAAACAACTTCATCTACGACTATATATATATATATATATATATATATATATATATATATATATATATATATAAGTATTAACTTACCGGTGGGTATAAGTACGATAGTTGGAAGCGCACAATATCCAGAGGCTAAGGTTGAGAAAAAACAAATACAAAGTGCTCAATACAATGTAGAGCATAAATTTATTTTAACAATGGAAAAGGAGTAACCTACTCGAGTTTATATATATATATATATATATATATATATATATATATATATATATATATCTGTGTGTGTGTGTGTGTGTGTGTGTGTAAAGATAAAACTGGAAGTGAATCCGACGGTATGTTGAAAGAATGAATAAAGGAAAGAAAGTATAGAATGGATAATAAAGGATAATTTTAATCAATATCACTTACACGTGTTTCGGTCAGGAGTTTATCTATGTGTACAATATTTAAACTATCATTATTTTAAAAATAAACAAATGAAATGAAATAATAATAATAGAAAAAATGTAGAAGTGTTCCGCACACAATGAAAATTCGACCTTCATCAGAGTGAATCCTTATTTAAAATGAAATTCGTTGGAAACAGCGTATATATATATATATATATATATATATATATATATATATATATATATATATATATATAATTCCATCCAGTCACTTTCCATTAAGAGAGATGGGAATCTTTTTTTAATTTTTTTCTTTCTTTTTTCAAATGTGTATTTTTTTAATGTTTTTTTAGTTTTTTTAAATGTGTGTGTGTGTGTGTGCATGTGTGTGTGTGTGGTGTGTGTGTATGTATGTATGTATGTATGTCTGACTGTTTGCATGTCTATCTGTTTGTGTGTTAGAGTGTGTTGGTGTAATTACGAACTGATTGCCAGGCCTTGACGAAAATTTGCTCAGCAATGAGAGCGGAGCTTCTGCGCATGGGTGAACTGTAAGACTTAACTGCGATTATTCATTCAGTTTTTTAGAGAGCTAATATGCCGTGGGACCGATGTATTCGTGATGAAAAAAGCCAGATAATTATTCATGCCTCTGTCACGTGGTTTTTGCTTGATTATTTTTTATTTGTTTGTTTGTTTATTTTTATAAACATTGCATCACCCACTTCTGGCAGTGAACTCATAATCCAGTTTTCTCGCTGTGGGATTTAAATATCACACAGATCCCAATTAAATTATTATTTTATAATGTAGTACTAATTGTAAAGTAAATAATTATCGTAAAATGTTTCAAATCATGATAGACCTTTTTTAAAATATTACTTTAGATTTGATTGGCCAGTTAGCTCGGTTAGTAGAGCATCCGCTAAGTAATTGCAATGATCCGCAGTCGACACTCATCCTCACTAACTCAGCAAACTAACTTGTACAGCTAGGGTAATCTGATCTGTGTAGTAAAGAATCAAAACTCCGGTTTCGACGGCGGGTCCGGTGGCTTCGGCCCTGGACCGCATAAGTCAACATCGTTGATCCCAGGGGGCCACCCACCCAGGCAACACCTGCCCCCTCGATTTAAAGGCACAGGGCTGGGTTTATTTGTCCGGCGCCTGAGGGGTTCCCTTGAGAGGTTCCCTTGAGGGGAAATGCTGTCGGAATCAACGCATTTTTTGCACCCGCCTCCCATGAGCTTCGGTTCGTGAGTGGTCCCACATTATTAGGGCCTTGTGCCTAACACGTACACGTGGGTTACGTGGTAAATATTCATCTGGGACCGCATAAGTCAACATCATTGATCCCAGGGGGCATTCCCCCAGGCAACACCTGCCCCCTAGATTTAAAGGGACAGGGCTGGGTTTATTGCCTGGTGCCTGAGGCTCTCCCTTGAGGGGGAATGCCGTCGGAATCAACGCATTTTTTGCAACCGCCTCCCATGAGCTTCGGTTCGTGAGTGTCCCACATTATTAGGGCCTTGTGCCTAACCCGTACACGTGGGTTACGCGGTAAATATTAATCTGGGACCGCATAAGTCAACATCGTTGATCCCAGGGGGGCATTCCCCCAGTCAAAACCTGTCTGTTTTATCCTTCCCTCTATCCAGGCAATGTAGTCGCTTCTAGTAAACTATAATTCAATGTCAAAATTAACCACTCAAACATGAAATTACCCATTCATTTATGACGGGTATTATGCAAGTTATGACAAATATTCTATTAATAGGATGTGACTCGATAGGATATGACTCGATAATGGAAACCTTATACGTGAACATCAAAGCAAGAGTAATTAGCGAATTTCTTCAGAAAGCGAGACTGATTATAGCTTACACCACCATAAGAGGCTTTTAACAGTTTGTTAAAGTCTTCTTTACACAAGAGATGAGAAAATAAAATGATATCAAATTCTATTAAACTGGGACAAAAGGATTCCGAAGTATTTACCCACCAATGTCTAATAATTTTCAAAGCTTCATTAGATGTGAATCCATCATATCTGGAAAAAGAAAAAAAAAAAAAAAAAAAAAAAAGAAAGAAAAGAAAGAAAAAAATATGAGAGAGGTTAACGAGTTCACTTTTAAGAACAAAGGAATTAAGATATGGAATTAAACTGCGGCTAATTGATGCAGGCATTTAATTGTTTTCTAAATTCTAAGCGCTTCAAACATAAAGACATGTACGAGGAAATAAAAGCTGATATATATGTGTGTGTGCTTATATATATATATATATATATATATATATATATATTATATATAAACACACACACACACACACACATATATATATATATATATCGGGTTAGCTCAGTCGGTAGAGCGTTCGGCTAGAAACCACAAGGTTCCTAGTTCGAATCTGGTCCCCGCCAACTCAGCGCATGAGTAGCACAGGGATCTGTGCGGTAAAGTAAGGAGCTGATGGTAGGTGTGGCGCTCCACCTCAGATGCTAAAAACAATCTCCTTGGTATAGCGCTATTGAAGAGATGATAGACTCCCTCGCTGACTGGCTGATACCGACTTTAGGCCACCCCGTCGATTTTTTACTTATATATATATGATAAGTTGTAAACAAGGTATGTTTGGAATGGCTTTTTTGCCGACAATTTTTGGGAGAATATGTGCTTAATTAGAGTCGTACCTAATTTTGAAAATTAATTAATTAATAATGAATTAGGCGGGAATGCCTATTTAAATGTATGGCTAAACAAATCGAGAAAAATCAATCTCTGTAGGTACATTTCGGCTTATTAGGCCTCATCAGCAGAGCTATATATATATATATATATATATATATATATATATTATATATATATATATATATATATATATATATATAATATATATATATATATAGCACACACACACACACATATATATATATATATAAGCACACGCACACACACAAACACACACACACACATATATATATATATATATGTTATAGAGTACAATACATTTAAGGAGCGATTGTTCCCATTGGTTTCAAAGTGGTGCACTTGTTAATTATCATCAAGACAATGCTCCTATGAAAGAAATACAGCGATTACACCCGTAATCGTAATTTTCAATATTCAAATATTCAATCGCTATATATATATATATATATATATAATATATATATATATTATTATATGTATGTGTATGTGTGTGTGTGTGTGTGTGTGTGTGTGTGTGTGTGTGTAAACTATTAGTAAACCTTTGTGACAAGAAAAAAACCGTTGATAATTTGTTAGTAAAAATATACTACCAAATTTCACCAAGGTAAAAAATTAAAAAAACGGAAGACCAAGAGGTTCGTACCAACCGAAAATAATCGATTAACACTATAGCACTTGGACAAAAGAAAACATATATATTTATATATATAATATATATATATATATATTATATATATATAATATATATATATATATATATATATATATATATATATATATATATATATATATATATATATATATATATATATATATATATATATTGGTACATGAAAACTTATAAACTACTAAAGTAGAGGAATCATATTAAAATAGGGAGGTGATATTTTATTATGAATAAAATATAAAATAAAGGGATACAAAGGCCTTTTCGACCGCTATATATATATATATATGTGTGTGTGTATGTGTGTGTGTGTTGTTGTATATATATTATACGTATATAATATATATATATATATATATATATATATATATATATCCTAGACAAGGCTGTTTGCATTTCACATAGCGCTAAAACCCTAGGGAAAGGTATGAATCCATATATTCTCCCTCCATCTATGGGTAAAATTGTAGGTCAGACTGGACTCTTTAATCTTGGTTAGGCAACCAGTCTAGGAGAGGGAAAACTCTGAATTCAAAATTCTTGAACTCAGTCGTTGATTGTGTTATGCGGCATTCCTTGTGCATTAATTCTTTCCTATCGACTGTGCCAAAAAGTGCGGAATGGGCCATCACAAACCTTCACCACTATAAACAAATCACTGTGTTGGTTGTTCACTGAATGAACACACATGCGTCAGAAATCGACGAGTGAGTCTATTTTTTAAATTTAATATATATATATATATATATTATATATATATATATATATATATATATATATATGAAACTGGAGTGAATCCGACGGTATGTTGAAAGAATGAATAAAGGAAAGAAAGTATAGAAAGGATAATAAATAATTGCTTAAAATTATCCTTTATTATAATATAATAATTAATTATAATTATCCTTTATTATCCTTTACTTTCTTTCCTTTATTCATTCTTTCAACATATATATATATATAATATATATATATATATATATATATATATATATATACCACTAGGATTGTCTAAAGTTAAAATATAAAAAGTGCTCGATACATAAATAGAGCAAATACTAAAGTTAATCCTAATTAGTCAGATATACCTACTAATAGATTCGCTTAGTAACTCAGCAGGGCAAGAATCTCACACACTCTCTCTCTCTCCCTTCTCTCTCTCTCTCTCTCTCTCTCTCTCTCTCTCTCTCTCTCTCTCTCTCTCTTAGACACAGTCTCTCTCTCTTTATATATATATGTGTGTGTGTGTGTGTGTGTGTCTGCGTGTGTGTGTGTATGTTTTGTGCCAATCATTACATATATATATATATGTGTGTGTGTGTGTGTGTGTATACAGGCACACACATACTCAAATACTACCACCCATCCACCACACACACAACATATATATATATATATATATATATATGTGTGTGAATATATGTGTGTTTGTGTGTGTGTGTGTTTCTGTATATACGTATGTATGTAGGTATTAACACAATCCCTTCTCTACGGGTAAGATGTGACAATATGTTGTAAAAATGAGTTATCTAGCTAGGATCAAACTCATTATTTAACAACAATGGATCTGCGAGACTAGTATGCTAACCATTACACCACAATTCGACGCCTACGTATGTACAAAGGTATGTATTACATCGAATCATAATCATGTATTAAAATCGATGTAAACAAAGAAAAATATAATATTCATTCTATATAACAACTACATAAAAACAAATATATGTGACATATATATATATATATATAATATATATATATATATTTAAGAATGGAAATGAGTAACCTACTCGAGTTTCATCGATATATTCTTCAGGGTTACTTTTAAATTAATCGAGTTTACGATTAATCTTAGGTGTTATAAACATGCCCGTTGGAATAGGACTTTGGAATAACACCTAAGATTAATCGTAAACTCGATTAATTTAAAAGTAACCCTGAAGAATCTATCGATGAAACTCGAGTAGGTTACTCATTTCCATTCTTAAAATAAATTTATGCTCTACATTGTATTGAGCACTTTGTATTGTTGTTTTTTCTCAACCTTAACCTCTGGATATTGTGCGCTTCCAACGATCGTTCTTATACCCACCGGTAAGTTAATACTTATAACATATACAAATATATATATATATATTATATATATATATATATATATATATATATATATATTATATATAATATATATATATACCTACATATACGTATGTTTTCGTATATATAAATAAATTTGGATCCATTCTTCCATATATCTAAGTTTGTTTGGATGCTATTCTTTAGATAGAGTTTTCGAGTATATTTGAAACCAAAAAAAAAAAAAAAGTAGTTTTTCGAATTTTAAATATTAGATACAGTCTTTCTTATTCTTTATTATTTTGTTAGTAATCCTTTTTTGTTACATGCGATACATGCATTGTAATAGCCTTCAAGCAATATATAAATAATATATATATATATATATATATTATATATATATATATATATATATATATACATATACGTACGTTTTTTGTATTATAATAAAATACATTTGGATCTATTCTTCCATTCTAAGTTTGTTTGGGATGCTATTCTTTAGATAGAGTTTTCGAGTATCTTTGAAACCCCCCAAAAAGTAGCTTTTCGAATTTTAAATATTAGATACAGTCTTTCTTATTCTTTATTATTTTTGTTAATAATCCTTTTTCGTTACTTAATTATGCTTCTTGGCAATTAAATATGAGGCGTTGCGTTCAAACCACTTCTCATACGTATTTAACCAGTCCGTGCGCCACGGGTAGGATATGATATAAACTCGCAAGTATGTGGTATCCTGCGAAGATTGTACTTACCGTTCAGTCGTAATATTCCTTTTTCATTACTTGATTATTTTTCTTGGAAAATAAATATGAGGTGTTGGTTTTGGAGTATTTCCCGTAGCTATTTAGCCAACCCATTCGCCACGGGTAGGATGTGACACGTGGTCACAGGTATGGGGTTTCTAACGAGGACATTATCTACCGTAATGGTTTTTCGTGACAAGCTTGCCAACCATTACACCACGATGGGCCGCCCTATTAAGCCGACCAATTCGTCATGGGTAGGATGTGACACAAGATCAGAAGTATGGGGCTTCTAGCGAAGATCGTACTCGCCATTCAGTCGAAAGAGTTTTTTGCGAATAGCTTGCTAACCATTCCACCACGATGGGCCGCCCTATTTAGCCAACCCATTCGCCCTGGGTAGGATGTGACACAAGTGTTACATAATCATTAGATACCTAATGATTATGACAATAGTGTAGAAATCATATTAGTGTAGCTGATGGCCTTGAGAGTGAGTGACAGCGTTTGACCTCACTCTGACCTTGCGGTCTGGGGATGATCGTGAGAACTGGAAGGCGATAGAAGCCCCTTCCGGTTTAAGGTGTAAGCAACTCAGTCAGTTAGAGTTAGAACTTAGAAGCGAAGCTAGCAAGATGTAAGGATCCGCGCGCATTGTCTGGTCTGGGGGTTTATGGAATAAAGTAACATCATCGTAAATCGAAGTCTTGTTGTTATTACTAAAAGCTAACAATAGCACAGGGCTTCTGATAAGCAGTGATCCCCAACAGAGACCAGACCCGGAATCCTCAATAGAAGACCAGACGAGACCTGTAGAAGATATACCAGACAAAGATAGATGATAGACGGCCAGAAGAACAGACGACAGAGTAAGACGTAAGAAAGTATATAACAACAAGATCAGAAGTATAGGGCTTCTAGCGATGTTTGTACTCGCCATTCAGTCGAAAGATTTTTTTGCGACTAGCTTGCTAACCATTACACCACGAAAGGCCGCCCTATTTAGACAACCCATTCGCTACGAGTAGGATGTGACACAGGGTCACAGGTATGGAGCTTCTAACAAGGATCTTACTCGCCATTCAGTCGTAATGCATCTTCGCGAGTAGCTTGCTAACCATTACACCACGATGGGCCACCCTTTTTAGCCAACCCATTTGCCACGTGTAGAATGTAGGATGTGACAAAAATAACAAGTGAGGATCGTACTCGCCATTCAATCGTAGTGGATCTGCGAGACTAGCTTGCTAATCATTACACCATGATGGGCCGCCCATTATTTACACATACACTATACTACAAGGGTAGGATATGATACAACACCAGAAGTGTGGGTTATCCTCAAGTGAGGATTGAACTCGCCATTCAGTAGAAATGGATCGCCGAAACTAGCTCTTTAACCATTACACCATGATGGTACTCCTTTTTATCCAATCCCTTCGTCACTAGTAGGATGTGACACAAGTAGTTTGGGTTGAGCTGGCTTGGTTTCTTTACCTAAGTACATATCAACCATCATGGGGTATTTAATGCCAAATACATTCTTATTGAAGAACAGTAATGGTACTATTTGTCCCACAGCTGGGGGATGAGGGGTTTCATACCATTTCTAAGAGTATTATTCTGAATGTAAACGTAATAGCGTGACTGGTGTTTGTATTCACATTACAATGTTGCCCTCCAACATATATATATATGCATACATATATATATATATATATATATATATATATATATATATATATATATGAGAGTACGTAAATAAACACTGTGTTTATTTGTTATGGCTTTTAGCCGACAATTTTTTGGGGTGGGGATATGTGCTTAATTGAAGTCATACCTAATTTTTGAAAATTAATTAGTTAATTATTAATGAATTTAGGCGGGCATATATGTTCAAATGTAAGGCTATATATATATATATATATATATATATATATATTCCGTAGTTAGGATCTTTCCATATGTGGTTTAACCAAGCTGATCCAGGTAGACCATAAGGAGAACTCAATGTGCCTAATACTAGTGAGTAAAAGGACAGAACAAGAATATATATATAATATATAATATATATATATATATATATATATATATATATATATATATATACCTTTAGTGATGTTTGTGTTGCAATATATCTTTGCAATATATCTTTCTAATATGATATAATGAAAACTGAAAAACTATTATTTCTTGCTTATGCCAACTTTTGAAAACAATATTTTCAAATGGCTTTAAAGCAAAGTTTAGAAGTGAAGTGAAATAATAAAAGAATTCTATAGTCGACCAATTTCTATAGATTCTTCTGTCATCCATACACAGAATATTTTATTGATTTATCTTTTGGTAATCATGAAAAAAGGAAATGCTAAACTGAAATGATTTAAGAAAGGAAAGTTATTTGGTTGGTTTCGTTTTGTTTTACGGCATATCAACCTCAGTGGGTCATTTAATGCCGATAAAGTTTTGAAATAAATCAATTCTTAATGGATAATACAATTTGTTTTTTAAATACATTTTTCTATTTAACACATAGATGGGACTCTAACAGGTACTACCACTCCGGGTCAGAGTGGACCAGGGAGCAATGATGATGAAGGGGTGCTCCACATTCCCCAAACCTCCAAAACTGGAACCTCACCATCAGATAGAGTTTAACGTCATTCCCAGGACATGTAGACCCGCAGCCACCACCTTCTAGCACCCATATGATTAAAAGGGGTTGAGGCTTGCCATACGGGCAATAGGGTTGGGAAAATCATATAGGTGCTAGGGCTTGACGTAACCAAACGATTGATCGGATGGGGCCTCTCCGACCTCCCGTCTAGCCCAAGATAGGGCCAAAGTGGAGTATTGCATGTCATGAACTGCTTATACACCTGGGCTCTATCCTTAAGCATCACGGGTCGCCACCACGGCCAACAGGTGGCCCCATTGGGGGAGTCTTACCCCTCTGCAGAGGTGCAGTCGGTGCATTCTAACGCCCCACCGACAGGGCGGAGGAAAGTTATCCCGTTACAAATAAAATGAGGGTACTCATAGCAAGTGCACTTATTGACCCATTATACGATGAGTACTCCCCCAACATTATCATACAAAATACCATACAGTGATCTTAAACAAAAAAATCAAGCAAATAATGACAATCAAATGGCAGCAATTATGAGATGAAAATCCCCACAACAAACTCTACAAACTACAGCCCAACTTAAAAGAAAGGACACCTGATCCTTGTAATACCAGAAGAGAAGAAACCGCTATCACGCGGCTACGCATTGGCCACACTAGATTAACCCACTCCTTCATTTTAAAAGAAGAACCTCCATCTAAATGTTCATGTGGAAACCGATACATAATAAAACATATTCTGATTGAATGCACACACCTCTCCCACACTTGAAGAATGTTTTACAATGTTGACAGCATGGACAAACTATTTTGAAAAATAGATCCCAAGAGGATATTAAATCTTTTGAAAAGAACCGGTCTCTTATCAAGGATGTAAGTTCACAGACCTACAAAAATCACCCATTCACTCTCTTGATCTTAAAATTCTCAACAGAAAACTTGATTAAAGCAAATAAACCCCTATACATTTTTGAATACCTAATTACCAATAGAAGTATTCGGCATAAAATAAACCAAAGGGTTGACATGCCGTAAAACCCAACCATGCCCTGTCAGCTGAGGCTTTAAAATACATTAACTGCACCTCTGCAGAGGGATAAGATCCCACCAATATGGCCACCTGTGGCAACCCATGATGCTTAAGGATGGAATCCTAGTGTCTGAGCAGTCCATGACATGCAACACTCCACTTTTTCCCTTACTTAGACTAGACTGGCAGTTAGAGAGGCCCCCTCTAATCAATTAACTGATCACATTCAACTGTATCTAGTTATGAATTACCAATTTTGAAGATCTAGGGAGAATGGCGTACAACTTCATAGTAATTACTCCTAGATCCAATTTCACCCAGCGTGGTAGTATCAATTAGATATATCTTTGATAACCTTTTGTATTATTTACATTTCTAGTAATGTTGTCCTCATCTTTATTGTTATATAGTCAACATTTTGACTGATGTGCTCTCCGACCTTCTTCGGGTGTTTGTTAAACTTAGAGCCTTCAAGTGTTGTTTTGTCGAACTCTAGAGCCTTCATTGTTAAGAAAATGAGGACTATCTACCTAGATAAAACAATACTTGAAGAAAGCCTGAGGCCAAATCAGCCAAATAATGATAAGGACAACAGTCCGAAAAATCTGAATAATACAAATTATCAAGCCTTATTTCAAAAATCCAAACATTATTATTTTTAATTTCTGAAAAATTTGTTATTGTATCCTTCAAAAATAAAAATAAACATTTTTCAGAATTGTCTTTTTAAACTGTGTAAATTGATGAGTAAAAACAAGAAATTTTAATTAATTTAAATGTTTGTCCAGAATGTTTTCTTTAGTATAAGAATTATTTAAAATAACATTTTGTAGATCTCAAGACGAACATTTCAATTCTGACAAAATTTTGGGAATTTATTTATTTGCATCTATGGTTAAATAGATAAAAATGAGTTTAGATAAGTGTTTTAAAATGAGTTTACAAAAGATGAATACCCATCAAAAATGAATAAAACAAAACGTCTTCTCCTCTGATCACGAAGCTCCTAAACAAACTAAACACCCTCTCTGAAAATAATAACATTATATTCTTTTGGATACCAAGTCACATTGGTATCCAAGGAAATGAAAAGGCAGACAAAGCCGCAAGAAAGGCACTTCAGACACATATGAGCAAATCTAAAATCCCATATACATATCTGAAACTAACCATAAACAAATTTATATCAGACAAATGGCAGAAATCATGGGACAATCTGACTCAAAACAAGCTCCATGAAATACAGAAGTTATTGGAGAGTGGCCGACGGGCCACAGAAGTATTAGAAGAGAAGAAGTAATACTCGCCAGATTGCGTATTGGGCACACCCACATTACCCATTGGTACCTGTTAAAAGGGGAGGTGTGTCGCAGTGTGCCCAACATGCAAAGTACAACTTACACCAAGCATATCTTTCTAAATTGTAACAGACTTAAACATATCCGCGCAAATTACTATCAAGCTAGAAACCTGAAAGACATCTTCAAGAATACAAACCCTGAAAACATTTTAAATTTTATTAAAAAAAGCAACCTTTTCAACAAAATATAACAGAACATAACCAATTATCTCCATAGAACCACTACTTTAAAGTCTGAAATCCAAAATAACCTTTTTGGCATTAAATGACCCACAGGGGTTGATATGCCGTTAAACAAAACTCAAACTAAAATTCAAAACGTCTTCGGCATAAAACAACCCAGTAAAGGTTGACATGCCGTAAAATCCAACCAACCATAATAGAACGCCCACACAAAGCACTTCTCGTATAATAATCAAAATACAAAATAACAAAAAGATTTTTTTGAAAACTATAGAAGAGGCAAACGCTGGAATTTTTATGTCTGATTTTCAAAGTCTCCAAGAGTTCCAAAAATGGTAAAATTGGTGTGCTATTATCTTCTCACTGGTGTTCCGGAATATTAGAGATATCTGTTGTTTGTTCCTATGAGGAGAGAAAGGTTACTCAAATGAGAGGGAAACATTTGACACGTGGCAGATTCTTACCAAACACACGAACTGGGAAGTGTTTAGGAGATCTGCGACATAAGGGTCCCTCCTAAGCTGCCATTTTTTTCTCGTTTGACCTTTAGTATCGTTGGAAGGACCACCCAGGGTTAAATATATATCACGATAAATACTAACATCGGGACAATTTGTTGAAGATCACCTTGATAAGTTAATGTTGTATATCGAGTGACGGAAGAAAAAAAAAACGGAAAGGAAAATGAAAAATAGGAATAAATACAAAAAGAAAGAAAAAAAAGAAAAACAAAAGACTAATTGTTAAGATTGAAAGTCAGAAGGGTAATTTGTTAAATGTGAGAATGAAAAAACAAACGAGATAAAGAATGACACTGACGAAAGAGAAAATGAAAGAAAAACAATTAGTAAGGAAATAAGAAAATAAGAAAGACATTTTGGTAGAGTAGAAAGAAAGAAAGAAAAGAAAGAAAGAAAGAAAGAAAAAGGCAGTTTAAAGCAAAAAGAAAAAGGAAATAAAGAAAACTCTAAAATAAAAAAGAAAGTTTCTGAAAAGAAAAGAATGATTGTAAAGAAAGAAAGAAAGAAGAAAGAAAGAAATATATATATATATATACAGATAGACAGACAGATAGATAGATAGATAGATAGATAGATAGACAGAAGGATAGAAAGAAGGTCCTAAAAAGAAAAGAAAGAAAGAAAGAAAGAAAAAAGGCTATAAAAAAGAAAGAGAGAAAAAGTAGGGCCTAAAGAAAGAAAGGAAGAAGGAAAGAGAAGACAGAAAAAAGAAAAAAAGAAAAAAATGAATGAATGGGTGAAAGTAAGTCCTAAACAAAGAAGGAAAGCCCTAAAAAAGAGTCAAAAGAAAGAAACAAACAAACAAGCAAAGAATGATTTGACCGCAAAAATAAGAATGATATTAAAGAAGAAAAAAAGAAAGAAAATACAGAAAAAAGAAATTCATTTAAAAAAGACAAAGAAAGCAGAATGGGTTTCAAGAAAAAAAAGAGAGAATAAAAAGGGGAAAAATATTTTAAAACAATGAAATAATTATTAAAAGAAAGAAGGAAGTAAAATATATGTAAAAAAGAAACCAAATTATCCAGACCAATTGGAAGAAAGCAGAAGTAAAGAAAGAAAGAAGGAAAGAAAGAAAGAAAGAAAGAAAGAAAGAGAAAAACGTTTGCGAAAGAAATTATAAATTATCAAAAGACAAAGAAATAAAGGAAAATGAAAGAGTAATGAAAGAAAGAAAGAAAAAAAGAAAGGAAAAAAAAGAAGATAGATATGTCAGGAATTTTTTTTTATAAAAAGAAACAAAATTATTCAAAGAAAGAGAGAGAGAGAGAGAGAGAGAGGGAGAGAGAGAGAGAGAGAGAGAAGAAAGAAAGAAAGAAAGAAAGAAAGAAAGAAAGAAAGAGCAAAAACGTTTGAAAAATAATGGAAAGAAAAGAAAGTGTAAATAGATAAAAAAGAAAGAAAGAAAGAAAGAAAGAATAAAAACTTTGAAAAAATAATGGGAAGGAAAGAAAGTGTAAATAAATAAATAAAAAAAGAAAGAAAGAAAGAAAGAAAGAATGAAAACTTTTGAAAAAATAATGGAAAGAAAATAAACTGTAAATATATTAAGAGAAAGAAAGAAAGAAAGAAAGAAAGAAAGAAAGAAAGAAAGAAAGAAAGAATAAAAACGTTTGAAAAATAATGGAAAGAAAAAAGGGTAAATAGATAAAGAAAAGAGAAAGAAAGAAAGAAAGAAAGAAAAGAAAGAAAGAATAAAAACTTTTGAAAAAATAATGGAAAGAAAAGAAAGAGTAAATAAATTAAAAAAAAAACGAAAAGAAATAAATACACGTTCGTAATGAGGGTACGGTAAAAAAAATATAAGTTACAAAATGAGGAACATTTAAGAGGCAAACCTACAACGACAGACAAAGGGGGTGGGAGATACTCCCACACCCAACTCCACCAACACAATACCACCAAAAACAATGTCACATAAATCTGCCATAGATAAGTGGCTGGCTTATCTCGCAAATAACCGTAACATTTACAAAAGAAAAAAAAAACTATTAATAAAAGACCAACGACCAGCGGGGTTCAGCAAAAATCTGTTAATCATACAAGAAACAATAAAGAGGAAGATAACGATTATATCTTGAGCAAATTACGCCCTTACTTATTAAAGCAATAATATAACACTGAAAAGGTTCCAATAACAACGACTATATATTATATTATCTATATTATATATTATATTATCTATATTATATATTATATATACTAGCAAATATATGCACCCTCCGGGTGCAAGTATTTAAGTTTTGATATAATAAAATATCATATTGAATTAGAAAGGCTAATGAAACTTACTAAGAATGCAGATAAAAAGATCTGCAACGGAGGGGGTATAATCGAAAAATAGAACAACTTTGAAACTAACTATTCCATCATTTTCCATTACTCCCCTCTTTCATTGGTAAATTTTCCTAATTTAACTATTTAGTTAAAATAGGAAGTAAAGGATATTATTACAGTTATTTCTTCTTGTAAATAAATTTCTTTTAAGATTTATCCACGAGATTGTTGTTTATATTTCTTAAGATAAAACCAAACAATTAGAAATCAATAATACCAAGCACATATTTATTAATATAAAATTTTAGATATCAATATGCAAATTAGCCTTCTCGTTCAAACTGTAAACCGCTATTGTGTTGTATATATAAATACAATTGCATGTTATTAGTACGTAGATATGGTCAACAGTATTAATAATGTAAAACAACTTTTATTAATAACTGAAGGTTTAAAAGAATGAAATCACGGAGAATTTGACGTAAATAATAAAGGGAATTGTGACATGTGTAGTAATATAGTTTCGGTTACAGACAGAAAAACACACAATCTCCATTATAATAAGATAAGATTATGTATCTATATTATGTATTATATATATATTTTTATTATATATATACATTTTATCATATATATATATTATATATATATATATTTTATCATATGTATATATATATATTATATATATATATTATCATATATATATTATATATATATATTTTATTAAATATATATTTTTTATTATATATATACATATATTTTATCATATATATATATGTATATATATTTTATTAAATATATTTTTTTTTATATATATATATATCTTATTATATACATATATTATTATATATATGTGTATTTTATTATATATGTGTATTTTATTATTAGTATATATATGTGTGTATTTTATTATTAGTATATATATATGTATATTATATATTCTGTATATTTTATATATATATACATGTGTGTGTGTATATTTTATTATATATATATTTTTTATTATATATATATATATATATATTATATGTAAATATGATATATTGAAGTATATATTTTTATTATATATATAATTTTATTATATGTATATATATATATATTATATTTATTTTATTATATATATATTATAGGGCCGGGTTAGCTCAGTCGGTAGAGCGTTCGGCTAGAAACCACAAGGTTCCTAGTTTGATACCGGTCCTCGCCAACTCAACGTATGAGTAGCACAGGGATCTGTGCGGCAAAGTAAGGAGCTGATGGTAGGTGTGGCGCTCCACCTCAGATGCTAGAAACAATCCCCTTGGTCTAGCGCTCTTGAAAAGGGGATAGACTCCCTCGCTGACTGGCTGATACCGACTTTAGGCCACCCCGTCGACTTTACTTACTATATATATTATTTATATATGTATTTTTTATCATTATTATATATACTAGCAAATATATGCACCCTCCGGGTGTAAGTATTTAAGTTTTGATATAATAAAATAGCATATTAAATTAGAAACGCTAATGAAACTAAATAAGAATGCAGATAAAAAGATTTGAAACAGAGGGGGATATAATCGAAAAATAGAATAACTGAAATTTATTCTTCCATCACTCTCGTCTTTCATTGTTATTTTTTCTAATTTAAGTATTTAATTAAAAGATGAAGTAAAGAATAAAATGACAGTTATCTTTTCATGTTAATGGATTTCATTTAAGATTCATTGAAGAGATTTTTGCTTATATTCATTAAAATAAAGCCAAACAATTAGAAATCAATAATACTAAGCATATATTTATTTAAATTACATTTTTAATATCAATATGCAAATTAGCCTTCCCGTTCACACTGTAAACTGCTATTTTGTTGTATATATAAATATAATTGCATGTTGTTAGTATGTAGATATGGTTAACAGTATAAATTATGTTAGACAATTTTATTAATAATTGAGGTTAAAATAAGGATAAATTCATGGTGAATGTGATGTCAATAACTAAGAGAATTGTGACTTGAGTAGGAATATAGTTTCGGTTACAGACAGAAAAACACACAATCTCCATTATAATAAGATATATGTATATATGCGTAGCTTATTATATATATTTATGTATATTTCATTATATATATATATATATATATATAAAGAACTTTTTAATAGAAAACAAACACAGGATGTCATGAACGATGGAGACACTTTATGTCGATACTTAAGTATTCCAGGGTTTTTTTTTTAAATAAAACCTTTTTCCGGATATTGAAAATTTGTATGAGTAAAAGATGAAAGATGTTCAGTGTATGTTGTTTTCTGTGATAAAAGGTTATTTACCGTTATTTACGTGGCGTTTATAGATGAAAGCCGATGACGCGATATATATATATATATATATATATATATATATCTTATTATAATGGAGATTGTGTGTTTTTCTGTCTGTAACCGAAACTATATTACTACTTCACAATTCCCTTTTTTATTGACATCACAATCTCAATGATTTTATTTTTATTTAAATCTCAATTATTAATAAAATTGTTTTACATTATTAATGCTGTTGACCATGTCTACATACTAATAACATGCAATTATATTTATATATAAAACAAAATAGCGGTTTACAGTGTGAACGGGAAGGCTAATTTGCATATTGATATTTAAAATGTGATTTTAATAAATATGTGTTTAGTACTATTGATTTCTAATTTTTTGGTTTTATTTTAATGAATATAAGCAAAAATTTCTTCAATAAATCTTAAATGAAATCCATTAACAAGAAGAAATAACTGTAATTTTATTCTTTACTTCCTCTTTTAACTAAATACTTAAATTAGAAAAAATAACAATGAAAGACAAGAGTGATGGAAGTGTAAGTTTCAGTTGTTCCATTTTTCGATTATACCCCCCCCCCCGTTTCAAATCTTTTCATCTGCATTCTTATTTAGTTTCATTAGCCTTTCTAATTTAATACAATATTTTATTACATTAAAACTTAAATACAGAGGGTGCATATATTTGCCAGTATCAATAAAATCATTTTTCTATATATTTCTTTTACTATCTTATATTATTTATACATTCTTGCTATTAAGGTGTGCGTTTCTCTTGTTCGGATTTTTTCTTTTATTTGACTTTTAGTTGATTTGTATTATGTTTTATCTCTTATTCATTTATTTAAAAAAAATTAACTTTTAATCGTTTTTTAGTTTTGGAATATATGTATATATATATAAATAAATAAATAAATAAATATAGAGTAGGAAGCGCGTGGTGTAATGGTTAAAGTCATGGGAAATAGACTCGTCGCTCCGAGTTCAAATCTTGGACGTGGTAATTGCATTTCACTTAGCGCTAATACCCTAGGGAAATGTATGAATCCTACTCTCCCTCCAGTTATGGGTAAATAGTAGGGCAGACTGGGCTCTTTAACCTTGGTTAGGCAACCGTCTAGGAGGAGGAAAATTCTGAATTCAAACCTGTTGAACTCCGCTTAAGAAATTTGACCTTGTGTCACATCCTGCTCGTATGGAGTGGTTGATATATATATATATATATATATATATATATATATATATATATATATATTCAACTTTCTCCATACTGGTCTAAATTGCTTGACAATTCGTTCCGCTATTACGTTCAATTTCTCACTAATTTCGTGAGGAAAGGCATGAACAATCCCCATTTATGAATTAATTAGTACGAGTACTGTTCTTAATATAAGAAATAAATAAAATAACCCACGAAATTTAATTTTCATTAAACAAAGAAATTCAAACCAAACCATACTTACATTCCCCTAGCCTAATAATGGGCCAAAGGGAAGTGTTGCATGTCTTAGACTGCTCAGCCACCAGGAATCCGTCCTTAAGCATCATGGGTTGTGTTGTAGAATTGCTAGCACTCCTTCAACATTCTACTAGATGGCCTGGCTCACAGCCTTAAATTGTTTACGATTAAGGACTTCAACAATTGATTAATTAGCTGATTAATATTTCGGACTGATCTTACTGTGTTTGGCTATACCGCATTTGACCCTCCTCTATTTCTTGGAAGTTATCTTGTTAATTGTTTTGTAAGTTATTGTTTTATGTTTTTGTATGTATCCATTAGCACCGGATACTGGTGTTGAATAAATATATTAAGCAATCAATTTCTTCAGTGAATCATTTCATCTGCATGTTACAAAACTTTGCCATCCACGACCAACAGGTGGCTCTATTGGGTGTGTCTTACTCCTCTGCAGAGTTGCAGTCGGTGTATTTCATAGCCCCAGCCGATTCAACAGCGCACACAGACAAGAGGTTTCCAAATCTTTACGAGTCGTATATATTTTTTGTAGCATTTTAGATACAAGTTCTTATAAAGATGATCTGTCAATTGTCACAATTGATTGTAGGTCACGTGCTTTCATAGTATTTTCACTGACTTCCTGTTTGTTGGGAAAGATAAAAGTTTTCACTTAACTACCATCCGGACCGGAAATTCAATCAGAAAGTCATTCAGTTTTACCTCCCAGCTCCATGGCAACGGATGCCAAGCATTATTCACAGATGATCTTCGCTTTATTTTCAATTTTCGTTTTTGTTTTGGAAAAATCCAATGTTTTTACCGCCCTGTCGACTGGGGCGTTAGAATGCACCGACTGAATCTCTGCAGAGGGGTAAGACTCCCCCAATGGGGCCACCTGTTGGCCGTGGGTGGTGACCCGTGATGCTTAAGGATAGAGTCCATGTGGATGAGCAGTTCATGACTTGCAATACTCCACTTTGGCCCTATCTTGGGCTAGACGGGCGGTCGGAGAGGCCCCCTCCGATCAATCGGTTGGTCACGTAAAGCCCTAGCACCTATATGATTTCCCCAACCCTATTGCCCTTATTGCAAGCCCTAAGCCCTTTTTATCATATGGAAGCTAGAAGGCGGTGCCTGTGGGTCTACATATCCTGGGTATGACGTTAAACTCTATCTGATGGTGAGGTTCCAGTTTTGGAGTTTTAGGGAATGTGGAGCACCCCTTCATCACCATTGCTCCCTGGTCCACTCTGACTCGGAGTGGTAGTACCTGTTAGGGTCCCATCTATCAGTTAAATAGAAAAATGTATTTATAAAAAAATTGTATTATCCATTAAGAATTGATTTATTTCAAAACTTTATCGGCATTAAATGACCCACTGAGGTTGATATGCCGTAAAACAAAACAAACCAAACCAAACCAATGTTTATACACAACACGTACAGAAAACTATCTCATGATTATCAAGATGTGACGATAAGCACGGATTCTTTGGTTTCTTCTCGCCATCCGTCCCTATCTTGCCACTGGTTATCAACCTTATTTTTTTAAACGGGCCGACCGCTTTGATTTCTATTTGACTCTGTTGGACCTCCTATAACCATCCGATGTTTAAAAGTCATATTGTATTTTTATAATTAAATATTGCCTGATACCCAAACATCTGTTGGGATTATCTGCCCTTTTTGTCTGGAAGAGTTATCTTCCCGCTGGGTTTCAGTTTCCAACCACCAGGTGCTGCTGTATTTAAGCGCCCGATTCAAACTTTCTCGTTCTCTTTTCTCCTTCTTCTCGGGCGGAACATCATGGGTTAGACATTTGTGTCTACACCCCACCCTCGTGGGGACCTCTAGTCCCCACGGACGGACTAAGTCAATAAGTGACTATCCATAACTCTTTTTATATGTACATGTAGGTAACTATTGAATGTGTCCTTTTATTATATCTTATTTTTATTATCTACTATGTATCTTGTATTTCATGTTATATATTATTCCATGTGCTTAAAGTCCATCTCGTTATATGTTTAACACCCTTGTCGGAGTTGTTCGTTTCAACAAGTTATAACCAAATATTATAACCTTGAATCTTACGAATGTTATATGCTCCCCGGGGTTCATATTACGTCACACTACCTAAAACGTCATAACGTAGAATAAATACACTCAAACATTTAGCATGCAATGTTAAACAGTCCTCATTGGTTTTTCAAACAAGTTTTAATAAATACATACCTGGTATTATCTATCTATATATAGTTTTATTTTATTTTAATATATATTTAAAGTTATCAGAACTAAGTATCCATTTCAATTTTGTAATATTTTTTACTCCTTTAATAAATTTATTTTATTTCTTACTCCTTTAATAAATTTGATGACTTTACTTTACTTATGATAAAAACTCTCTGATATCTAAATTTTCAACTCCCACCACTTCGGGTAATTGTTTTACGTAGCCCAGAGGGCGTTTTTTTTAATTTTGCTAGTATATTTAATAATTAATGAACTGACCTTGCACCTTTATCCTAAAAATAAGCCTTCATAACTGAATAAACAACCGCAAAAACTACAATAATCTCCCAAACGAATACCACAAACAAACAATAACTACAACAAATAATCCAGGTGAGGAAGACCAATGAAATAATTGAAAGCACCTGAGTAAAAAACTATGAAATACCTTCTCTACCATCTGGATCCTAAAATACGAAAGACAACAAGAAAACGTGAACGTCTACACATAAGCAAGAAGAAATATTATTAAAACCTGTTTAAATAATAACTTTCCGCTAAAATACAATATATATATATATATATATATATATATATATATATATATATATGTAAACACGGTTTGTTTGGAATGGCTTTTTGCCGATAATTTTTGGGAGAATAAGTGCTTAATTGGAGTCGTACCTAATTTTGAAAATTAATTAGTTAATAATGAATTAGGCGGGAATACCTATTAAATGTATGGCTAAACAAAATCGAGAAAAATCAATCTCTGTATGTACATTTCGGCCTATTAGGCCTCATCAGCAGAGCTATAGATCGGAAGACCGCCCTGTGCGTGATTTGAAACCGGACTGCCAAGCTGACAGGCCGATCCCATAAGAGGTTATCTATAGCTCTGCTGATGAGGCCTAATAGGCCGAAATGTACATACAGAGATTGATTTTTCTCGATTTTGTTTAGCCATACATTTAATAGGTATTCCCGCCAAATTCATTATTAACTAATTAATTTTCAAAATTAGGTACGACTCCAATTAAGCACTTATTCTCCCATATATATATATATATATATATATATATATATATATATATATATAGGGCAGACTGGGCCCTTCAGCCTTGGGTAGGTAACCAGTCTAGGAGAAGGATGACTCTGAATTCAAAATTCCTGAGGTCGGTCGTTGATTGGGTTTGTGGCAACCTTTGATGCACCAATTCTTTCCTATCGACTGTACCAAAAAGAGTGGATGGCCCAACACAAGCCTTCACCACTATAAACAAATCACTGTGTGGGTGTTCATTGTATGTGAACCCTCATACGTCGAAAAATCGACGAGAGAGTCCATAATATATATATATATATATATATATATATATATATATAGAGAGAGAGAGAGAGAGAGAGAGAGAGAGAGGGGAGAGAGAGAGAGAATGAATAGAGAATAAATAAGAAAAGTATGTGGCATAAAAAGGTGTTCAATGCTAATAAAGCAGAGCAGATTTACAATCAATAATTATTATATTGTGGATGTTATAAACTCATAACTATAAGTTTTATGCTTACGCAATCTTCAGATGAGTCAAATAGTTGAGATTTTAAAAAACAGTATTTTTAGCGTTTATATAAACGTAAACCGTGTTCACGCGATGGAATGTTATAATGTTAAAGTTTTCTGGGTTTTTTTTTCAAATAAGCCACAGTTTAAAAAAAAACTTTAACATATATATATATATATTATATATATATATATATATATATATATAAATTGTCGTTTGTATTGTCTATATGATTTTCACCGTTTTTCTCAGTTATCTTGCAGGGTTGGTGGGGTTTTTTTAACGTGGGGACGAAAGAAAAGAGGGAGAAAATGATTGAATATTTACGTTGGTT
>CM042160.1:6789611-6794611 GCA_023376005.1 Doryteuthis pealeii
GAAACAGCACCCCATAAGGAAGCAGCTGTATTTCCACCTGCCTCCCATCTCACAGACCATCCGAGGGAGACGGACTAGATATGCAGGTTACTGTTAGAGAAGCAAGGACGAACTCGAAAGTGACGTTCTCCTGTAGAACAACACATGGATAATGTCGGCCGCCCAGCAAGTACCTACATTGACCAACTTTGCGAGGATGCTGGTTGCTGCACGGAAGACCTCCCAGGGGCAATCAATGATAGGGAAGGTTGGTGAAAGATTGTCATGGATATCCGTGCTGCCTGCGTGACATAATGATATATATATATATATATATATATATATATATATATATATATATATATATATATATATATACCTTACAAAGAAAGGAAAAACTCAATAAACCGTCATTCTGTAATAAATTTATTTCGGCCAAACCTTAAGAGGCTTTTAGAAATTTAAAGAAATATCAAAAACTCCCTAGAAGTTCAGTCTCATCAGACATTCACAGTTCTAAATCTTTTAATTTCTAAAAGCTTTTTAAGTTTTGGTCGAAATAAATTTATTACAGAATGACGGTTTATTGAGTTTTTCCTTTCTTTCAAAGGTAAATATTGTTTTGTATTTAATCTAAAATATAGATTATCATGCATTGAACTCTCTGTAGGGATAAATAAAGATCCTTGTATTTGCAAACATAACACGTTCTTTGTGTGTTTAACTATAAAGAAAGAAATGAAATAAAAACTAGTATCATCAAAAAAATCACAACTCGTTTCACAAAAGACAAAATCACAAATGACAAAAAAATCAGACGGTTAGAATCGTAATTGATAAAAAAAAAAAAATAAAAAATAAAAAAATATTCATTTCTGTTTTTAATTCAAAATGCTGAAAACTTAGACAATTTGTTTTTTGTACTCAACTTCTCTTGGACTCGCGACAAGCGACACGTTTCGATAAAAAATTTAAAAAATAAATAAAAAAATCCTAAACTTGTAATACTAAATTTTAAACAAATCTGATATAACAATTATAAGCAGATTTTTGTATTTTGAAAAGTTAACATAACTTTAAAATAAAAGTTACGTGTAAAAATTGCATAGAAAACAATATTGGCAAATAATGACCACTTGATTTGTTTTTTAATAATCTACCAAAAATCAGTTAACAGATTTCAAATAAAATGTTCGGTTCTTACATTCATAAATACAGTCATTATTTTTTTGTAAAAAAACATTGAGGGAAATACTTTAAAGTCAATAGTTTCCTTTATTCAAATGTTAAGAAATGTCAAATTATTCAATATTTACTTCAGTTAATAAAAACATTTATAATTTAATTATAACAGCCCAGGTTACACTTGAAAAACACGTTGAAAAATTCGGAAGTAACTTATAATTTCATTAAAGCAAATATTAAATAAAATAAAGCAAATATTTCATTAAAGCAAATTTCATTAAAGCAAACTAAAACATGCAATGTATTATACAATGAGATTTTGAAGATCCCATGTAGAATCATCCCTTACTACCAGTTTTGGATACCTTTGCTCCCATAAGTTTGTTATGAGCTTTCTAATTGGTGATTTAAATTAACTCTCACTACTAACATATAAGCAATGATCGTTTCCCTGGAAACTTGATCTCTCAGTGACCGTAAAATACATAAAGAAACCTATGTATTTATTAGTTTAAAAACACCAGTCCCGCTACAAGTGTCAGTGGACGAGGGGATAAGATATCAGACAGGTAAACAACCAGTCTTAGTTCGACCCTAGCCAAGGATAGTTATGTCTAGCCACACCGAAGAGGCGTGAAACGCCGAAACACGTGTCTGTGGATGACTTATTAATATATATATATATATATATATATTATATATTATATATATATATATATATGCACCTATCCAGGAACACAGTGTGGCTTCCGAGCAACCAACTGCTGGATGGGTGCCGGGAGAGCGGATGCCACTCTGCACGGCACTGACGGGCCTAACGAAGGCATCCAACCTGGCCACCCGAAGTGTTTGCAGTCACTACACCAGAGATTCCAGATATTGCCATTCAAAAATGGTGCCACTCAACCACTCACGCAGTTGCAGGGGAAAAATAAAAAGTGGACTCTACGCCATCGTCTTTAGTAGACGGAAGGATGTCAACATATATATATATATATATATATATAATATATATATATATATATATGACTAGAGATGGTAGATCTTACTTTATAACTTCGCTTGATGGTTCTCTTGCTTGGCTCTGACTTGTTGCTGCTATCTGTTTCCACTTCGGTCGCCATTTTCTTTGGGGCGACTACTATAGGGTGGGTGTTGATTTTCTTCCTTGCTAACTCTCTGCTGGGCTGAGCTGGTCATTGTCTTAATTATTTAACAAACTATAAGACTTGGTTTTACTTGATCAAGTTTTATTAGCCCATATTTGATTCCGCCGCGGGAAGATGGACTCAAGGAGCTGACAACACGTCTACGCTCTTTGAAATCTGGGTCGCATCTGCTTAACTTACTAGATCCCGTGTCTGTCATGGTGCACAATCGCGCGCCTTTAAGGGGTCAACAGTTATAACCGTCACCGGTAATTTTCCATAGGGACCCCTGATATTAAAGTTAACGGCCCTTAGTTTAAATATTTCTAGCTACAGGTCTGTTCCCAGTTTATAATTTCCCATGAATTGTAACACTAATACAGCATGTTTTATATATATATATATATATATATCAATTTAGTCTAGCCCGACGACTTTACTTTTACTTATATATATATATATATATATATATTATATATATTGTGGGGGGGATTTAGTATGAAGCATTAGGAATGGAATGTCAGAAACTCGTTTTTTTAGTGTTAAGTTTCGTTTTATTTCGTTTAATTTTCGAGAGCGCTTGCTTCTCTTCATCGGAACGATTTTTGACTGTTTAGATTGGTATCGGTTTCTTTTATTCTCCTCCATCACCACCACCACCACCACCACAATGACGAACAGTAGAGACAAAAAAAAAACTAGAAACAAACCAATGAATACACCAACACAAAAAACACCCACACGTGAGGAAAAAAGAAACGAGGTCACCATCAACGACCGCCCACACACCACCCAACAGATGATACGACTACTCTGAAAAATGACGTTATATAATAGCCCATAGAATACAATTACTGATACTTAGTATTACTCTTTATGAAAAGTAAATAGTGAGCGCCTTATATGCGAAGTGGTGGTATCTGGTAGGCTTATTTTGGACTTCAGATAGGGACACAGTTTAATAATTGCTTGGTGTTATTGATCTCTTTTATTCTCGAACGTATCAAAATGAATCCTATGAAAGATTTTATATAGAAACCAATTAAGATATAATTAAAATAAGCGTAATCTTTTCATGTGTTCTTATTTGACTTCATTAGTCTTTCTAATCTAATATGATACCTAATTACATTACTGCAAATCCACTAAATAATCATTATTTAATCTTAATTAGCATATTATTTATTAACAATGTCTCTATGAAAGTGTAGGTGAGATAGATTTGCCTAAAAACCTCAATATCGTTGATATGTTTAAAATCCTGCGATGTGTGTTATATATCATTAAGAAATAAATGTTTACATAGTATATGGTGTGAATAATTTGCATACTGGTTTTAACAACACCGTGTTTAATAAAGAATTACTTGGTGTTATTGATGTAATAATATGGAGCTTGCTAGTCACGTCACCAAATGTAATACGATGCTGGTTGGGGTGCCAAATGTAATACTATGATCTGGTCACGGGACCAAATGTAATACTATGCTGTTGTGGCGTCGAATCCAACGCGATGGGTGTTCTTTGACCCACAGGAAAGTTGAAGTGCTTGTTCCGGGCTGTACCTGAAATTGACCAAATTCACCAAGGTTGTTCCACAATTAACACGAATGCGTTTTTAACAATAAAAGACCTTTATTAATCATACAGTGACAAGGGCCATGAGATGGAGCTATCAATTTGCTAGGGAAGCAGCTGTCCGATCTGGTCAAGGACCAGCTTTCAACTCTGGTCAAGTACCAGCTCTCCAATCTGCCTGGGACCCTTTTGGGTCCTCTTTTATGGGTTCCAAACCCCCGAATCCAGGGCTCTCATTGGCCAGCCAATAGAAACGCCGGACCAATGGCCCTACAGTGTAAACATCAGGAGGTGTACAAAACCCCACCCACGTGGTTGCATTTGATTGGACGGCCAATCAAAATCATGGCATTGGGTTACATATCTCGGAGGTGGGTAACAAGTCTCCGCCCCAGTTTCCTGATTGGTGAGGCACCTGATAATATTTTTGTTATTGTATAAATGGTCCTGTCAATTGCTATGATAATTCCCAGGAACTGGCCCAAGACCACCCGGGCAAATTGAGATTATCAACTTTTAAAGATTTAATCTTTAAACTGTTTTTGCTAAATAAATGTCCTTATCTTACACAGTCCCCACAAGACCAATAATAGATATGGATGTTATCAGTCATAAAAAGCCAGACATTCGTTTTTAAATCAACCACTTTTAGCCTGGATAAAGTGATTCCTATCTTTTGGAGTCTCCATGTAAATGATAATATGATAAAACAGACTTTTGCTTTACATCAACCTATTTCTGCCATTAGGATTGGTTTTGTTCAAAAACTATTTATCATCTTGTTTCGACGCTACAAGAATGATAATATATTTATATGAAAACATTTGTATAAACAAAAAGTCATTTGTGTTATATCAACCATCAACCGACTTTTAGCCATTAGAATTTCTTGTACTCTAATCTAAGTCGCTTGTACGATTCTAGACTCAATTGTTTTGTTTTTAAGTATCTAATCGGATATCGCCAATCAGCCCATAACACTACAGTGTTATATTTATTTCTAATATGATTGTATTATACTCAAACGTATCAAAATGATCCTATGTATGATTTTATACTGAAATCGTTTAGAATAAAGTAAAAATAAGTTTAATCTTTTTTTCTCTTTTTT
>CM042160.1:6799611-6809611 GCA_023376005.1 Doryteuthis pealeii
CATATATATATATATATATATATATATATATATATATATTATAAAACGCTCATTAGCATACTGAGACCCATTGTAGTCCCGCACGTAATCAAAGGCATTGCCTATACATATATGTATATATATATATATGTGTGTGTGTGTGTGTGTGTGTGTGTGTGTCTGAATGAACCATAAAGTTTGTGTTTTTATTTATGTTATCTACATCGGTTCATATTGATCAATTTATATTTTACTCAATATATATATATATATATATATATATATGTGTGTGTGTGTGTGTGTGTGTGTGTGTGTGTGTGAATAAAGAGGCATTAAATACCAGGGGTAATCACGATATCCCTTGTATTTTCATTCACAAATAAAATTGCTCTGTTTATAAAAATTAAGCATTGGGCTTTCATACGGAACCTGAACTCTACAACAAACTACTGGCAGAGAATAAGACCAGCCTAGAATCACCCTTGTACCAACAACCTTGGTACCCCAACAAAGTATATGCATATATGTGTATAGATACACACACATATATATATTAGTAAGGGGTCGGGTTAGCTCAGTCGGTAGAGCGTTCGGTTAGAAACCACAAGATTCCAGCTCGATACTGGTCCCTGCCTACTCAGCGTATGAGTAGCACAGGGATCTGTGCGGTAAAATAAGGAGCTGATGGCAGGTGTGGCACTCCACCTCAGATGCTAAAAACAATCTCCTTTGTCTAGCGCTATTGAAAAGGGGATAGACTCCCACGCTGACTGGCCGCCCCGACGACTTTACTTTATATATATTAGTCATCCACAGACACATGTTTCGACCTTTACGTCTCATCAGTGCAGCTCGACTTTTTTTACAGCTACTTCTAGCAGGAAGCGAAACCGGACAAAATTCGCGCCTGTCAATCTCCTTACCCTCAAGGCCGTCACGGACAATTAATTGATACATGATGGACTCTCCCGTCGATCGAGGTATGAGTGTTCATACAATGAACATCCACTCAGTGATTTGTTTATACTGGTGAAGGCTTGTGTTGGGCCATCCACACTTTTTGGCACAGTCAATAGGAAAGAATTGGTGCATCAAGGGTTGCCACAAACCCAATCAACGACCGACCTCAGGATTTTTTAATTCAGAGTTATCCCTCTCCTAGACTGGTTACCTACCCAAGGCTGAAGGGCCCAGTCTGCCCTACTATTTAAGCCATAGCTGGAGGGAGAATATATGGATTCATACCTTTCCCAAGGGTATGAGCGATATGTGAAATGCCAACAGCCTCGTCTAGGAATTGAACTCGAATCGACGAGTCCATTTTCCACACTCTAACCACTAGCCCACGCGCCTCCAATTGATACATACTTACGTAGATATATGTATTTACAATCAATAGAAAAGCCAACTCTGTAAACAACGGGCGAGTAAATGCCTTAAGATAGATGGCGAAAGTTCAATTAGAGTCTCCCCAACTGTGCTCTACCGGGAATATTGGGAGCATATATATTAGTCATCCACAGACACGTGTTTCGACGTTTACATCCCATCAGTGCGGCTTGATTTTTAATAGCTACTTCTAGCCGGGATCGAAAACCGACAGAATTTTCATCTGTCAAGCTCCGTAGTCTTACACACACACACACACACACACACACACACACACAATATATATATATATATATATATATATATATATATATATATATATATATATAAAGTCGTCGGGGCGGCCTAAAGTCGGTATCAGCCAATCAGCGAGGGAGTCTATCCCCTTTTCAATAGCACTAGACCAAGGAGATTGTTTTGGCGTCTGAAGTGGAGCGCCACACATACCATCAGCTCCTTACTTTACCGCACAGATCCCTGTGCTACTCATAGGCGGAGTTGGCGAGGACCGGTATATATATATATATATATATATATATATATATATATATGTGGAGTAAATATGGAAATAAATCCGACAATGTTAAGAAATTTGAAAAACAAAGTGCTCCAAAAATAAGATGAATTTATTTATCGACGCTTAAAAGTTTCGGTATATCTAAACCTTCATCAGGATAGATTATTGGGTGAACAAATACAGTTACACAGTCATCTACAAAACATCCATCAATTTATTCACCCCATAATCTATCCTGATGAAGGTTTAAATAAACCGAAACGTTTAAGCGTCGATAAATAAATTCATCTTATTTTTGGAACACTTCGTTTTTCAAATTTATACATATAACGTCTGCGTTATCAATTTTTTGTTGAATCCCATCACGGAATTTTAGATACTACACACACACACACACACACACACACACACACACACATATATATATATATATATATATATATATATATATATATATATATATATATAAACATCGTTCTATTTATATATTATCGATCAATATACTTTTATCTTTATATCTATCAAAAGAATCGATATATAACACTAGTTAATCGAAAGAATCAAAATATTACACCAAATTACTAAATGAGAATTTTTTAAAATCTAATATTTGCCGAGGTTTTTGAGACCCTTGCTTCTTTTTGTTTACAAGAAAAGTTAGCGATAATTAGATTCCCAGACAAGAAAAATCTTCTTAATAATAAAAATATATTTCTAGGGAAATGCATCACAAGAGCCATAATTCTCTAATGTATTAATATTAACCATCTCACTTTACATGTAATAAACCAACAACAACCACTGAATAGATTTACTAAAGGACAGATTAATTTTCATGCTAATAATCTTATTATAATGGAGATTGTGTGTTTGTCTGTCTGAAGCCGAAACTAAATCACTACTCAAGTCACAATTCCCTTAGTTATTGACGTCACATTCACCATGAATTTATTTTTATTTAAACCTCAATTATTGATAAAATTGTTATACCTTATTAATACTTTTGACTTTATCTACATTCTAATAAGATGCAATTGTATTTATATATGCCACAAAATAGCGGGTTACAGTGTGAACAGGAAAGCTAATTTGCATATTGATATTAAAAGTTTAATTTTATTAAATATGCGCTTGATTTCTAATTGTTTGTTTTTTTCTTAATGAATGTGAGCAAAAAACTCAGGGATAAATCTTAAAAGAAATCCTTTAATATAAAGAAATAACAGTCATTTTATTCTTTACTTCCTAATTTAACTAAATAGTTAAATTAGGAAAATTCAGCAATAAAAGGAGGGAGTGATGGAAAATGATGGAAGACTTAGTTTCAAAGTTGTTCTATTCTTCGATTATACCCCCTCTGTTTCAAATCATTTTATTTGGATTTTTATTTAGTTTCAAAAGTATTTCAAATTTAACATATTTCATTACATTAAAATTCAAATACTTGCACCCGGAGGGTGCATATATTTGCTAGTATATAAAATGTAGCAACCTTTATTTAGTTCTAAAGAAGGTGTAATTTGAACAACGAAACCGCGGAAGAGAGAAAAAACTTTTTTCTGCAACTAAAAATACTCTATACTTTACGAAATATATTAAAACATTTTGGATGTTACAGACTGCTTGATGGCCTCAACGCATTCAAAACTAGATGTGTCTAAAAAGTAATAAGACTTGTTGTCACAAACAATTCATTCAAAATTCAAACAAACTAAATGTTTTCTCCTCCAATGTAGTCCCCTCTTAAATCTAATGCATTTTCCAATCCTTTCGGTCATGCTTCTCTGCCCTACTGGAAGAGTTCTTCTGGTATGTCTCTCAGCTCCGTCATCAAGGACCTCTTGATGGCCTCAACGCATTCAAAACGGGTCCCCTTGATGATCCCCTTCAGCTTGGAAAGTGCGCGGGAATGGACGATAGTTGTGGCAGGACAAATCGGGACTTTTTTCCTTTTCCCAGGCTGAAGATGCTCATCAATTGGGCCCGTTTTGAATACGTTAAGACTATCAAGAGATCCGTAATGACGGAGCTGAGAGACATACCAGAAAAAAAACTCTTCCAGCAGTTCAGAGAAGCGTGACAGAAAGGGTTCAGCCCACGTGTACTCTATAAATGTTAAAATATACGCAAAAATTTAATTTTAAAATTTGATTACGTTAGTAAGTGACCATTGACTTTAAATATGCGTACACACCAACTTTAAATATAGTCGTCTACTAAACTTAGACATATGCAAGAGCAAACGATTTTCGAAGTCTGCGAAGTCATATATACTATTCCACTAATCAGGGGTGTAATGTTACTCAAAGAAAATTATTACAAGTTAGAATGAACGGTCATGTTTTGTAGGTAGTAAATTTTGTGCTTGTAAAATATTCAGTATAATACACACACAGTGGTAGAGTACGGAACTATTGGAGAACCCGTAGGTTATCAAGTGAGAAGAGACGTTGTGACCCGTTTAGATTCAAGAGGGGACTATATTGGAGGAGAAAACATTTAGTTTGGTGTTTTGATTTTAAATGAATTGTTTATGAAAACAGTTTCATTACTCTTCAGACACCTTGTACATAAGATCTTGACAGGTACACATTGTGTTGAATACCATTGTTGAATATCGTCAGGTATATACGTAAGAGAGGTGACTCGGTGATAGAGAGAGAGGGAGAGAGAGGCGGATACAGTTGAGACTTACTTGTTTGCAGCTCCGTCTAGTGGCCATATTTTCGTCTTCTACTTCTTGGGCCGGTCGTTGTCTAGACTTTTCTTGTTGCAATCTGTAACTAAGGGCTTCTTCTAGGCTAATTCTTTTGTCATGCAATTAATTAACTATAAGACATCTATTTTCTTGCAAGATTTATTTCTGTCCATGCTCTTCTTTCGCCGCACGCGAGAGAGTCAACCTCATCAAAGTACGTCTACTCTTCATCCATTTCTGGCTGAAACTGAAATCTAAAATCTCGTGACGTGTTTCTCGTGACGTGTTTCTCGTGACGTGTTGTCTAGGGGACAGACAGCTATAACCGTTGCTGGTATTTTTCCAACGGAAATCTACCCGCCTACGCTCTCTGATTTGAAAGCCAATGGCCTCTTATTCTACAGGGTTTTTCAATAATTTATACTACCCCATAAATTATGTAACAATTGATCCCTAAAACTCTCTCGTTGTTCCCTACTTTATTAGTTTTCCTCAAGGAATCCTCGAGGACTATCTGGACCTCGGTTGATATGTGTGTGTGTGTGTGTGTGCACACGCGCATGGGTGTATACCCATCAGATATAGAGTGGATCTGGGAATAATGGTGATTAAGTTGTACTCTGGCAAGTTCCAACCCCTTTTTATCATATGGGTGCTAGAAGGCGGTGGCTGCGGGTCTAAATGTCCTGGGAATGACGTTAAACTCTATCTGATGGTGAGGTTCCAGTTCTGGAGGTTTTGGGAATGTGGAGCACCCCTTCATCACCATTGCTCCCTGGTCCACTCTGACCCGGAGTGGTAGTACCTGTTAGGGTCCCATCTATGGCTTAAATAGAAAAATGTATTTATAAAAAAATTATATTATCCATTAAGAATTGATTTATTTCAAAACTTTATCGGCATTAAATGACCCACTGAGGTTGATATGCCGTAAAACAAAACAAACCAAAACAAACCGTAAGTTGAACTCCAAACTCCACAGAGATCCAGCATTTTGAACTTCATCACTAGATGCAGTTTAACCTGAACTGAAACTAAAATTCTAAACGTGCTGTTAGTGCGTCCTGACCGCACGAACCACAATCCAAAAGTGTCATGGTAGAAACCCCACTTCCGGGTTCCCACTTCCGGCCCCTACTGATAAAGGGGACTAACTCTAGATTCCGTTAGGTCTGGGTGTTACGATTTTTGTGGCCATCCATAGGTTTCATACAAGAGCAGTGTCCAGCGGAGATCCTTTGTGTTAAGCAGAGTGCGATCCTTAATGAAGAATCCTGTGGTTGTTCCTTGGTGCTCTTCAGTACTGTAGGTCCGTTCATCAATGATATATTGAAATACGAAAATCAAGAAAGAAATAATGGCGCTTATTTTGTTTTGTAGCTGGGAATAAATAAATTATTCATCCACAAAAACGGTGAAAATTTAATCTACACATTGTCTCGGAGACTAATAAAAGAAAACATCAAAATGTATTGACAGAGATCTTTACTTGTATATACAATGTTTTATAAGACATACATACTTATATATATATATATATATATATATATATATATATATATATATATATATATATATATATATATACCTATCTAATTATAAGCATGGTGTTTGTAGTGCGCCAATTCGTAAGTAGAATGTCGGAATGTAAATTAAAGGAATGATGGATGATTCGACCTTAAATCTTTGGAAAACAACTCGAAGACCTCCACGTCTTTTATCTTAACTTCGGTATTCGCCAGTCTAATTAATTTCTTCATCTAATTCAAAACCGGCGTGGTTTTCTTTCTTTATAGATTTCTCCATCCATTTTAGCTATATTTAAATTTGAGGCTACTTCTTTTTTTTCTTTTTGTTTTTTTTTTTTTTTTTATTTTTATTTTCTCTTAGACTATTTTCATTCTTTTCTTTATTACGTATTTCGTTCCTACAATCTCTGTTTAAATTGTCTGCCTTTTTATCTTTCTTTTTTTTTTTTTGTATTTCTTTCATTCTTATATATATGTTCTTTTTCTTTGCCATGTCTTTTTTTTTTGTTTCTTTCATTCCTTTCCTCTATTTTTCCTCTATTATTCATTTATTATTATAATTTCCTTCTTTGTCGACATTTCATTCCCTTTTCTTTCTTTCTTCTTTCTTTCTTTCTTTCTTTCTTCCATTTGTTTGTTTTTTCTTTCTTTCTACCAAATCAGATATAGTCGGTTTTAAATCCTAACAGTAAGTTTGGCCAATTTGATTAAACACACATACACGTACACACACACAGATGGATAGATAGATAGATAGATAAATAGATAGATAGATAGAGAGAGAGAGAGAGAGAGAGAGAGAGATGATCTTGCAGTACAGCAGGTTAGCCACAACACTACGGAGATGCCCCCAAAGTTAGGGAATCGTTTTCTTTATACCTCCAGATTTATATATATATATATATATATATATATATATATATATATATATATATATATATATATATATATATAGCGAGCACTTTATTTTTACTAATAAATACAGCTCTTACATCTGTAATCTGAGCACTTTATTCTGAATTCTCCAATACGAGAAAAAAATATACAATATATATAGACAATCTGTGTCATAAAAGTATCGGGATTAAAGCTGTATATACCAAGATATAAACGTACAATGAATTGAACGTTAATTCTTTTCAGAATACAAGGTGTGTCATAAAAAATGCCGAGTTTGAAGCTCTACTACTTACCAAGATAGAAATAAACAATGAATATAAAGTTAATTTCTTCAGAATAGAAGGTGTGGCAAAAAGTTTTAAAAATATCGATACTTTTTTGAAAGACCTTATATATATATATATATATATATATATATATATATATATATATATATATATATTTATCAAGCACTTTATTTTTACTAATAAATACTGCTTTTACACCGGTAATCGAGCACTTCCTTTTGATTTCTCCAATACTAGAAAAAACTAATATATATATATATATATATATATATATATATATATATATATATATGATTTTTGTATGTTTGCTGATTTTAGAAGCATTGTTGAATAAAGTATATATTAATATCTATATTTTTGCTTGAAGGCAATTACAATGCGCATATCGCATAAAATTCGATAATTATAGAAGATAATAATGACAAGTGAATTTCGCAAAGAATTATTCGGTGTGTAGAACATCGTACAGACTGTTTCAACTTTATTAAGTCTCATCAGCGATATATATTAACGATTTAAATCGACAGAAATCGAAACCGGGACTTCAGCAGGATAGTCAGAAACTAGACTGCTTCGGCCTCGATACAGCACGGAAAAATCCCTGCGAAATTAACCTGTCAATGATACTTAGACGTCTCTACCATATGAGGCAAGGAAACGCCGAGTGAACAGTGGCCGAAGCAGTATAGTTTCTGACTATCCTGCTGAAGTCTTATTTCGATTTCTGTCGGAGGGAAATCGTTAGTATACATCGCTGATGAGACTTAATAAAGTTGAAACCGTCTGTACGATGTTCTACACACCGAATAATTCTTTGCGAAATTTACTTGTCATTATTATCTTCTATAATTATCGAATTTTATGCGATATGCGCATTGTAATTGCCTTCAAGCATATATATATATATATATATATATATATATTATATGAGGTGAGGTAAAAGCATGATGACTCAAGCTTCCTCTAAACTCCCCCCCCACTTCATATCATGTTATTCTCATTTCGTCTATTCTTCCTTAACCCCCCTACCCCTCAATTCCACTAGTAACTCACTTTCTCTTCTAAAAACACAAATGTACGTATTTTGCTTTGAATAAAAAGTCAGATCAACTGAGGAAGTTCTTCGCGTCAGAAGGACAAAATATTACTTTCCCTCCCACTTGGACTTGTTTGAGTCATCATTTTTGTTCGTTCTTCCTTTTACCTCACCTCATACTGTTACATAATCTAAGCATAGATTATTGTCAACCCCTGTATTTCTGAAGGGATGGACCCTTTTCATATCACGGGCGGGACTTTCCATGGAATATTACAGAAAGCCCGCGAAATACGTGAAGTCACGTGGGACCTGGTTGACTCTCAGTTCCAGCTTGGTCTTCAGACAGAGAAGATATGTCTGCTTAGCTGGGGCTCATCTGCATACGCGCGCTATGTTAGTTCGATGAATATGTTTAGTTAAGTAAATAAAGGTTTAAATAAATAATATGGTTTTGTGGTTGATGAATGTCTTGGCAACAAGACTGACCTAGAGGAAGAAATGAATCAGGGACGACCAACCAACAAGAACAGAGAAATACAAGACCAGACACGAAGTTCCCAAGACTAGGTCCAGACACTGGAAGAAGAACGTAAGATACCAAAGATGAGCAGAAGAATAATAGAAGTAAAGAAAGGGTATACAACAATACTGTCTGATTTTACTCCAACCCCTATCTTCATATATATATATATATATATTATATATATATATATATATATATCATGAATTTCAAGATTCGGTTTCTTTTTTTTTCTTTTTTGGGTGGGTGGGGCACGAGGAGACAAACGTTCATTATGAAGGAACGAAGAATAAACGACCTCCACATCTTTTATCTTATCTTTGGTATTCACTAATCTAATTAATTTCTTCTAATTCAAACCGAGGTGATTTTCTTTCTTTATAGGTTTGTCCATCCATTCCAAGTATATCTAAATTTTAGGCTATTTCTTTTCTTTTTCGATTTTTTTATCCCTTCCACTTTCTCTCTTTTCATTTATTTCTTTATTACGTTCTTCTTTCCAACAATTTAGTGAATGATTAGTGGGCCAGTATTCCCGATATTAATAGGAGCGTGTTCAATATTATTGAATAAGCTATATAAAAGTATAATATAAAAGTCGTCGGGGCTGCCTAAAGTCCGTATCAGCCTATCAGCGAGGGAGTCTATCCCCTTTTCACTAGAGCTAGACCAAGGAGATTATTTGTTTTTTTTGCATCTGAGGTGGAGCGCCACACCTACCATCAGCTCCTTACTTTACTGCACAGATCCCTGTGCTACTCATACGCTGAGCGCTTGTGGGCCGGCATCGAACTAGGAACCTTGATGGTTTCTAGCCGAACGCTCTACCGACTGAGCTAACCCGGCCCCTAAGCTATAATATAATAATATATAAATATGTATTCTTTTCTGTATATATAACGACAATTTTTCTTTATGTTGTCTTTCTTTTTTTTATCTCGTCATCTCTTTCTTTCTTTCTAAAAACAATTTGAAATGTAAACTTTAAATATGTATTGAAATAAAACAAACTATATATAGATATATAATACCACTCATGTATTTATCAAAACATTCTTTCTTATATTCATTTTCCTTGTCGGGGGATTTGTTTATCTTTGTTACTTCTTTGCGATCATCGTTTTTTTCTTTTGCTCTTTGTT
>CM042160.1:6819611-6827111 GCA_023376005.1 Doryteuthis pealeii
TTATTGGAATAACTTCCAAAACAACAAACTACATGAAATAATGCCACAAATAGGAAAACTTCAAATAAATCAAACAAAATATCCAGAAAAGAAGAAGTAATATTATATCCAGACTAAGAATAGGACACTCATACATTACCCATTCATACCTCCTCAAAAAAGAAGCAGCCCCATATTGCATACCATGCCAAAAACCCTACACAATCAAACACATTTTAACAGAATGTAAGCAACCTAAAACAAAATACGAGAAAATACTAACCAAACAACAAATCTACAACAGATATTCTATCAAATAAATCCAGAAAAACTACTTGGATACATAAAAGAAGCACACATCTACAACAAAAATCTAAAAATCTTCCCCAAAAAAATGAAGACACAAAAAATATAGTGTTAAAAAGAATCATCTAAAAGTTCCATTCACAAAAAATATGTCAAAAACAAAAAATCTTCAGAAAATTAAACATTATCACCAATTCATTTCAAAAACGTAGTCGGCATTAAATGACCCATTGAGGTTGATATGCCGTAAAACAAGAACAAAATCAAAAACCTTCCAGTGATTTTAAATGAGAATCATGACCGGTAAAATATTGCAATATCTTCGTTCTTAGTAAACCAAGTTCAAATATTTCTATTGATTCCTCTCTTTGATTAAATCCCCTTGCAAAACGATGGTCTTCTAGCTCTAGATTTGTACTTCTGGTTTCTACTAAAAGGTGCATGAACTAATTGAGTTCATGGGAGGAAAAAAATCTCACATCAGGTTTCAAAGACGAATTTCGACTGGGTGCGTTAATTCTAACCATGTTTAGCAGCATGGCGTCAGCAGAAGAACAGACACTTTTAACCGGAATCAAATAAGTTCTTGCCTCCGTAAACCAAAAAGCCAAAAAATAAAAAGTGGCCCCGACCGACACTATAATCATCAAAAAGGAAAGACAATAGCTTGCTGAGACAAAAGAGTCTCTTTGTATCTTAAGATCATAGAAATATTTTCTTTTCAAAGAAGTATATATATATATATATATATATATAATATATATATATATATATATATATATACTAGCAAATATATGCACCCTTCGGGTGCAAGTATTTAAGTTTTTGATTTGTAAGAAAATATTGTATCAAATTAGAAACTATTTAGAAAATGATAAAACTGAGGGGGTATAATCGAAAAATAGAACAGCTTTAAATCTAACTCTTCCATCATTTCCATCAACTCCCGTCTTTCATTTTTCCTAATTTATCTATTTAGTTAGATTATGAAGTATTTAATAAAAATTACAGTTCTTTCGTCTGGTTTATGGATTATTTAAGATTTATCCCCGAGATTTTTGCTCAGATTCGTTAAGAGAAAACCAAACAATTAGAAATCAATAATACTAAAGCCATATATTTATTAAATCAAATTCTAAAATATCAATATGCAAAATTAGCCTTCTCGTTCACATTGTAAACCGCCTATTTTGTTGAATATATAAAATGTACTTGCTTGTTAGTATGTAGATTAATCCCACAGTATTAATAAGGAATAACAATTTTAACAAATAATTGAGGTTTGAATAAAGATAAATTCACGGTGAATGTCACGTCAATTACTGAAGGGAATTATGACTTGAGTAGTGATTTGGTTTCGGTTACAGAGAGAGACAAACACACAAATCTTCATTATAATAAGATATTATATATATATATATATTATTATATATTATATATATATATGGTCTGTTGAAGGGGGAAGGGGGGCCACTCGACGTCAGTTGTAAAAGATAAAGAAAAATTAAAGTGGACACTACGCCATAGTCTTTAGTAGAGGGAAGATTGGCCAACCAAAATAAAAAGTCTACTTTTATATATGTATTGTTTAATTAATTTAAATATACTGAATTGGGATATTTCCTAGATGAGTAACATGATATTACAGGGTGACCCAGAAACACACAACACACACACACACACACATATATATATATATAATATATTATATATTATTATATATACATAGCAATAGCCTAATCTTTAAAGATCATTGCCGTCCCTCACAACCCATAACTCCACTACCAGAACCTAATATATAGATATAGGCTCGTCCGTCAAAGTTTGATGCAAATTGTGATGGCGTCCTCCGTTTGATCAGACAATCAGGTGATGAAATGGTTGATGCTTATGGTAGCCGAAACCACCGGTTGTCAGGTAGGAGAGGTATAGGAAACTTACAGATTTGTTACACGATGGCACAAGACCTTAGATATATGTGAATTTTTGCATGAATAGACCCTGGTGAGATATATAATATTGACCATATCCGCGATATAAAGAATTCGAAAAGTATGTCTGATATTTCCAACCCTCCATAATTTTTATAATGATGACTATTTAGTATATATATTATTTATATAGATTGATGTATAATAGATGTGTGTGTTGTGTGTGTGTGTGTGTCGTACATTAAAATCGAACGGTTATAAATCGCTCAATGTTTTCGGATGGCACGAGAGGTGTTCGGGTTTTTTTATATATATTATATATATTGTGTGTGGTGTGTGTGTGTGTGTGTGTGTGTGGTGTTGAACACGCGGTGTAATGGATACAGTCACAGGAATTGGACTCGTCGATATGAGGCTCTATACTGGCAAGGCCGTTTGCAATCTTCACATAGCGTAATTACACTTGGGTGTATGCATCTACTACTCTTCCCCGTTATGGGAATGTGACACGACTTGGGCGTTAGGTTTGATTTAGCCAGGTTAGGCTTTAAGGTTTGGCGTTACGGGTTGGGTTGGGGTTTGGGTTTTTTGGCATAAAGTAATTTGTGTTCTGTTTTTTTTGCTGTGTCACCCGCTGTAATATCATGTTAATAACAACTAGGTTCCAATCCGTAATTAAATTAGTTACTATACGTTAGATATAAGTAGACTTTTTATTTTTGTTGGCAACTTCCTTCTACAGACGACTGGCGTGTGTCCACTTTAAAAATATTTTTTTCTTTATCTGCAACTGGTGAGTGGCTGAACAGATCACCCAATTTTTGAAATGGCAATCTCTGATGCCAGTGATTATAAACAAACGGTGAATGTTGCCTGGAGTTGCTGTTGTCTCTCCTTCTATGGCTTCTCCTTTTCTGTGGAGGCTCTTTCTCTCTGTTTCACTCCTTTTCGTTCTTGTTTAACGAGGAGGCGCCAGGTCGTAGCGGTCTTCTGCAATAAGCCTTCATGTGCATATATTGCAACATCTTTAAAAGCGAGGCGTGGTTTCCCTAACGGGCGGGTGGCCCTCTATTAACTCACGCGATACAGTAGGTTCTTCGGGATCGCTGCTTTGCCATCCTCCTGACGTGACCTATAGGGGGTCAACGCAGGCGTCTTGTCCGCAGATGAAAATGACGGGCAAACAATAAACAGCATGGTTTATGGTTTGCTCATTCAGGCACGGAGCTGTGTTGGCCACTTTGTATGCGTAAGAATGTGGCGTAATGCAATCTGCAGGTGGAATTGTTTCCTCCGATTTCGTGATCCAGGCTTCGCACTGTATAGAAGAGCAGCTGAGAACCACTCTTAAGTGAGACTGGCATTGTCACCTTTGGGCGTTGTTGTCGCCCTTTAAGTCCAACAGGGGTTGGGTGGGTCTGGATTAGAAGTTAGGGTTTGGGTTAGGGTAGTTTAATGTGAAAATAAATAATAATTTGGGTTCTGTTTTTTCTGGTCACTACATGTATCAACTAGGAAATAAACATGAGATTGTGTCTTCAGAAGAGAAAGATTGTAAGCGGAGAAAAAACAGAGGAAAAGGGACAGAACAGAGCAGAACAAAGAGACATAGTGTAGATAAATTAGTGTCCTTCATTTAATTAATTTGTCCATGAAAAGATTTTGTATAAATTAGAATTTTGATGAGATAATTTTCCTTTAAAAAAACAATAAATAATATATATTAATATATATTTCTGTGGGTTGAAGAAAGTGGCATCAATTGTTTGGTTTGGATCGGAGATTCGGTACGACAGGATACTTTCAGATCTATAGTGAAAGAAGGGAAGAAAGAGAAAGGAAGATGAATAGGGAAAGAAAGAATGCTTTGGAAGATGAAAATGAAGACTAAACAGAAGAAAGAAAGAAAGAAAGAAGGAGAGAAAGAAATTAAATATGATTAAGAGAGAAAGAAGAAAGAAAAGAGAAAAGAAGACTGAATTGAAAATGATGACTGAACACAAAAAAGAAGAAAGAAAAGATAGAAACAAAGAATGGGAAGAAGAAAATGAAGGACCCAAACGTAAGAAGAAAGAAGAAAGAAAGAAAGAGAAAGAAAACTGAAAATACTGGAGATACGATACAGAAAAAAAGAAAGAAGACGGAAGAAAAAGAAGATGGGATTTGACAAAGACGGAAAGAATAAAAGAAGGAAAGAAAAAAAAAGACTGGTAAGAAGAAAAATGAGCTTGAGGGGGTGCAAAGAACAAAGTAAAGAAGAGGGATGATAGAAGATTGAAAACGAAAGAAGAAGAAAACGAGAGGGAAGAACAGAAAGACGAACAATGAGAAGAAAATAAGACTAAAGAAAGAAAGGGAAACCGAAAGAAAGAAAAAAAATGGAAAGCTCTGGAAAAAGATTGCTTTTTACTTTTGAAGGGAGAAAAAGGGAAGAAAGAAGACAGGAAGAACGTAAACAGGAACCAGAAGAAAGGGATAACTAAAAGAAGAGAAAGACCAAAGAAAGAAAGAAAGAAACTATGAAAGGTCTGCCGAAAAGAGATTAACCATTAATAAAAAGGAAAAAAGAAGAGATAGAAAGAAAAAAATACAGGAAACATTTGCGGGAGTACTAGAAGGAACGAAAGAAAGATACTGGAAAAGTTGAGAAAAAGAGAATGAAGGGTATAAAAGAAAAAGAGAAAGAAAAAAGAAAGAAAGACAGGGGAAAATACAGACCGAAACAAAGAAGGAAAGACAATGAGAATATAAGGAAGACGAAAAATAAATAAATCAAAAACTGGGAAACTGCGAACAGGGAATGACATTAATAAAAGAAAGAAAGAAAGAAAGAAAAGAAGGAGAGAAATAGTAGAGAAGCAAGAAAGAATGAAAATAAGAACTAAAAAAGAGAGAGAAAGAAAGAAAGAAAGACAGGAGAGAACATATAGGGAAGCAGGGAATAGACTAAAAGAGAAAAGAAAAAAGAAAGAATGAAAGAAAGAGACAGGGACGGAGAGATTAGAGAGCGAAGAATGAAAATAAGACTAAAAGAAGAAAAGGAGAAAGCAAAGAAAGAATAAGAAAGAAGAAAGGAGAGAACATATAGAGAAGCAAAAGAAAGAATGAAAATAGACTAAAAGAGAAGAAGAGGGAGAGACGGGGGCAGAGGATATAGAGAAGCAAAAGAAAAGAATGAAAATAAGACTAAAAAAAAAGAAGGAAAAAAAGTAAAGAATGAATGAAAGAAAGAAAGAAAGAAAGAAGAGAGAACATATAGAGAAGGCAAAGAAAGAAGGAAAAATAAGAAACTAAAAAAAGGAAAGGAAAAATAAAGGAAATGAATGAAAGAAGAAAGAAGAAAGACAGGAGAGAACATAATGAGGAAGCAATGGTGATAGACCTAAAAGAGAAAGAGAAAATAAAGAAGAAAGAGAAAGACAGGAGAGACATATAGAAAGCAAGAAGATGAATAGGGATAGAAAGGAAAGAAGGAGAGAACTATAGAGAGAAGCAAAAGAAGAATGAAAATAGACTAAAAAGAAGAAAGGAGAAAAAGAAAGAAAGAAAGTAAAGTAAGAAATAAAGAAGAAAGAAAGGAAGAACTATAGAGAAGCAAAGAAAGAATGAAAAATAAGACTAAGAGGAGAGAAAGAAGAAGAGGAAAGAAGACAATTGAGAAGCAAAGACACGATCGAATAAGAAAAAGTGAAGGGAAAGAAAGAAAAGAAGAAAGAAAGAAAGAAAGACAGGAGAGAACAATATAAGAGAAGCAAGAAAGAATGAAAATAAGACTAAAAAAGAAGAAAGCGAGAAAAAGAAAGAAAGAAGGAAGAACATAATAGAGAAAGCAAAAGAAAGAATGAAATGCTGGAGGAGGGAGAGGGACTTGGGGGATAAGACAAAGAGAAAGGAGAAAAAGAAGAGAAAGGAGAACAACATAGTAGAGAGTGATTAAGAGAGTAGAAAGAAAGGAGAGACTATAGAGAAGCAAAAGAAAGAATGAATAAGACCTGAAAAAAGAAAAGGAGAAGAAGAGATGGGAACGGACGAGAGAAGAAGGAGGAAAGAAGAGAAAGGAAGAGAACATATAGAGAAGCAAAGAAAGAATGAAATAGCTGGGAGGGAGAGAAGAGAAAGACGGAGGAACATATAGAGAAGCAAGAGAAGATAAGAACTAAAAAGAGAAGGAAAAAAGAAAAGAAAAGAAAGAAAGAAGAAGAAGGAAAAAAGACAGGAGAGACATAAGAGAAGCAAGAAAAGATGAAAATAAGACTAAAAAGAAGAAGGAGAAAAGAAAGAAGAAAGAGAAGAAAGAAAGAAAAAAGGAGAGAACATATAGAGAAGCAAAAGAAAGAATGAAAATAAGACTAAAAAAAGAAGAAGGAGAAAAGAAAGAAAGAAAGAAAAGAAAGAAAGACAGGGAGAACTATAAGAGAAGCAAAAGAAGGAATGAATAAGACTAAAAAGAAAGAAAGGAAAAAAGAAAGAAAGAAGAAAGAAAGAAAGAAGAAAGAGCAGGAGAGAACATATAGAAAGCAAAAGAAAGAATGAAAAATAAGACTAAAAAGAAGAAAGGAGAAAAAGAAAGAAAGAAAGGCAGGAAGAGGAGAGAACATATTAGGAAGAAGAAGATGAAATAGACTAAAAGAGAAGGAGAAGAAGAAGACAGCCAGAAGAAGCAGACAGAGAGAATATAGAGAAGCGGGTTAGCGAGAAAGAGGAATGGGGAGGACATATAGAGAAGCAAAAGAAAGAAATGAACAATAAGACTAAAAAGGGGAGAAAAGAAGAAAGAAAGAAGAAGATAAGATAGACGGAGGGCATAGAGAAGCAAAGAAGAATGAAAAATAAGATATAAAGGAGAAGGAGAAAGGAGAAAGGAGAAAGAAAGACGGAGAGAAATGACTAGAGAGCCAGAAGGCGGAGAGGCATAAGAGATAAGCGAGAAGAAAGAATGAAAAATAAATAAAAAAGAGAAGAGGAAAAGGAGGAAGAGAGAATCATGGGCAAGAAAGAATGAAAAAAAGAGAAGAAGAAAAGAAAGAAAAGAAAGAAAGAAAGAAAGAAGAAAGAAAGAAAGAAGAAAGACAGGCAGAGGACATAAAGAGAAGCAAACGAAAGAATGAAAAATAAGACTGAAAGAGAAAAGACAGAAAGGACGAAAGAAAGAAAGAAAGAAAGAAGAGAAAAGGAACGAACTCAGAGTTCGGTAGTAAATTGTAAAAAGAAGAATGATCATGGATATGACACAGAAAGGGATGTTAGGGTAATGAGTTGGTGAAGAGAGAGAGGAGAGGGAGGA
>CM042160.1:6832111-6839611 GCA_023376005.1 Doryteuthis pealeii
GTCCGATTAATACAAATAATACTATTTATCAAGCCTCATCTAAAAAATTCAGAGAAATAGAATCGTCTCATTTATTTTATTTTACTTGAGTTCGAACTCGTTTGCTACTATGTCACACTCCAGAACGCTTGCCATTGCACCATAGGGATTGTCTCCACGTGATTAATGTGTGTATCATTTACAGTAGATTTTCAACAGGCACAAAAATTACACTACTGTCAGCAAGTTTCACTCAAAATAACCGTCATTAGCGTCGATCACAGCCTCGTTCCTGCTCCGGAACCTGTAGCAAGCTGATGTTAGTTTCCCTGAGAGGGTCTCAAAAACTACCTTAATTCTATCGATTAACTGGGCTTTTGTAACTGGCACGCAATTGGTGTCTTTCTCAATAACGCCACATACATAATAATCTATGGGGTTAAGATCTGGGGAGTTCGCAGGCCAAACATTAGGACTGGTGTAGTCGTAAAAATTCGCCGACAACCATTTTTGACTTTTCCCAGAGGTGTGACAGGGGGATGAATCTTGCTGCCATACATATGGCCTATCATTGGTTACCCTTGTTATCCAGGGCTTGACTACATCCCAAATTCCAATGCCAGTCTCCTCCAACACTTTTTTCTGCAGATTTTCGAAGAATTCTGCATTACGAACGCAATCAGGTCGTCTGTTATTTTGCTTTCTTCTAGCCACGGCCTAGTAGTCTCCATTGAATTTCTTCAGTTCATACCTGATTGTTTTTACAATGTTCAGGGTGCATTGGACAGCATACATAATCTTATTTTGATTGCCGGTGCAGATCATCATGATACAAATTATTCTATTCTATAATTCATTCTGTCATCACGTATATGAATGAAGAAGGGTCCAAGCTTTTAAATGATGCGTAGTGTGCTTCAATACCCCCAAACTACGGAGAAAAATAACCAAATATAAATATGTTAAATTCATCCCAAATACCCCCCTCTCAGTCTCTCTCTCTCTCTCTCTCTCTCTCTCTCTCTCATATATATATATATATATATATATATATATATATATATATATATATATATAAAGTGATATAGGTATAGATAGATGTAAACAATCATTTAGATAGATAGTGAAAGAGATATGAATAACCTGATAGATATATAGATAGGCAGATATAAAAGTAGGATAGATAGATAGATAGATAGATAGATAGATAGATATTAACAAACTGGCATAGATAGATAGATAGATGTTACCATTCATGTAGACAGACATATGGATATGAAGACTGGGATTGATAAACCAATTATGATCGATCGATAGGAACAGACAGGAATAGATAGATAGATATATAGATAGATAGATATAGATGTTAACACTCAAATAGATAGATAGATAGATAGATAGATAGATGTTAACACTCAAATAGATAGATAGATGTTGTCTCTCAAATAGATCGATAGATGTTAACTCTCAAATAGATAGATAGATAGATATATAGATAGATGTTATCTCAATAGATAGATAGGTAGATAGATGTAAATAGATAGGTAGATATACAGACAGACAGGAACATACTAAAATAGATAGATCGATAGACAGACAGACAGGCACATACTAATATATATATATATATATATATATATATATATATATATATATATATATATATATATAGATAGATAGATAGATAGATAGATAGATATGAACAGTCTTGCATAAATAGATAGATAATGAATGTGTCTACATACATACTGAAAGGTATAAATATTAATGAGAAATAAAAGAAAATTAAAAATATCCCCCCAAAATAACGCAATCTGGCACTTCGAAGTTTAATGTATTTCTTAGAAAAAAACCCAGATTTTTTTTTTATTTTAGCGTAAGTTAATCCGATTAGTAATCCGCACTAAAACGAAGTCCGTTCTTAATTCTTCAATATGAAAGCGCATTAGAACTTGTCTTCCACTTTTTGTTTATCAACTCTTGACAAAATTTGCAATCGGAAAAAAAAGTTTTAATGTCTGCACAATGGAAATTCACTTTAGAGCCTTTTAAAATCGCTGTTCCTCAAAGATTATATAAATATAAATAGTCGGCGAATTCTAGTTGACAAGACAAAAATATTATATAGCATTAATTTTCAGAAAACAACCCCAATAATGGATTGGGGCTGACTTCTGATTTAGGTCGGAAAATTAAAACGGAAAGTTTTTTGGTGGTACCCAATGACAGTTTAACTACAGTCTATGAATTAACATTTTGCGAATTGGGTTACGGTTTTAGGGGATTAAGGTTGTTTTTAATTACGTATTGCTTAAAAAAACAAACAACAAAAAAGCCAAATTACTATCTTATTATAATGGAGATTGTATGTTTTTCTGTCTGTAACCGAAACTATATTACTATACAAATCACAATTCCCTTTAGTTATTTACATCACATTCTCCATGATTTTATTTTTATTTAAACCTCAATTATTAATAAAATTGTTTTACATCATTAAGACTGTTGACCATATCTACATACAAATAACATGCAGTTGTATTTATATATACAACAAAATAGTTAAATTAGGAATAGGAGTAATTGAAAATGATGGAAGAGTTAGTTTCAAAGTTGTTCTATTTTTCAATCATACCCCCTCTGTTCCAAATCATGTTATCTGCATTTTTATTCAGTTTCATTGGCCTTTCTAATTTAATATGATATTTTATTATATTAAAACTTAAATACTTGCACCTGGAGGGTGCATATATTTGCTAGTACATTTAATTAACATTGTTCGTGTTAGTATTGCAATGTATAATTTCATTTAAACTTAGTTTAAAAAAATTTTTTCAACATTAAATGTATAGTAATTTGTTTTTTTAAGCAATACGTAATTAAAAACAACCTTAATCCCCTAAAACCGTAACCCAATTCGCAAAATGATAATTTATAGACTGTAGTTAAACTGTCATTGGGTACCACCAAAAAAATTTCCCTTTTAATTTTCCGACCTAAATCAGAAGTCAGCCTTGATTGTTTGTATATAATATTTGAAATGTACTCGTCGTTACTCCTTCCTTTCTTCTACCCTTCTATTAGTTATCTACAAGATATGCACTCCCGAATTTTGCAGCTCTTAAAAATATTTTATAAGAAATGCTAATTTCATATTAGCAGCAGCAGGAGCCAGTTTCGTACGCTCTTTGAATTTGCTTTTCTTTTCTTTTCTTTTTTTTTGGGGGGGGGAGTTCATTTTACGTAATTAGAAATTAATAAAAACAAACTCTGCTGAATCTGATTATTTGTATTCAAAATAGTTACTTGAAGTTAAAGTAGTGGAAATAATGCTAAGATAACCTATGAATTTACTCATTCAACGACCATATTACCTTTAGGCACCCCGTTTTGAAGTCGATTGAGAATGGACATGTTTTTCATTTACACCGTTAATATCCGGTTGTTTGTTAGGGGTTAGGGTTAGGGGTTATAGTTTGAGTTTAGGGGTTAGTTTTATAATTCTTTTTAAATCGTCGGTTAAAACAATCTGATATTGACGGTGTAAATGAATAAACATGTCATAATCGAGATCAAAAAGGGGTACCTAAAGGTCATATGGTTCCATTCAACATTCATACAATTTTTACCAAAGAAGTTAGAGTATAATCAATGTTGTTTTTTTTCTTTATAAAGTTATAAAAAAAGATATGTGTAGAAAGTTTTGTAGAAAAAACAACAAGATGTTAAAAGTTTTGCTGACAGAAATCTGTTTCGACCATATGAAGAGGTCTTTATCAAAGCATCATTGTAAACGGAAAGACGAAATAAATATATCATTAATCACGAGGCACAGAACGCTCATGATCAGTACCGGAATTTTCATAATTTTTTTTTTAAATGCGTATTTATGTTAAAGATAAATAAATTTTATTTTTTAAAATTATAAGCATTAATCATAATCATTAGAAAAAAGCTCAAAAGAGTTTGCAGTAAAAATGTATATGAATATCAAAAAGTTCAGGAAAATGTTCCGGTTACAAATGAAAGTTTTAAAAATATAACAAGTCCAGCAACAGGAATCTGCAACGATGACTAACTCGCAGTGTCGGGATCCTTATTACATTCGAAATTTGAGCCTCCGGTGATATAATTTAAGTAATTCCAGTATTATCTGCGTTATCCAAACTATTGTCCCCATCTTCATTGTTATTTGTACAACGTTTCGGCCGATATACCCCCCGGCCTTCTTCAGGTATTTCTTGTCGAACTCGGGAACCTTCTCGGACTCGGGAACGTTCTCGGACTCGGGAACGTTCTCGGACTCAGGAACCTTCTTTTCGAACTCGGGAACTTTCTTGTCGTATTCGGGAGCCATCACGGAACTGTGAAATGCCTGAAGAAGGCCGGAGGGTATATCGGCCGAAACGTTGTACAAATAACAATGAAGATGGGGACAATAGTCCGAATAACGCAGATAATACTAATCTCCAAGCCTCATCTCAAACATTCAGAGAAATAAGTAATTCCAATTTTGTTTTTTCTGTGGACAGTATGAAAGGTAAAATGGATATTGAAGTAAAAAAGATATGCAATTTGTAGATAAAAATAAGTAGAATAAAAGATAAGACAATTTTAAGAAGTTCATGCTTTATTACACCTTTAACTCTTATGATTAGTTTATCGAACCTCAAATTACAAACATATTTAATCTGTTTTATGTAATCTATACATATATAAAGGGCAGTTGTGTGTGTGTATGTCCGGAGGAAACTGCGACAATAAAACAATTAACGACAATATGAATATATGTACACGTTTACTATCACCAGAGCTTGCTTTTTGTGCGAAAATAATAAAGATTTTATTTATATCTGAATTAAAATATAAATCAATTATGTAAGACAAAAACAATGAATGGATCTACGAGGCATAGTTTTTTTTCTGAAGATTTCAAAAACGTCACTAAAATACAAATTATACGGGTAAATATCAATATACATATATGTAAGATAGGGTACCGTGGACATAAAACCTATGGTACTTGGTTCCTGACCAAGAAGCTGACTTACAGATTTTTTTTTACTGATTGCACAAAACATTGTTTGTTCCTGGAGTTTGCATAAATTTTCCCCGATGATCTCATCCTATGATTGAAATATCCAGCCTTAGAAAACAGAATTCGAACACATGTTTGACATTTCCAACCCTCCATGTTATCTCCAATTTGACAGATGTATCCCCTTCGAATTTGACGCTTGAAGTTTACATGCCCAATTATTTCATTCTCAAACTTGGTACAACCATCATCCATATGAATCCACCGGTCAGATCTCGACAATGCCTGCTTTTCCCAGTTGTCAGGATCTATTTTCATTTTTACAAGATTGTTTTTAAGCAATCCTTATACCTCTAATGCTGTGGCCTTTTTCCATCATGCAGCTGATCGTAAAGGAGTTGATTTGGCATACTAACATCACTCATACGCACAACAGGACCTGCCCATCGCATTTTGGTTGTTATGATGAGTTTCAATGCTGATGCATCCTGCCCTTGTAAGGATTTCTGTGTTAGGTGTGTTGGAATTCCACTTGATATTTACAATGTCTCAAACATTTCTGTTAAAAGTGTTCAAAACATAGAGGTCCTATAAACCTTCAATTTTGTATTATGTCTAATGATGGTATCAGACCATAACCTTTTTTCAAGCCTTCCATAGATCACAGATGACTTCTGGATGCGTAGGTGAATCAAACACACACACACCACACACACACACACACACACATATATATATATGGTAGAAATGTGAGGAGGTTAATCCGACAGTATGTGGAGAAAAGTAGACAAACACGGGATGTTGTGGAAACTTGATGTTTATTGTCGACGGTGCAACGTTTCGGTCTCTTATTAGACCATCTTCAGGACTTGAATATAGTTCTTACTCCAATGATGGAAATCTTCTTTTTTTTTTTTTTTTTGAGAATTTCATTGGAGTAAGAACTATATTCAAGTCCTGAAGATGGTCTAATAAGAGACCGAAACGTTGCACCGTCGACAATAAACATCAAGTTTCCACAACATCCCGTGTTTGTCTACTTTTCTCCACACACATATATATATATATATATATATATATATATATATATATATATGTGTGTGTGTGTGTGTGTGTGTGTGTGTGTGTTTGTTTTTTTAAAAAACTGTGGCGTGTTCTAAAAAAAAACTTTAGCATTATAACATCCCATCGCGTGAAAATGCCTCACGTTTATATAAACGATAAGAATCTACTGGTTCTTAAAATCTCAACCATTTCACTCATCTGAAGATTGCGTTAGCATGAAACTTCAAGTTATGAGTTAAAAATCTTCCATAATAACATTACTATTGATTATAAATCTGCTCTGCTTTATTTGCATTGAGCACCTTTTTTTTGCCAATACTTTTGGCAAACCATCTCAAACCATCTAATCAATCCCTGGATTTTCTTTGGTTAATGTCCTGGGTATGACGTTAAACACTATTTGATGGTAAAGTTCTAATTTCTGGAGCTCTGGGAAATGTGGAGTACCCCTTACTCCCCATTACCCTCAGCTCCACTCTCACCTGGAGTTAGGATTACATCTCTAGGTTAGATAGAAAAATATGATTAAAAAGATATGAAAGTCTTTTTAGAAACAATTACACAAACAAATATAATTATAGTTGTTCCCTTGAGTCAGTTTCCAAATCACTGAGCAAAAAATAAGCCGACACGGGTTGACATGCCTTTTAATTTAGTCAATCAATCATTATTTTTCGTGTCATTTATTTTATCTCATTTCTCTTATATTTTCCTCGTTCTTTTATACGTTGATAACATCCATTTCAATTATATATATATTATAATATATATATAATATATATAATATATGGGAGATTATGTGCTTAATTAAAGTCATACCTAATTTGAGAATTAATTAGTTATAATTAAATGAATTAGGCGTGCAAATCGGTCTAATTCATTTAATTATAACTAATTAATTCTCAAATTAGGTATGACTTTAATTAAGCACATAATCTCCCAAAAATTGTCGGCTGTCGCCATGTCAAACACTATATATATATATATATATATATATATATATATATATATATATATATATATATATATATATATTATAAAAAGGCCTTAAATACCATGGGTATCGTGGTTATGGACCATTTCCACTCGCGATTATGCTCACGAGCTTCTTCAGACCACTGATATATTTTATTTAGACAGGCACATGGCCAAACTCATTTTATATTCATACATTTCACCTCCCTCATTCAGGGGTTTGAATGAGGGAGGTGAAATGTATGAATATAAAATGAGTTTGGCCATGTGCCTGTCTAAATAAAATATATCAGTGGTCTGAAGAAGCTCGTGAGCATAATCGCGAGTGGAAATGGTCCATAACCACGATACCCATGGTATTTAAGGCCTTTTATTCCTAAATAACTTTGCTCTGTTTACAATAATTAAACATTGAGCTATCATACGGAACCTGAACTCTCCAA
>CM042160.1:6842111-6901849 GCA_023376005.1 Doryteuthis pealeii
AGAAATGTAATTTTAATAAATATGTGCTTAGTAGTATTGGTTTCTAACTGTTTGATTTTATTTTAATGAATATAAGCAAAAATCTCTTCAATCAATCTTAAATGAAATCCATTAACAAGAAAAGATAAGTGTCATTTTATTCTTTACTTCGTATTTTAACTAAATACTTAAATTAGAAAAAATAACAATGAAAGACGAGAGTGATGGAACAGTAAGTTTCAGTTGTTCTATTTTTCGATTATACCCTCCTCTGTTTCAAATCTTTTCATATGTATTCTTATTTAGTTTCATTAGCATTTCTAATTTAATACGATATTTTATTACATTAAAACTTAAATACTTGCACCCGGAGGGTGCATAAGTTTGCTAGTGGGAATAAAGGAACAAACTTTTATTCAACAAAAGATGGTGGGGATGAAATAGAAAGCGGTGTTAGAGAAAGAGATTTTTACTGAATTAACGGTTGAGGAGTTGTAGGAATTTGTGGTTAATGATTATAAAAACGACGTTAGAGAAGTTATCAGAACGAGATTATGCTACGGAACACAACCTAATAATAATAATAAAATGTTTAGCGAAAGTATATATATATATATATATATATATATATATATATATATATATTAATTTATTAGTAAACCACCCAAAAAACAAAAACACCTGTTGAAAAGACTAATGTTAAAAATGAAATTCCATTCCACTCCACAAAAAACAGGTGAAATACTCATGTCTATGTATATATATACACATGCATTTAAAAATTCATTTTCATATTATCAATCAAAGCCTGAAGAAGATACCAGAAGATCTGAAACACGTGTTGCATATGTAAAACAAAAAGAATTAAAAAAAAATTTTCTGAGAACAAAATACATTTTGTGGACCTTCCTTTTTTTATAAAATATTGAATTTTCTCCCGTTGGAACCAGAACAACATTTTATATATATATATTATATATATATATATATATATATATATATAATCAATTAATAATGGAGATTCGCTTCCGGTTTTTGTTTGTAACAAAAATTACGTCACTGCCCACGTCACATTACCCAAAATCGTCATAACATAGAATAAATACACTCAAAATTTGAACATGCAGCATTAGACAGTCGTCATTGTTTTTTAAAACAAGTTTTAATAAAAACATGACTGGTATTATATATCTATTTATAGTTTGTTTTATTTTAATACATATTTAAAGTTTACATTTAAAATTTATATATATTTTTAATCCTTTAATGAATTTGATGATTTTACTTACTAAGGGTACAAACTCGCTGACATTGAATTTTTTACGCCCACCCCTCAGGCAATATTTTTCAAAAATCCATTTTTACATCGCCCGGGGTGCGTTTTTTATTTTGTACTAGTATAATACAATAGAAAATGAATTTAAACTCGCATATACACATATACACACATATACATGTATGTATACATGTATATATGTGTGTATGTGTATATGCGTGTTTGAATTCAACGTAATGCAATATAACTTAAGCAGGTCCACCCTCAAAATAAAGAGGAAATAATACATAATTTGAACTAGTTAAATTATAATTTACAGAAAACAGGTTCTCTCGGAACTTCATATATGTATGTGTGTATATGTGTATGTGTGTCTGTGTAGGTGTATGTATATGTGGATGTGTGTCTGTGTGTATATGTGTATGTATATGTGTGTGTATGTATATATGTATATATATGTGTATATATATGTATGTATATGTGTATGTGTGTGTATGTATATGTATGTATATATATTAGCGACATTGAAAGAAAATAAAATAAATAAAGGTAAACAAAACTACTAAATAAATGAACAGGGGTGGCCCTGAATTCTGGAATGGATTGATTTAACAGTAATTCCTAACAAATTACTGACAAGCGGTCAGATATCCTTGGTTTTTATTATTATTGTTTATTATTATTTTTATTTTTATTCCTATTTTTATTCACATCTTTTATTACTCTACAACTGAGCAAGACAGGACAATTTAAAAGGAAGGGAGGAAAAAAAATCTGTTTTCAAATGCCTTAAAAGTAATAAAGAATTCATTATTCGCATCTGATGAGTCGGGAGAATTAGACATTTTGTCTAAGCTCCCCGAAATAGTCTATAATGCAAAATCTCTAAGTCTTTTGTTATTTCTTTAATTATAAATTTTCTCTGTGACTCTAACAATAAGAGCACACATTGAGCTCTCAAACTGCGACAAGTTGTTAAACAAAAACTCCTATGTCGTAAGGAAGATTTCTTCTCTGGACTTTTGGATTATATATATATATATGAATATATATATGAATATATATATATATATATAATATATATATTATATATGTGTGTGTTGTGTGTGTGTGTGTGTGTGTGTGTGTGTATATTTGGGCAGCATTCTTTCATTTATTCATTGGGAAATAAACAAAAGACATTTCTCCTGTTTAACAATTTTATTAACAAACTTTTCTAGCTTTCTGGACAGCTCTTTTTCATTTGGATGGAATGCGGGGCTTTCCGGGTGCATATGGACCACTTTAAGCAGCCGTGATCTAGGTCCGAAAAGATTGTTAATAAAATTGTTAAACAGGAGACGTACCTTTTGTTTAATTACATATATATATATATATATATATATATATATAATATATATATATATATATATATATAAATTGACTACAGAATCAAACCAAATGGACCCCCTCGAGCGTCAAAGTAGCTGAACTAACGAAAGCTCCCACCTTTCTCTGTGCTAAAAAGGAATCCTTTGCCAACCTAATCCAGTATTGATCTACCCATCAGTACTGGGAACACCTAAGGGCTACCATCCACAACACGACCCTAACAGATTTTGTCAAAAGAGTGCGTATGTCCAATGACTGTTTTGAAGCCAATGTATCCGTATTGACACCGGTCTTAGAAGAAAAACGCATCGCCCTCAAAAACTACAAATATATCATCATCATCATCATGTCGCGCAATAAGCACGGATACCCATGCCAATAGTTACTGTTGGGTCGAGGTCATCGATATCCATCGGTATCTGTTTAGTTAACTCATCAATAGGCGCTAGTATTAGAGATGAGGAGCAGTAACTACCTGACTGAACTGGTTGATCCTGGCCGTTGAGCCATTCTGGGTTCCTCCGCGCAGCATCTTGTGATATACGACGTTGACCTATTTAGGTTCTTCCGCCGCGTCTCACATCCACCATGCTGCAACCCATTGTTTTCTTTTACAAGCCAGTGTGGCATGTAGATTTTTGCAAGAAGTAAATATATACCGAATAACAATATTCTCCATCCTCTCAGGGCATCAAGTAAGATATTCCAGCAAACGTCACGTCACTGTTTTAACAGTTACTAGCTACAGGGTTCAATCCTTTGCTGAATCCTATAATATGAAAGGCATGTAGGACGGGCGGCATTAAAAAAGAGCTTGAACCTTTGCACCGCGCAATCGCTTCGCTGAAATCGGCCTCGTAATAAATCATCATCATTAAAAAATCCCTTTTTTCTCAATACTTTCTGACTATTCCGTTGTCTACAACAAAAACTAAACTACATTACCATCTTTCAATGTAATTTGTTTATTTGTTTATAGTGGTGAAGGCTTGTGTTGGACCATTCCACACTTTTTGGCACAGTCGAATTGGTGCATCAAGGGTTGCCACAAATCCAATCAACGACCGACCTCAGGAATTTTGAATTCAGAGTTATCCCTCTCTTAGACTGGTTACCTATCCAGGGCTAAAGGGCCCAGTCTGCCCTACTATTTAACCCATAGCTGGAGGGAGAATATATGGATTTATACCTTTCCCAAGGGTATATATATTTACATATATATGTATATACATATATACATATATATGTACATACAAATTTATATATATATATATATATATATATATAATATATTATATATAGTACCGAATTTGTTTTAATAAAAAGTTATCGAATAAAACGTTGCAGTGTATTTTTCTGTGCGCTCATACTTTCTTTCTTTTTCAGACAAAGGTAAATAAATGTTTGGTGTGCGTTTGACTGTATCGAGGTCAAACATAAGTAAGTCAGAATCGTGCACAACAGATAGTATGATTACATCATATTTAAAAGTACTATATTTCACGCAAATACCCAAAACATTTGAGAAGCTAGTTAGGGTTTCTTTTAGAGTTAATATACTTCAATATTACATTAGGTAAATAGTAAGATGAATTGGGCTCTTTATTAGTGTTATAGATGACTCAGCTATGACGAAAACAATGGACATACCTAAAGATTATAAGTAGCAGGGCAAAGCTGATTAAGTGGGAAGTAGCCATTTACTCAGCTGAAGTAAAGTTACATTTATGTATCCATTTACTAAGGTGACATTCCCGGTACATACCATTGAAAATAATATAGCAAACAAGACGTTTTAACAGAAACTCAAGATTGACACGTATATATATATGTTTCTATTTCTCAGTTGAACATTGTGAGCTAGTTATCTCTTCCTTAAAAAAACAAGAAATCCTCACCAACTGAAGTGTTTCTAGGTGAGTAAATAAGTTTGTTTTTACTTATATTTTAATTTCAAAATACATACAAAGATAAAATAATTATAATTGTAATAATGATATTGTTGTTTGGTTGTTTTTCAAATTCTTGTTTTTTAGATAAATATTTTTGTTTAGTTTGAAAAACATTTTTTCAGTATCATCATTGGTAGAAATAACATTCGCTGTATGTGTGAATGTAGATATATATATATATATATATATATATATATATATATATATATATATATATATATATATATATATATATATATATATATATATATATATATATATTATATATATATATATATATATATATATATATAATATATACCCAAGCCTTTCCCATAGGTAGGATGTGATAATAGATTGCAGGTTAGCCGTTTCCAGTAAGGATCGAACTCGCTATTTAGCTGTAATGGATCTTATCTTATTAGTCGACTTACACTTAAGAAAATATAATTGAGATATAAAATATCAAATATAATTCAACATGCTTATGAAGAAAAATACAATTTTAGGTTTTGAATTTTACTGATGAAATGATATTATTTAATATATAAGATTACACCATTAGCAGGGCTTGCCACTGTTCTTCATAAGTAAATCAAAAGTCTTAAGACGGATGTTTATAAATTTCAATTCCACATACTCACAGATATCTTATTATAATGGAGATTGTGTTTGTCTGTCTGTAACCGAAACTAAATCACTAATCAAGTCACAATTCCCTTAGTTATTGACGTCACATTCACCATGAATTTATTTTTATTTAAACCTTAATTATTGATAAAATTGTTATACCTTATTAATACTGTTGGATTAATCTACATACTAATAACATGCAAGTATATTTATATATTCAACAAAATAGCGGTTTACAGTGTAAACGAGAAGGCTAATTTGCATATTGATATTAAGAATTTGATTTTAATAAATATATGCTTAATATTATTGATTTCTAATTGTTTGGTTTTCTCTTAACGAATCTGAGCAAACATCTCGGGTATAAATCTTAAAAGAAATCCATAAACCAGACGAAAGAACTGTAATTTTATTAAATAATTCATAATCTAACTAAATAGATAACTTATGAAAAAGGAAAGACGGGAGTGATGGCAAATGATGGAAGAGTTAGATTTAAAGCTGTTCTATTTTTCGATTATACCCCCTCAGTTTATCATTTTCTAAATAGTTTCTAATTTGATACAATATTTTATTACATCAAAACCTAAATAATTGCACCCGAAAGGTGCATATATTTGCTAGTATATATATATATATATCAGTTCTAATTTTTAGGTAACAAAAAAAATCACGAAAATCTTTCTTTATTGGAACGACATTTTAAAATGTAACCCAACACACACAAAAAAAAAACGAAAATTAATTCTAAAAAATTCTATTTTTAATTTTTACATATTTATTGTTATATTTTTATCGGGTAAAAAATAAAATAAATTAATCTTATACGTATTCTAATATTGTAACTTTAAGAGAAAAATAAAATTTGTTAAAACCACTAACAAGTTTTAGTTGAAAACTTAAAAAATATTTTAAATGTAGGTATTTTCCTAACCCATTCGCTACGGGTAGGATGTGACACAGTTGCAAGTATAAGTCATCCACCGAGGATCGACCTCGCTATTCAGTATGAATCTCGGGTTAGATTTAATTATGGTTTGGTTTGTTTTGTTTTGTTTTACGGCACATCAACCTCAGTGGGTCATTTAATGCCGATAAAGTTTTGAAATAAATCAATTCTTAATGGATAATACAATTTTTTTATAAATACATTTTTCTATTTAACCCATTGATGGGACCCTAACAAGTACTACCACTCCGGGTCAGAGTGGACCAGGGAGCAATGGTGATGAAGGGGTGCTCCACATTCCCCAAACCCCCAAAACTGGAACGTCACCATCGGATAGAGTTTAACCTCATTCCCAGGACATGTAGACCCGCAAGCCACCGCCTTCTAGCTTCCATGTGATAAAAAGGGGTTGGGGCTTGCCATAAGGGCAATAGGGTTGGGAAAATCATATAGGTGCTAGGGCTTGACGTGACCAGCCGATTGATCGGAGGGGGTCTCTTCGACCGCCCGTCTAGCCCAAGATAGGGCAAAAGTGGAGTATTGCATATCATGAATTGCTCATCCACCTGGGCTCTATCCTTAAGCATCACGGGTCGGCACCCACGGCCAACAGGTGGCCCCATTGGGGAAGTCTTAACCCTCTGCAGAGGTGCAGTTGGTGCATTCTAACGCCCCAGCCGACAGGGCGGTAGATTTATTTATGTGTAGGTAATGTGGGTGAGTGCTTGAATTTTAAAAAAAATCATTTTAAGTTTAATCTAAATTCATAGAATTGCAACTTTTGAGATTTCAGTTTTTTTTTTTTAATTGTCTCCTTAAATATCCCTGATAGGAACTTGTTTCTCGGTCTCATTGCTTTTATTTGTAAACACAAGAATGGGATTAACACAGAATTAACATTAAGTTGGCAATTAATTTTTTAAAGATTGAATACACACTGTTGAGTATATATGTGTGTTTAAGGTGTCTGTGATTTTTATTTATTCATATATTTAAGCGTGGAAAAAATATTGCGGCGAGAAAAAAAAGAAATGTGTAAAAAAAAAATATGTTGAATGTTTCTGCGCCGTAAACCATTCAGGACAAATCATCGACAGCGCAATTAACTTTAATAATGTGTAATGGTTAGAATCCCCGCCTGTCAGCCTGGCAGTTAGGATTCCAATCACACACAAAGCACTTTCCTGTCTATAACTCTGCTGATGAGACATAATATGCCGAAATGTACATACAGAGATTGACTTTTTATCGATTTGTTTATGCCTTACATTTGAACAGATATGCCCGCCTAATTCATTAATTATCAACTAATTAATTTTCAAATTAGGTATGATGTTCAATTAATCACATATCCCCCCCCCCAAAAAAAAAATATATATATATGTATATGCTGGACAACTCTGAATTTTCACCTATCAAACTGTTTGGATGAACATGTTTATGCAAAGATATCTAGGGTAGGTAATTTTGGATGCTTCTGTGCCGTAAACTATTCTTGACAAATCATCGACAGCGCAATTAACTTTATTAAAAATTAATTTCTGAGTGTTTTTATTTGCAGGAAATCTTCAAAAATGGTCGAAAGAACCGGATTCTATCTGATTGTCATTTTCTTCAACCTCGTCGAAACGGTGATCCATCAAAAGGGTAACATCTTTTATACTATCTCTATTATTAAAATACATCTTTGACATTCAAAGAATTCTTTAGAATTCTTGTTTTTATTTGTATGAAGTTTCGACCGATACATTCTTTGGTCTTCCTCAGTTGTAATATGATAACCAGAAATAATAATTAAGATTATTTTATTTAAATATCTCGTAATTTATGAGGAAGTGCGTCCCGGTCTCCTGCCTCAGAAATTGCTACCCGGTGATTATTAAGATAACGTCCCCAGCTATATCGTCTCGGTGGTGTTACTTGAAAGAAGACAACCAACTTAGGGCGTTAAATGTATTGGGGGCGCTTCTCTTTTTTTGTCGTAATTCTTATTTATTTATCGTAATTTGTTTAGAAATTTATTTATAGAAATTTGTCGTAATTCTTGTTTATTTATAGAAATTTGTCGTAATTCTTGTTTATTTATAGAAATTTGTCGTAATTCTTGTTTATTTATAGAAATGTGTCGTAATTCTTGTTTAGATATGAAGATGGATATCTATCTATCTATCTATCTATCTGCCTCAATTTGTTCATTTTTTACTTTGTTTATATATATCTATCCACCCATCTCCATTTGTTCAAAAAAGAGAAGCCACCCCCCGCTCTAAAATACATTTAACGCCCTAAGTTGGGTGTTTTCTTTCAAGTAACACCAGCGAGACGACATAGCTGGGAACGTTATTTTAGTAGTCACCGGGTAGCAATTATTGCCATTATACATTTTGAAGAGAATTTTCTTTTATCTATTTCGTCTCTTTTTTTACCACGACTCACTTGGTTCATTTCTTTTCAGGTGCATATTCAGACATGTCCTTAGTAACCCTGCATAATTGTGAGGCTACGTTCCATTTTGATAAGCTAAATTATACAAGTCTAAATCTTTATAGCAACCAAATGGGGCTCAACATTACTTTATTAAATGGACGGAATTACGTCAGGTATCTTCCCGCAAATAAAACGATAATCTTTAATTTTAAAGTTGATAATGGCGGGGAAAACACGATCACTGTAGAATCTCCAGGTAAGTAAAACATTTCAGTAATACAATTTATTTTCATTCCCTTTCTTCCTCACACCTTTCTTTTCCTTTGATTCTGTCAAATCATCTAATAAACATTTAAAGCAAAACGTTATCATGTACTCTCTCTCTCTCTCTCTCTCTCTTCTCTTCCCTCTTTCTCTCCCTCTTCTCTTTCTTATTATATTTTCTTCCTTTTTCTCTATAATCTGTTTTTATCTTCTCTTTCTTTTATGATGTTCAGTAGTAAAGAGAGAAGAGAGAGAGAGGGGGAGGAGAGAGAGAGAGAGAGGGAGAGAGGGAGAGGAGAGAGAGAGGGAGAAATGGATAATGAAAGGGGGAAATAGATAGAGTAAGAGAATTATAGATTATAGATAGATACAGAGAGATAGAGAGAGAGAGATAAAAAGAAAGAGGGGGGAGAGAGATGGATAATTAAAGGGAGAAAGATAGAGTAAGATACATAGAGATAGATATATAAATAGAGAGAGAGAGAGAGAGAGAGAGAGAGAGAGAGAGAGAGAGAGAGAGAGAGAGAGCAAGGATAGTGGAATTGGAAAGAGGTCAAGATATTGCCAATGTAGAAAGAGAGAGAGAGAGGGGGGGCGAGAGAAAAGGATAATGAAAGAGAGAAAGAGATAGAGTAAGAGAAATATAAATTTTAGATAGATACACACACACACACACACACTCTCTCTCTCTCTCTCTCTCTCTCTCTCTCTTTCCCTCTTTCTCTCCCTCTTCTCTTTCTTATTATATTTTCTTTCCTTTTTCTCTATAATCTGTTTTTATCTTCTCTTTCTTTTATGATGTTCAATAGTAATGATTCTCTCACAGGCTACTGTCCAACTGTTTTATATTGTTGCATATATTTCTACTCAATTGTCATGTCTCTCTCTCTCTTCTTCTCTCTCTCTCTCTCTCTCTCTTTCTATTCTCTCTCTTTTTTTTCTCTTCTCTCTCTCTCTCTCTTTTTCTCTCTTTTTTTCCTTCTTCTTTTTTCTCTTCTCTCTCTTTTCTCTCTCTCTCTCTCTCTTTTTATCTCTCTCTTCTTTTTCTCTTTCTCTTCTTTTCCTCTATCTCTCTCTGTTTCTTTCTCTATTTTTCTCTCTCTCTCTCTCTCTCTCTTTTCTCTTCTGTTTTTTTTCTCTCTTTTCTTCTCTTTCTTCTCTCTTTCTCTTCTCTCTCTTCTCTCCTCTTTCTCTCCCTTTTTTCTCTCTCTCTTCTCTTTTTTCTCTCTCTCTTTTTTCTCTCCTCTTTTCTCTCTCTCTCTTTTCTCTCACTCTTTTCTCTCTCTCTCTCTCTCTCTCTCTTTCTCTATCTCTCTCTTTTTCTCTCTTTTCTCTCTTTTCTTCTCTTTCTCTCTCTCTCTCTCTCTCTCTCTCTTTTTCTCTCTTTTCTCTCTCTCTCTTTTTTCACTCTCTCTTTTTTCTCTCCTCTCTTTTCTCTCTTTCTTTTTTCTCTCTCTCTTTTTCTCTATCTCTCTCTCTTTTTCTCTCTCTCCCTTTTGCTTTCTTTTCTTCTGGTCTCTTTTCTCTCTTTCTCTCTCTCTCTTTTTCTATCTCTCTCTCTTTTTCTACTTTCTCTCTCTCTCTCTCTTTTCTCTCTATCTCTCTCTTTTTTCTCTCTCTCTTTTACTTTTCTTTTTCTCTCTCCTCTCTTATCTCTTCTCTCTCTCTCTCTCTCTCTCTCTCTCTCTCTTTATAATTACTTTCCTCTCTTTTCAGAAATGTATATTAATCAGATTTGGACTAAGGCGAAACATTTATCTTTCTTTGAAATATACTAAGATTTTGTTCACAATAAATTTTAATGAAACCTTTTAAACAGGAAAAGATTAAAAGACTGCCAAATTATTTAAATAATTATATATACTAGCAAATATATGCACCCTCCGGGTGCAAGTATTTAAGTTTTAATGTAATAAAATATTGTATTAAATTAGAAAGGCTAATGAAACTAAATAAGAATACAGATAAAAAGATTTGAAACAGAGGGAGTATAATAAAAGATTTGAAACAGATGGAGTATAATAAAAAATGGAACAACTGAAACTTACTCTTCCATCACTCTCGTCTTTCATTATTATTTTTTCTAATTTAAGTATTTAGTTAAAAGTGGAAGTAAAAAATAAAATGACAGTTATTTTATCTTGTTAATGGATTTCATTTAAGATTCATTGAAGAGATGTTTGCTTATATTCATTAAAATAAAACCAAACAGTTAGAAATCAATAATACTAAGCACATATTTATTAAATTCGATTTTTAATATTAATATGTAAATTAGCCTTCCGTTCACACTGTAAACGCTATTTTGTTGTATATATAAATATATTTGCATGTTGTCATATTAGACATAGTTAACAGTATTAATAATGTAAGACAATTTTATTAATAATTGAGGTTTAGATAAAAATAAAATCATGGAGAATGTGATGTCAATAACTAAGAGAATTGTGGACTTGAGTAGGATATAGTTTCGGTTACAGACAGAAAAACACACAATCTCCATTATAATAAATATATATATTATATATATATATCATGGGTGTGTGTATATATATGTGTGTGTGTGTGTGTGTTCGTTAAGAATGAATCCGAAACTATGTTGAAAAGTAATAAATAAATGGAAAAATAGGATTCGTGACGATGATCTACTGATATTTGAAAATTATTGTCGACGTTTAAAATGTTTCAATTATCAAATTAGATATATTACTATAATGATATTAGAATATACCATGTTGTCGTATCACCGTTGATACTGAATGTTCTGATGATTTATCACTTTTTAGATATTACCGGATTCATTTCTATTTATATATATTATATATATAATATATATATATATATATGTGTGTGTTGTGTGTGGTGTGCATCATTATATATTATATATATTATATATATATATATATATATATGTATTATATATACTAGCAAATATATGCACCCTCCGGGTGCAAGTATTTAAGTTTCAATGTAATAAAATATTATATTAAATTAGAAAGGTTAATGAAATTAATAAGAATGCAGATAAAAGATTTGAAACAGAGGGGATATAATCGAAAAATAGACAACTAAAACTTACTCTTCAATCACTCTCATCTTTCATTGTTATTTTTCTAATTTAAGTTTTAGTTAAAAGAGGAAGTAAAGAATAAAATGACAGTTATTTTTTTGTTAATGGATTTCTTTTAAGATTTATTGAAGAGATTTTGCTTATATTCATTAAAATAAAACCAAACAGTTAGAAATCAATAATACTAAGCACATATTTTTTAAATCACATTTTTAATATCAATATGCAAATTAGCCTTTCCGTTCACACTGTAAACCGTTATTTTGTTGTATATATAAATATAATTGCATGTTGTTAGTATGTAGCCCCGCCCAACGGGTGGGGAGTGCTATAATTAATGGCTCGATCCCAGGGGCCATCCCCCCAGCAACCACCTGCCCCCTTGATTTAAAGGGGCAGGGCTGGTTTATTGCCCAGTGCCTGAGGCGCCCCCTTGAGGGGGAATTGCCGACGGGATCGACGATTTTTTCACCTGCCACTCCATGAGCTACGGCTTGTGGTGGTCCACGTTAATAGGACTTTGTGCCTGACCCGTACAAGTGGGGTACGCGGTAAATATCATGTAGCTCCGGCCCGGTTTCGACTGGGGGTCCGGCGAGCTTCGGTCGCTGACCGGTGATGGTATATTAATAGCGTCGATCCCAGAGGGCCATCCCTCAGGAAACCTCCCCCCTTTGGGGACAGGGCTGTGTTTATTGCCCAGCGCCTGAGGCGCCCCCCTTGAGGGGAATGCCGATGGGATCGACGCAATTTTGTTCTCTCCCACCCATTAGCTTGCTTGTGGTGGGTCCACGTTAAAACGGAGCCTTGTGCCCAGTCCATACAGGTGGGGTATGAGACAAATAAATGTAGCTCCGGCCCACGCCGGGTCCAGTGCTTCGGCCCTGGATCTTTACGATTAATAGCGTCGATCCAGGGCTGTCCCCCAGGCAACACCTGCCCCCTTTGATTTAAAGGGGCAGGGCTGGGTTTATTGCCCAGTGACTGAGGCGCCCCCCTTGGGGGGAATGCCGATGGGATCGACGCAATTTTTCACCCGCCACCCCATGAGCTTCGGTTTGTGGGTGGTCCCACGTTAATAGGGACTTTGTGCCTGACCCGTACAAGTGGGGTACGCGGTAAATATCATGTAGCTCCGGCCAACGCCGGGTCCAGTGGCTTCGGCCCTGGATCCTTACGAGTTAATAGCGTCGATCCAAGGGGGCTATCCCCCCAGGCAACACCTGCCCCGTTGATTTAAAGGGGCAGGGCTGGGTTTATTGCCCAGCGCCTGAGGCACCCCCTTTGAGGGGGAATGCCGACGGGATCGACGAAATTTTTCACCTACCACCCCATGAGTCTCGGCTTGTGGGTGGTCCCACATAAATAGGGCCTTTATGCCTGACCCGTACAAGTGGGGTACGTGGAAAATATCATGTAGGTATGGTCAACAGTGGCTTCGGCCTCTGGACCATTGCTATAATTAACGGCGTCGATCCCAGGGGGCCATCCCCTCAGGCAACACCTGCCCGCTTGATTTAAACGGGCAGGGTTGGGTTTATTGCCCAGTGCCTGAGGGCCCCCTTGAGGGGGAATGCCGAAGGGATCGACGCAATTTTTCACCCGCAAACCCCACGAGTCTCGGCTTGTGGGTGGTCCCACATAAATAGGGCCTTGTGCCTGACCCGTACAAGTGGGGTACGTGGAAAATATCATGTAGATATGGTTAACAGTATTATTAATATAAAACAATTTTATTAATAATTGAGGTTTAAATAAAAATAAAATCATTGAAAATGTGATGTCAATAACTAAGGGAATTATGACTTGAGTAGTGATATAGTTTCGGTTACAGACAGAAAAACACACAATCTCCATTATAATAAGATATATATATATATATATAATATATATATATTTATATATATATAGTTGTGTGTGTGTGTGTGTGTGTGTGTGTGTGTATTATATGTATGTAATATGTATATATATTATTATATATATATATATATGTATTATATTATATATATATTATATATATATATTATTATATTATATATGTATTATATATATGTATATATATTATTATATATATATGTATATATATATATATGTATATATATATTATATTATATATATGTATATATATGTATTATATATATATATTTACATATATATATATATGTATTATATATTATATGTATTATATATTATATATATATATACGTATTATTATATATATACATGTATATATATATATATGTATTATATAATATACATTGTATTATATATAATGTATATATATATATGTATTATATATATAATATATAATATATATTATAGTATTATGTACATAATATATGCATTAATATAATATGTATTATATATATATGTAATATATATGTATTATATATATATATGTATATATATATATTATATATTATATATGTATATATATATATATGTATTATATATAGTATTATATATATATATATATTATATATATGTATATATATATATATGTATATATATATATTTGTATTATATAATATATTATGTATTATATATATATGTATTATATATATATATGATTATATATATATGTATTATATATATATATGTATGTATTATATATATATGTATTATATATATATATGTATGTATTATGTATATATTGTATGAATTATATAATATGTATTATATATATACATATATATATGTTATTATATTATATATGTGTTATATATTTAAAACCAATAATTTTTTTATTATGTTTGTGTATTTTTTATTTATAAATTTTTTTATTGTTGGTTGTTTGTTTTTTTATTATATTTATATATATTATATATATATTTATAATATTATATATATTCATATATATGATTGAAAATTTTGATTAATTATATATATATAATTATTATTATATTATATTATATATATATATCTTATGATATATATATATATTATATATAGATATTTAATATTTATATATATATATTATTATATATATATATTATTTAATATTATTATATAATTATATAATTATAGTATATTATACTTATTATATTTATTATATATATTTGTCATATAATATATATATTATATATTATATTATATTAATAATTATTATATATATAATATATATTTAATATATATTATATTAGTATTATATATGTATATTATAATATAGATATAGTACTATTAATATATTAGATACATTATAGTGATATATTAGGATTAATATTTATATAAATTATTTAATCCATTATATATATATTATATAATATTTATATATATTAATTATCAATATATATGATATATAATTATTATATAAATTATTAATTATCATATATATATTATATTATTATATATATTCATATATATATTTGTATTATATATTATATATATACTATATATCATATATATTTAATTATTCATATATTAATATATATTACATATACTAATTATATACTTATAATATTATTAGTTATATATATATTACTATATATATTATATTATATATATATATTATTCTAATAATATACTTATAATATATATATAATATATTTATTTTATTTTATATATACTATATTATATTATATATTATATATATATTGATATAATATATATATAATGTTATATATATATATATTATTAATATATCATATAATAATATAAATATAATATATAATAATATATAATAATAATATAATTATATATATTATATATTAAATCGATATATATATTAATATATATTATATTATTATATTATATTACTAGACAAATATAAGTGCAGCCCTCGCGTGCAAGTATTTAGAAATTTAATGTTAGAAATATGTTAAATTTGAAATATCGTTGTTGGAAACTAATAAAAATCAAATAAAATTGATTTGAAACAGAGGGTATAATCGAAGAATGAACGACTTTGAAGAGCTACAGTTTCATCATTTTTCCTCACTCCTCCTTTATTGCTTAGATTTTCCTAATTTAACTAATTTAGTTAATTAGGAAGTAAAGAATAATTACTGTTATTTCTTTTATATTAAAGATTCTTTTTAAGATTCTATTCCCGAGTTTTTTGGCTCATATTCATTAAAGAAAAACAAAACATTAGAATCAAATAATACCAGCGCTATTTAAATAAAATTAAATTTTAATATCAATAATGGCAAATTAGCTTTTCTGTTCACGACTGTACCCGCTATTTGGTTGCATATAATAAATACAATTGCGATGTTATTAGAATTAGTAAGATAAAAGTATTAATAAGGTATCAAATTTTATCAATAACTGAGGTTAAATAAAATAAAATTCATGGTTGAATGTGACCGTATTCCTTAAGGGATGTGACTGAGTAGTGGATGTAGTTTTCGGTTCAGAAGACCCAACAACCAATCCATTATTAATCCACTAATATTATATAAATATATCATATTTGTATATATATATATATATCGCAGTCCTTTTAAGATATTAATTCAGCCTTGCTTTATAGTAAATGGTATTATTTTTTTTAATCGTCGATTGGTCAGGGTAAACTGCTGCGATGAGAACCATTATTCACTCCCATCACGGTTGCTATCACTTAAAACTAAAAATGTGAATGACGTTTGTTATGGAAATTTATCCCTGATGACAACTGACTTTCACTATTCGTCGCTGTCGTCAAAGATGTCGTCCCGAAATTTATTGCTGCCAAGGAAGAGTGACAGATTCAGGTAAGTACAAGAAACTGCTTTTAATAGGATCATATCGGTAAAATATCTATTCTCTAGTATTATAACATTGTCTATCAGGTTGAAAATTGTGCCTTAGTTCCTTTAAAGAGTCTACTGTTATCTGCACCTACCAGATTTATTGAATTTTCCTAGCAAGAATGGGTTGTGTTACATAAGGAATAGGTTTGGCTATTTTTTTGTAATGAAAGGCGTAGAATTTAAAGAAATAACTGGTTAAAATGTAGTGATCTTCATACAGAAATTAATATGATTGGGCAAGTGTTTGATTGCCTGAATTGTTAAAGGTCTTCTTATTGTGTTTGGTGTTGGTAAGTGGCTGGGAGTCGTTAGAATGCACGCGATGCAATCCATCTGTGCAAGAGGGGTAAGACTGCCCAATAGCCACTGTTGGCCGTTTGGGTGTGCCGACCCCGTGATGATTAAGGATAGAGCCCACGAGTGGTGATGCAATTCATGTGTGACATGCATACGCGCTTTGGCCTATTCTTGGGCTAGACGGGTTGGTCGAGAGGCCATCTGATCAAATACAGTTCTTGGTACGGTCAAGGCCCTAGCCTTATGATTTAACGCATTCATTGCTCTTACGAGCAACCTCAGACATTTTTTATATATGGGTGGTAGAAGGCGGTGGCCTGCGGGTCTAACATGTGCCTGGGAATGACGCTTAAACCTATCTGATGTGAGGTCCAGTTTTGGGAGGTTGGGAATGTGGAGCAACCCCTTAATCACGATATGCTCCCTGGTGGCCAGTTCTGACCGCGAGTGGTAGTTACTTCTTTTGAAGTGGTCCCATCAAGTGGTGTAATAGAAATACATGAGTTCATAACAATTGTATTATGCATTAAGAATGGAATGTATTTCACATCGATTTGTCGCATTAAATGACCCACCGGGTTGATGATGCCGTAACAAACAGAAAACAACGAAAAACGCAAGACTCAGTTACTGAGATAGTTTGTTGTTCTTAGTTGATTATCCCAAAGGTATATTGGCTATCTACGGGTGAGGTTATGGGTTTGGGACAATAGATATCATGCTTTGAACTCTTTCCTTTGTTTCTTTCGTAACAAAACCAACAGGAGATAGACAACAGGGCGATGAAAGGCCAGTGTGGTCTACTTTGGATAGAATATACACCAAGTAGATAATATTATAGAGGTATTTAACACACACGCGTTTTGTAGTTTTCGGGAACCTCGAGGGTTTTATAAGAAGTTATTTAATTGGGCTAATGGTAATCTGAGATGAATATCTTATTTAATACATGGAGATGTGTGTTTTTTCCGTTGTACGAAACTATATTAACTACTTAAGTCAACAATTTCTTTAGTTATTTATATAACATTCTCAATGATTTTTATTTTTTTTTAAACCTCAATTATTAATAAAATTGTTTACATTATTAATACTGTTAACCATATCTAATACTAACAACATGCAATTATATTTATATATACAACAAAATAGCATTTACAGTGTGAACGGGAAGGCTATTTGCATATTGATAATTAAAAAATGTGATTTATAAATATGTGCTTCAGTTTATGATTTTTCTATTGTTTAGCTTATTTTAATGAATATAAAGCAAACATTTCTTCAGAATCGTAAATGAAAATCCGTTAACAAGAAGAAATTAATGTAATTTTATTCTTCACTTCCTTTTTAACTAAATACTTAAATTTAAGAAAAAAGGAACAATGAAAGACGAGAGTGATGAAGAGTAAGCTTCAGTTGTTCTATTTTTTCGATTATGCCCCCCTCTGTTTTCAAATCTTTTTTATCTGCACTCTAATTTAGTTTCATTAGCCTTCTAATTTAATATAATATATATACAATTAAAACTTAAATACTTGCACCCGGAGGGTGATATGATTTGCTAGTATATTAAATAGGAATTCGGTCGGGAAAATATTATGATTCATCTAATAATTAACGAACAAATTGTCTACCAGAAAAATAGTCCTTAGTCGGCTTCAAAAGTCGTGCTATGTCTATACACCCACCTAATAATTGTGAACACAGAGTATTGTGGACCAATAACCCAGATATGTAGTTTGAAAGATAGAAATTAAATCAAAATAATGAGGAAGAAATATCACTCAGAGATATGTGACCAAGAAAGATATTGTAGTGGGAAAGCTAAAATTTAATCAAAGTAATAAAGGAAGAATATTCGACTTCACTGAAGAGGGCAATATATACACACCATATATATACATACATACATTACATACATACAACTAGATATATATATAATATATATTATATATATAATATATTATATATATATATAATGTATATATTGCATTCTCAGATACCATTTAGCCAGGAATGATAATCTGGTAGTGCATTATATATATATATTTATATTATATATATATATAATATATTGCACTCTCAGATTACCATTTAGCCCAGTCTAACTAACAGTGAGAAACTAAAAATCTTTGCGATCTGGAGTTAACAAACAAATGTAGGCATTTGAAATAAACATAGACTGAGCCTGGTAGGTTTTTTGTAATTACGTAGGGTGATACACCCACGTACTTGAGATGGATACTGCCGGGATATTAATGAGAGTAGATGACTAGAAGAAGTGATTATTCCTGAAGAATTGCTCTGGCAAGAACTGCAGTTGGAATTTTATAACATTCTCTAAAAAAAACGTATATGAGCACTTTTTAACTCGATTTTATTAAACAGAAGTTAAATTATATTGCTTCGTGGATTGGCAAAAAATCCGTAATATAATATATATATATCTTATTTATAATGGAGATTGTATGTTTTTCGGTCTGTAACGAAACTAAATCACGACTCAAGTCACCAATTTCCCTTAGTAATTGACGTGTCACATTCACCATGAATTTATCCTTATTGTAACCTTCAATATTAATAAAATTGTTTTAATTATTAATTTACTGTTAACCATATCTACATACTAATAACATGCAATTATATTTATATATACAAACAAAATAACGGTTGACAGTGTGAACGGGAAGGGCTAATTTGCATATTGATATTTAAAATGTGATTTAATAAATATGTGTTAGTTAACTATTGATTTCTAATTTTGGGTTTTATTTAATGAATATAAGCAAAAAATTTCTTTATAAATCTTAAAATGAATCCATTAACAAGAAAAAAATAACAGTAATTTTATTCTTTACTTCCTCTTTTAACTAAATACTTAAATTAGAAAAATACAATGAAAGACGAGAGTGATGGAAGTGTAAGTTTCAGTTGTTCTATATATTTTCGATTATATCCCCCTGTTTCAAAATCTTCATCTGTATTCTTATTTAGTGTCATTAGCCTTATCTAATTTTAATACAATATTTTTATTACATTAAAACTTAAATTCTTGCACCCGGAGGGTGCATATTTTGCTAGTTATTTTTAATAGATATATATATATTTCAGTTTGATAATTGTGTGATATATATCAATGCATGTGGTGTACATATCATACTGCATGTACATGTATACATAAATTTATATATATTATTATAATATATATATATACCAATATGTAGTATACATTATATATATACATATAAATTATCATTATGTACATATGCACACATTATATAAATACACCACACATATATATAATATATATATATAATATACACACACACACACACACACATATATATATATATAGATATATATTATATAATTAGTAACATTCTATGGTTAATTAGGTTTTCACATGCATTTAAAATCAGCACTAGGAAGGCCATAACAATGACCGGACAGAATAGATCACATAGTGGAAATCTAGAACGTGTATTGATCCACAGATATGTGACCAAAAACCTCAATATAGTGGAAACCTACAATTTAAATCAAGTAACAAAGGAAGATATATCGTTTCACAGATATGTGACAAAAGACATGTAGTAGTGAAAGCTACAAATTAATTTCAAGTTAATAAAGAAGAATGTGTCAATTTAGAGATGTGACTAAACCAAGTAGCTTTGAAAGCTCGAAATTAATCAAAACATATATGGAAAAATATATTGATGCAAGATATGTGACGAAAAATATGTAGTTCGTTTGAAAACTCGAAATTAAATCAAAGATATATGAAAATTATATTGATTCACAGATATGTGTCCAAAAACATGTAGTAGTAAAAAAGCTCGAAATTAAATCAAAGAAATATGGAAGAATATAATCGATACACAGAATATGTTACCAAAAACATGAGTAGTTGAAAGCTAGAAATTAATTCGAAGTAATATCGAAGAATATATCCATTCACAGATATATGACCAAAAACATGTAGTAGTTGAAAGCTAGAAATTAATTTCGAAGTAATTAAGAAGAATATATCCATTCACAGATATGTGACCAAAAACATGTAGTAGTGAAAAGCTCAAAATTAAATCAAAGAAAATATAAGTAGAAATACCGATACACAGATAAGATGACCAAAAAACATGTAGTAGTTAAAAGCTCAAAATTAAATCAAAGAAATATCGAAGAATATATCCATTCACAGATATTGTGACCAAAAAAACATGTAGTAGTTAAAGCTCAAAATTAAATCAAATATATGGAAGAATATATAATTCAAGAGATATGTGACCAAAACATGTATTAGTTAAAAGCTCAAAATTAAATCAAAGAAATATCGAAGAATATATCCATTCACAGATATGTGACCAAAAAAAAACATGTAAGCGTTGAAAGCTAGAAATTAATTCGAAGTAATTAATAAGAATATATCGTACAGATATGTGACCAAAACATGTAGTAGTAAAAAGCTCAAAAAATTAAATCAATGAAATAAGGAAAATATATCGATACACAGATATGTTTACCAAAAACATGTAGTAGTTGAATAGCTCGAAATTAAATCAAATAAATATGGAAGAATATATCGTAACACAGATATGTTACCAAAAAACATGTAGTAGTTGAAAGCTCGAAATTAAATCAAAAATATAGGAAGAATATATCGATACACAGATATGTTACCAAAAAACATGTAGTAGTTTGAAAGCTAGAAATTAATTCGAAGTAATATCGAAGAATATATCCCATTCACAGATATATGACCAAAAACATGTAATAGTTGAGAAGCTAGAAATTAATTCGAAGTAATAAGAAGAATATATCCATTCACAGATATGTGACCAAAACATGTAGTAGGAAAGCTCAAAATTAAATCAAAGAAATATAGAAAGAATATACCGATACACAGATATGTGACCAAAAAAACTTGTAGTAGTTAAAAGCTCAATTAAATCAAAGAAATATCGAAGAATATATCCATTCACAGATATGTGACCAAAAACTTGTAGTATAAAAGCTCAAAATTAAATCAAATAAATATGGAAGAATATATAAATTCAGAGATATGTGACCAAACATGTGTAGTTAAAAGCTCAAAAATTAATCAAAGAAATATCGAAGAATATATCCATTCACAGATATTGTGACCAAAAAACATGTAGTATTTGAAGCTTCGAAATTATCAAAAGAAATTATGAAGAATATATCGATACGCCGATAATGTGATATAAATTTTCATAATCATTAAAATCATAATTAAGTCGGAAATATACATATCAAAAACAGCAACAAAAGAAAGATTGTAATTAGATCATAATTATAAGAGTTGTGTCGATCTATAGATATGTCCATTAAATTTCTTTTTGATTTCATTGGTCAGCTTAAATTGAATAATTAATTAACTAATGTGTTTCAATTGTGTCATTTTCTATTTTATATAATGTTGATTATGTATATTTTCAAAATGTTGCGGAATTGATGAATGAACACCTTTATTTGCCATAATTCAGATCATTAACTTTTTTTTTTTTAAATTTTAGATCAGTGTCCCTCTGCAAAGAAGCCAGGCATAATTTCACTGTTGCATGCTATGATGGAAGAGGGTCCGTGATATTGTTGAATTTCCGATTGAGGGAAAGAAATAATTGGTGGCAAACCATGCTGAAGCACGTAAGTTTACTTGGAAAATTTCACATTTCTAGGGAATCATTTCTATGTACCAGTCTATTTCATCATCATCTGACAACACGGATTCCATTCGCTCTCTCTCTCTCTCTCTCTCTCTCTCTATCTATCTATCTCTATCTCTATCTCTATCTCTATCTATCTATCTCACACACACTCACACTCACACACACACATAACATTCTTCACAATCGGACACATTCAAATGATTAAATTTCTATCTATCTATATATATCTATTTATCTATCTGTAAATATATAAAAAAGTGTAAGAGATTATCAAAAATGTTCAAAATATTAATCCAGCTTAATAAGTTGTTTACATGTCCACAGCATAATTGAAAGAAGATGTTAGTTTCAAAAAGTTTGTGGTGTTAGGTAAATTTTTTTTGTAGTGTTCGTAGAATAATCTTCGGAGGTGTAAAATCCGTATATTTTGTTTTTTCATGAGACAAATGTGTAAATAATTGGAAATTAATCCGACAGAATGAATTTAACATTTTTGAAAAACCAATTGGTAATTATTATCTGCTGACAGAATCTGTTTCGACGCCTTAGTAGAAGGGTCATCATCAACGAGCAAAAAATTTTACGAAAGAAAGAAGGGATAAAAAAAACCGTTGGAAGAGAATAGGGGGTACAAACACACGCTGGAATGCTGAATTTTTTAAAATGCGCATACTGTTTCAAAAATAAAATAAATTTTTATTTTTTTAAAATCTAAAAATTTATTTTATTTTGAAAACAGTATGCGCATTTTTAAAAATTCAAGCATTCCAGCGTGTGTTTGTACCCCCTATTTCTCTCCAACGTTTTTTTATCCCTTCTTTCTTTCGTAAAATTTTTTCGTTGATGATGACCCTTCTACTAAGGCGTCGAAACAGATTCTGTCAGCAGATAAATAATTACCAATTGTTTTTTCAAAATGTTAAATTCATTCTGTCGGATTTAATTTCCATTTATTTACACATTTGTCTCATGAAAAAACCAAATATACGGATTTTTACACCTCCGAAGATTATTTCTACGAACACTACAAAAATTTACCTACACCACAAACTTTTTGAAACTTAACATCTTCTTTCAATTGTGCTGTGGACATGTAAACAACTTAAAGCTGGATTATATTTTGAAACATTTTTGATAATCTCTTACACTTTTTTATATATTTACACCAAACTCTTTTTGAGTTTATTTTTGAATTAAAAATGCTTCTGATTTTTTTAAAATAAAATTTATTTTTATTTTTAAACGGACCTAAATTCGTATGTCAACTTGCTGAACCCCCCTCCCCCCAGATAAGTCAGGGAATTAACCGAATTTATGACATTTTCAGTGTTGATATATTAATGAATAAATGATATAATGCACCAGTTATTGCATTTAAAGACTTTTACATTTTTTTCAAGTCAGTTAATTTGAACCACTTAAATTTGAGGCGTAAAACAGATTCTCAAAGATACCTGTTTCAAAGTTAACTGACCTGAGAAAATGTAAACATTTTGAAATAATATAATTGGTGCATCAGACCTTTATTCATCAATATATCAACACTTAAATGTTATTAGTTAGGTTAATTCCCTGAATTTTGTTAATTTTTTCTTTTTGTCGGGGTGACATATGATGGTGGATATTATTAAGTTTGATTTAACCCATTCATTTTTCAGCCAACGTTTTGCCAGAGAATATCAGTCATACGTTAGAGCTGACTCTGAATCGATATGGCTGGTACCAAAACAAGAACCTTTCGGTTGAAGGAGACTTTCATGTGATGCAAGGCAAGGGTATGTATATAAATATCTGTATCATACACTGTTATAAATTTTGAATAATTTTGATTTGGTTTGTTTTGTTTTACGCATATCAACCTCAGTGGGTCATTTAATGCGATAAAGTTGAAATAATCAATTCTTAATGGATAATACAATTTTTTATAAATAGATTTTTCTATTTAACCATAGATGGGACCCTAACAGGTACTACCACTCTGGGTCAGAGTGGACCAGGGAGCAATGGTGATGAAGGGGTGTCCACATTCCCCAAACCTACAAAACTGGAATCGGATTAACATTAATTAAATCGATTATTTGAGATCAATTTTTTCTTTAAGTCGAAGAGTAGTAACATAATGAACATCAGTAAACAAAAGTACAATAATATTACATACGTTAATTTATTTTTAATACATTTTAAACTGTTATTTTCGGTCAACTCTGCTCAAATATATCGTAAATAAATCTCTCTCTCTCTCTCTCTCTCTCTCTCTCTATTATATATATATATATATATAATATATATATATATATACTAGAAAAGACGTGACCCGTTGGGTCACCCATTGTGCTCGTTTTAGATTGTTGGAAAAAAATCACATGATAATATTATTTCACTAATTTAAAGTTTTCCCAAACTGTCCAAATAAGTTATTTAAACTGGAGTAAAACATTTTCAAATGACCAAAGGAAGAACAAGAGAAGGGTCACTTGGTTAGTTAATTTGTAATTAAAGGTAAGTAGGATTTTAATCATGGATATCCATGACAATCTCTAGCCAACCTACCCTATCAATCATTGTTCTCAAGAGGTCCTCTTCACAGAATCCAATATCTGCACAGAGTTGGTCAATGTACATCTTTGCTCAACGGTCCACACTGGGGTGCCTGTCTGCTGGTTTCCATACAAAAACATCATGAGTTTGTCCTTGATTCTCCAGCAGTGTCCAGCATTTTACTCAGATTGTTTGTGTGATAAGTGGCAAGTGGCCATACAGCTGCTTTCTCATGGGGTGTTGCTTCCACAACTTTTTTGAAATTACATACTGCATTCTTATGCAGTTCCCATGTAGCTTATTCTCTAGGTGCTATGTTAGTGTCCAAGTGGTGCAGTTGTACAGTAGCAATGATACAGCTATGGTTGTGAAGAATTGTTGCTTTAACTTGTCAATGAGATCAGATTTCTATATGATTGATAGTCCATGGAAGACCATGCCTTTCACTATGCATTGATTAACATGGCTTTCTTTAGATAAGATATTACTACCTAGCTACGTTAATTGTAACACCAATTTCCAGGGTTTATCATCGAACGTGGAGATGCCTCCTTAATTTTAAAAACACATGAACTTGGTTTTATCGGAGTTCACATAGAGGGTGATGTTCCATGCTGCATTCGGTGCAGAATATTGCCTGCTTCTTGCCTTTTAAAAATAATTATTTATAACATCTAATGATGTTTACTTATGTAGTCTAGGCATATTATAAATATATATGGTGCTAACATATCTCCAAGAAAATATATTTAGTATTGTAAAATAATGGGTGCAAGAAAATAAAACATTTATTGCAAAAACACAGACATAAAATGAGGGTTCAATTTATTTTATTGTAGGAATTTATGAGGAAATTGTTCTTCTTTACCCAGGTAGGAAGTTCATAAATAGCACGGTTCGAATTTTCAGAAGGCATCATGTAGCGTTTTTTAGGGCAAGGGCCAGAATGCATTAATGCGATATGCACCAATATGTTTCGCGCGTTGATCCCCGTACCAAGATTTTTTTTTTTTTTTTGTACATAAATAAATTTTACATTTTTTCGAAAGACAATTTAATGATGGAACATATGTAAAAAAACGATAATTCACTAATAAATCGGTTTTGGAAATAGGGCATCTTAAACATTGAAACTTAAATCTCGTAAATAAGAAAAAATATGTATCTTTTTCTTTTTTGGTGTTGTTGTTTTTTAATTGTTAGATTATTTCCAAAAGAATTTATATTAAAAGTTCCTATTGTCTACATTTTTATTTTATTTTTCAGGGATTTTTAAAAATTTACAAATGTAAAATAAATACTTTTCTTTAATGTACAGCAAAATCGTATTTATTTAATCAAAGAAAATATTGTATAAAAAATATCTTGCTTGTGTTCTGGGTCCATAAGTTAATAGGTTAGAATCCATGACGCATGTATAATTATACTCTGTAAAATAAAACTCAAACAAACAGTGTTTGAAGAAATTTATTATTTTATTTGGAAACAAATAATTCTCCCATTTATATCCAGAAAGCAGATACTACTGTTCAGTTAAAATTTTATTATAAATAATTTCTAAAATTGTAATTCTGATTTTCCCAACTTACTTTTCAATAATATTAAGAATTAAATTGTGAGGCATCAAGGAAATGCTAAATTAGTAATTTGTTTTGCTTCATAAAATAATTTTTTATACGTTTAGCCCTTCATACTAAGATAAGGTGCACAAGTCAAGATGCGATAACTGTCAACAAAGAGTGGGAATGTACGGCAATTTACTTTGAAATGCAAAAATGTAGGTTTTATGTAAGAGAAATTTCTTTTTTTAAACACATAAACTTGGAATTGTTCTTTATATTAAACGTAAAAGAAAACATTAAAAAGTTAATTTTCCATTTTTTATTGACGTTTTAAAATATTTTAAACAATTAAACGGACATTTTGAAAGTCCGCGGTTTGCACATCTCTACCATTATGCATAACACATCTAAAAAACAAAAAAATTAGCGGTGCAAATGTATATACACCTTCCTTTAAAAATATTTTTTTATTCTGTATTGCCACAAATTTTTTAAGCAAATCGGAAAAAAACGCCTTAAATCAGCTATAGAATATTAATAAAGAAGAAATATGGCCAGATAATTTTTAAAATGTAAATGAATTTAAGTAGAATTAAATGTAAATGGCAATTAAAGTAAAGGAAAATAATTTATTTACGAAAGGAATAGGTATGAAATTATTAGTGAGACCTATATGGTCTTTAGGTACCACCAAACCGTTTAGGCCATCTTGAATAAAACGGAAATAGATATTTCCGAACTTTGTTTATCAAAAATCTCGTAAAAAAAAAGATCGTACAGGGTTGTTACAAAGAAAATAGTTAAGTCAAAGATCAAATTATCGATTGGGAAAATTACATCGCTATCTTAAAAATAAACAAACCTATCCGTATTACATGCGAAGGGTAATTTTCAGACCGTAATATAGACAGAAAAGTTACTAATTATTTCCCTTTTACGAAAAACCAGTAAAAGTATGGAATGAAAATTTGAATATTTTTCTAAGAGAAAAACTGATAAAATAATCTATTATACTTACTTTTTTATTTTAATTATTGAAAAAGTTAAATAAAATAATTTTTTTCACGCTAACACTGTCAGCCTAACAGGAACAAACTTCGGTTACTTAGAAGCGTCTCGCTCTTTGTAAAACAAATACGTCAGCTATGCTCTTCCGTATATTCTAAGGATCATACATTACTATTCAACAATAAAAATTACAAATTCTTTTAAAATATTAATCGAGCTCGTATCGGACCAATGTTTAGTTCACCTGAATTATAAAATTCATATTTTTAAATATCCGTGAAAAATTCGATTTTTTGACGCAGGAAAAAAAAATTAAATTTATTTCACGCAGAAAATAAAAATATTAATCACACAAAAGATTGAAAATCTCTTAAAAATTAATTTCTTTAAAAAAAAAAAATTTTTTTTGACAATTTAATAGAATATAGTACATACCAATTACAAAAGCCAAAAAAGTTTTCAAATATTAATATTATGACATTTTTTAGCACTTTTTATTTCCGATTTCATTAATTTTTCCTCAAAAAACTACACCTCGTACATTCATACAATTTCATTGATATAGTTATTCAGACTCTTATCTTTATAGAAAAAAAGAAAAAAATTTTTCTGACGCGTCATTTTTATTATCTCATAAAATAAAATGGGGGGGGGGGAATAGACCTCGTAAAAAATATTTCCCCTAATATATTTTAGAAAAAAACTATTTCAGATGTATTTACATCCAATGGTAAACATTTATGGAAAATTTTCGTGAAAATCAGATTATTAATTGATTTTTCATAAAATTTTTTAAAAATCCTCTTATCGTAACTTGTATTTAGCTACGTTAAATTTCAGTTGATTTAACAGTGCAAAAAAAAACATTGTTTTTCAATCATAATTTTCATTATTTCCGTATGCTGAAATTTTTAAAAAAATCAACAGGAGTTTATTTTCTGTTTTTTCTTTAGAATGGAAAAAAATTTCAAGAAAATATTAAATATACTGTAAGTGTCATTGTGTTAAATATGAGGGGGGGGGGGCTGGCTAAATTTCACAGGGTCAAATTGGTGGTACCTACTGTATTGCCACGAATTTTTAAACAAATACAACCGAGTTTGGCTTTAACTTTTCGGAAAAACGCCTTAAATCAGCTATAGAATAATATAAGAAATATGGCCAGATAATTTTAAAAATGTAAATGAATTTAAGTAGAATTAAATGTAAATGGCAATTAAAGTAAAGGAAAATAATTTATTTACTAAAGGAATAGGTATGAAATTATTAGTGAGACCTATATGGTCTTACTAATAATTTCATTTACCTATTCTTTTAGTAAATAAATTATGTCGTAGCTGACAATTTAATTCTAAACAACTTATTTTCTAATAAACTCTTGATTTGTTTTCTATTAAAAACTGTAGGAAACATAATAAATTTTTTACAAGTATATATTAACATTACCGACAAAAACTTAGTTAAAATAAAAAGGCATTGGTTTGTTTATGTGTGTGTATTATTTATCTCGTACATTTTTTAATCTCAAAACATCTTAAATCGGTTAAACTTGCAAATCGTCGAAAAATGAAAACTTATTTGGGATGACAGTTTAACTACAGTGCATGAATTAAGTTTTTTTGCAATTCTGTTACGGTTTAGGGGTTAAGGTAACTAAGTTTTTGTCGGTAATGTTAATATATACTTCTTATAAAAAATTTGCGAACTTTAAGCCACAAATCTTGATTTTAAAACAAAATAAGCTGATTTGAATTATTTCGCAGCTAAATTTATTTTAATTTTTCCGAAAAACAAAGACAATTTATCTACTTACCAAATAAGTTGATTGATTCACTAATTTAAGATAGATAAATTACCAAAAATCAAGGAGTTAGTCAGCAATGTATTCTTTTAGTTTGTTTTAGTTAAACGATGGGGGGAGTCAACGTTTGCTCATTTGAATAAGATCCCATCACATTTAAATATATAACTACTTTTTTTTTACCCAACATGAAATATTTTAAAGTAAGTTTAATAATCATGTTAAATTTGACTCTATAAATTAATAATTAAAGTAATTAAAAAAAATCTATTTTAAAGCCTGATTTACGCCAATTTATTAAAAAAAAATTCTCTTTAGCCTGGAGAAATGAAAGGGGGGTGAATCTACGTACGTAGGTAATGGCGTGGGGCGTCACTGCTGATATTTTCAGTTCTTACAGGCACTCTCACTAACTGACAAATACAGAGTAGGAGGAGAGTAACTTTACTGACATAGCGAGATGGCAAGAGCAACAGGTAATCTCCAAGACAGGGATTGGTCGGTCGTTGACTTAATTGCTAATTACGCCTAATTAAACCAATTAAACTGAATTTTTTTCATACACTTTGTAGTGCTAACACCAAGGAATATCTAAGTATAAATATTGTGTCCATAACATAAATAGAAAAAAATCCTTTAGCTGGAGAAGGTTGATAAACTCAGCTTTAGTATAATAATAGATAGATATATATAATTAGGCGAGATGTAGAACCATGCTTTTTTCAAAGACAATTCGAGCTTCGTAAACGGAGTAACCATTACCCGGATTCAAATCTTGCGGATTCTATTTTTCATGCTAAAAAATGTTTCACAATCTTGTATCTTCATGTTGTATACTACCAAATATATACACCCTCCACCGGGTGCAAGTATTTAAGCTCTAATGTAATAAAAATATCATATTAAATTGGAAAGGTTAATGAAAATAAATAAGAATACAGATACAAAAGTTAATTGTCTTCATTTAAGAGAAATTGCAATTGTATTACATTGTTACTTAATTAATGCATCTTATGTTGTTTTATTGTAGGATTTTAGAAGATTTGAGGTAAGTATATCTTTGTATGTTATTTCTTTTACAAGTGTCCCCTACATTTTGTATAATCTATTCATATCTATCAATCTATCTATCAATCTATTTATCAATCTATTCATCTATATTCTGTTGTTTTATCTTTACTGTTGTTTTATCTTTCATTAGTGTAATCTCGTGTTTGGTTAAGTTTGGCAGAAAGTCAAGGTGATACGCACACAAAGAGAAGGAGTGAGAGAGAGAAGGAGAGAGAGAAAGTTGACATGCTGCTAAAATAAACCAATCATTGTAATATCTCATTAACACTTTAATCTGTCAGACAACACTGGCAATATAGGTGTACGACGTGGGGATCGTGCTTCAGACCCATAGAATCAAATGTGTAAATAGTGGATTCGTGCGTCCTGGCCCCCTGCCCTAAAAAACGCTAATCCGATATGAAATATATGTTACCCTCCCTCCAGTCTTCTCTCAACAAGTATATGGATATATGTTAACCACACTCTCTTTAAAAACATAAATATTTTTAGTGGTTCGAATGCGTTTTGATCGACAGATAACTTTATGTAGAGGTCTGAGGTGTTAAGATCAAGCTAATGCGATAAGAAAGCGATATTTTACAGCCCCTTCCCAGATTTTTATCGGTAAGTGAATGTAAATCTTTTACCTCCCCACTTTTATAATATTTTTTCGGTCTTCCCATTTTATTTCTAATTCAAAACAACTGTCACGAATTTTTAAATAAATACGACTGAGTTTCGAAAAAAATACAATTTGTACATTAAACAAGTACAAATAAAACGTTTTATACAGGGTGACCCAGAAAAACAGAAAAAAAAAAAATATTTATTTTTCTCATTAACTAACCCTAAATCCCAACTCCAACCCTAACCCCTAACCCTTTCCCCCAAGTTAAATTTAACAGTTGTATTACAAAATTTATGCGTTGTTTTTTTTCTGGGTCACCCTAAATTTTCCGACCGATTTGCAAGTTTAGCCCATCACATATAGTAAGAAATTTTAATTCAATGATTAACTATATTTTTTAAATAAAATATAAATGACGCGATTTGCTAAATCTTAAATTAATATTTGAAAAAGAAAAAAAGAATTAAATAAAGTAATCAAATTTATGTAAAACGATAAATAATCTTTAAAATATAACATTATTAATTCAAAAACGTAGTCGATCAAATGTCAAATTAAGTATACTATATCATAAATTTGATAACAATTTGAGTTTTCAGGTATTTCCGTGAAATGTATTAGGTAATCTCTTGTCCACTATTCTACATTAGTATCATGGTTTTATTTGTATTTCTAATATTAAAATAAATAAACTAATGCGATTATGAAAAATAAAAAAAACGTTTTGTTTACAATTGACGAACAAACGGGAATTTATAAAACAAAGTTGATTTGTCGTTAAATGTTTTCGTTTGATTTGTTATTTAATTCACTTTAAAAAATAATTCAATGTATGAAAAGACATACTAATTACATATTTAGAAAGATCTTTTTTCTAACAAAATAAATATCTTTAAGATAGAAACAGAAATATGCGATAAATAAGATTGATTTTATGTTAAAATTTAAGTATGAAAAAAATAGTTTCACAATCTTTGTACCTTCATGTTGTATACTACCAAATATATACACCCACCACCGGGTGCAAGTATTTAAGCTCTAATGTAATACAATATCATATTAAATTGGAACGGCCAATGAAACTAAATAAGAATATACGTACAAAAGTTAACAATTGTTTTTATTTAAGAGAAATTGAAATTGTATTATTTGTTACTTAATTAATGCATCTTATGTTGTTTTATTTGTAGGAAAATAAATATACGATGTAAGTATATATTTGTATATTATTCATTTTACAATTGTCCCCAATATTTTGCATAGTCTATTCATTATATTACCTATCTATCAATCTATTCATCTATATTATGTTGTTTTATCTTATCTGTTGTTTTATCTTTCATTAGTGTAATCTCATGTTTAGTTAAGGTAGGTAGAAAGATAGGGAGGACCGCACACAAGGGAATGGAGAGAGAGAAGGAGAGAGAGAGAGTACGACATGCTGTTAAATAAACCAATCATGGGTAATATTGGAAACTGTTAAAATCAACAAGCTAATGCGATATGAAAGTGATAATTTACATTCCCGCTCCAGGTTTTTTTTTTATTCGACAAGTAAATGTAAGTATTTTACCTTCCCCTTTTAACATATTTTTTAGGTATTCTCATAAATTTTAATTCAAACAACAGACATGAATTTCTAAATAGATACGACCGAGTTTCGAAAATAAATACAATCACATTAAACAAGTACCAATAAAATGGTAGTGGTGGGGATAGCGCTTTCATATCAACTTTAATCATGAACCAATTAAATTAATTTGATCATTAAAACAATTTGATGTTCATAACAATTGGAAAAATTGTTATAGATTCAAAGGGATTCAACTGACCCACTACTTAATCATAGCCGAAGTAAAATGTGGGTTCCATTTTTAACAAAGGAACTGTCGAGTCAGAATATCAAATTGACTGGCCGATTCAATTTCTGTGTTGATTAAAATGAAGAAAAAAACTATTTCAACTGAGATATCCACTCTATCCACATTTAAGCACACAAATAAATGGACTAAAATCTTCAGAATTTTTACTTTATTGTAAAAATGGAATACTTGGATTCACTATGAAAAAATTACTTTAAAAAATGTCATATAAGTAATTACATTGCTTATAAATAATTGTTGGGTTTTTTTAAAGCATATGCATCAATCTAATTGTGAGATAATTTTTCCTGGAACATTCAATGGAATAACCACACTACCACTGTTTTACAAGAATTAGGGGGTATAACACAAAAACATGCACATGCACACTCACACTCACACGCACATATTTTATATATATATATATATATATATATATATTATATGTGTGTGTGTGTGTGTGTTTGTGTGCGTGTGTGTGTGCGTTGTGCGTGTGTGTGTGTGTGTATATTAATCTTATATTCACGTTGACATGTTTGCGTGAAAGAAATTGAAAAAATGATTTAAAAGATTGATTTAAACAGTTTTACAATTGGAGAGTTTTTAATTCAAACAGCACCTCCCCTTTTATCTGACTTCGAAAACTTCGGAAACAGAAAATTGGTAGAAAGATGAAACATTCACCAGAATTATATCACTTTCAATCAGAAACCCAATTATCATATACATATGTATTATATACATAACGCACGTAAACAAACAGTGACACGTGAATACAGTTGATAAAATGCTCATATTTGACCATATTTATATCATTTGTATCATTTTTCAAAACATTTTCGTTGCCTGATGATTGTTCTGCTTAAAAACTAAGAATAGACAGCAAGAAACCAATGGTAGCAAACATTTTCACATGTAAATAAATATAAATTAAATATTCATCTATTATAGCTAAATCTACACACACACACAAACACACAATACATTATAGCTAGTGTAATGGTTAGATGTGTCGCCTGTCAGCCTGAGAGGTAGGTTCGAATCACGCACAAAGCACTGCCCTGTCTATTGCTCTGCTGATGAGGCTTATAGGCTGAAATGTACATACAGAGATTACTTTTCTCGATTTTGTTTTTCGCTTTACATTTTAAACCGATATGCAGGCCTAAATTCATTTTAATTATAATTAATTATAACAAATTAGTTATATTACGCAAATAATCTCCCAATATATATATATTATATATATATATTTATAATATATATTCGACATCTCATGTAGAATTATATATATATATATATATATATATTATATATATTCTACATCTCATTTAATTGTATATATATACATGAGAAGTAAACAAACATACGAGTTTGTGATATGGCTATTTTCAGCCGACATATTTGGAGAATATGTGCTTAATTGGAAGTCGAACCTAATTTTATGAAAGTTAATTCATTATAAATTAGGCGGGATTTACCTTATTAAATGTAATGCTAAACAAATCGATTTACCTATTTAAATGTAAGGCTAAAAAAATTTACCTATATTAATTGTAAGGCTAAACAAATCAAGAAAAATCAATCTCTGTATGTACATTTCGGCCTATTAGGCCTCATCAGCAGAGCTATAGACACGGGGCGGTCTTCGTATCTATAGCTCTACTGATGAGGCCTAATAGCGCCCGAAATGTACATACAGAGATTGATTTTTCTCGATTTGTTTAGCCTTAGATTTAAATAGGTAATCCCGCCTAATTATTATTAATGAATTAACTTTCATAAAATTATGTTCGACTTCAATTAAGCACATTTCTCCCAATATATATATATATATTATATATATTATATATATATTTACTCTCATTTAATTGTATATATATATTCTACATCTCATTTGATTGTATGTATATCTATATATATATATATATATCTTATTATAATGGAGATTGTGTGTTTGTCTGTCTGTAACCGAAACTATATTACTATACAAATCACAATTCCCTTCAATTATTTACATCACATTCTCCATGAATTTATTATATCTAAATCTCATCAATTATTAATAAATGGTCTTACATTATTAATACTGTTAAACTATGTCTACGTACTGATAACATGCAATTATATTTATATATACAAAACATATAGCGGTTTACAGTGTGAACGGGAAGGCTAATTTGCATATTAATATATAAAAAATCGAATTTAATAAATATGTGCTTAGTGTTATTGATTTCTAACTGTTGGTTTTTATTTTAATGGGAATAAGCAAAAATCTTTCAATGAATCTTAAAATGAAATCCATTAACAGATAAATAACTGTCATTTTATTCTTACTTCCTCTTATAACTAAATACTTAAATTAGAAAAAATAACAATGAAAGACGAGAGTGATGGAAGAGGAAGTTTCAGTTGTTCCATTTTTTATTTACTCCTCTGTTTTCAAATCTTTTATTATACTCCCTCTGTTTCAAATCTTTTTATCTGTGTTCTTATTTAGTTTCATTAGCCTTTCTAATTTAATTACATTTTTTATTACATTAAAACTTAAATACTTGCACCCGGAGGTGCATATATTTGCTAGTATATATAATTAAATGAGATGTAGAATCATGCTTTTTCACAGCCAATTCGAGCTTCGTAAACGTAAGTAACCATTATCAGAATTCAAATTTGCCGGGTTTATTTTTCATGCTAATAAAAGTTTTACGATCTTGTACGTTCATTTTGTATACTACCAAATATATACACCTCCATCGGGTGCAAAGTATTTAAGCTTAATGTAATAAATTATCATATTAGAGTGTAAAGGCTATTGAAAACTAAATAGAATTAGTATTATCGGGTTTTATTCGAACTATGTCCTCATCTTCATTGTGATCTATACAACGTTTCGGGCCGATATCCTTTCCGGTCTTCTTCAGGTGTTTCTTTCGTCGGACTCGGGAATCTTTTCTCAGGACTCGGGAACCTTCATTTCGAACTTGGGACGTTCTTGTTGAACCGGGGACCTTCTTGTTGTAATCGGGAGCCATCACGGAACTTTGAACCTAACCCTTTTATTCAGTCCATGGGGTATTCTGTTCGCATTCCGCTAACCATAACTGGGGTAGGAGCTGTGTTAATTATTTTTCTATATTTGGTCAGGATTGAACCTGGAATCCAGAGAATAAACTGTCACTTAGAACTGACTGTCTTAACCTAACTACGGTATCCACTAGGCCAATGTGTCCAAATTAAACAAATCCAGTGTGATGTTGGGAACTTATAAACCTAATGTTTGTTTTGTCTAGAATATCTACCTATTTATTTTTATGTATGATTTTTTACCTAGAATTCATATTGTTGTTGTTGTTGTTTTTATAATTTTGATCTAGCCTTTTTAATTATGGGTTCTCATATTATATTCATTTCCATGCTCGGTCTACTTAACAACCCAGTACAGCATCATATAAGCTGATTATTTGAGGGCGACTTCTCTTCTAATGTTCTTTTCTATCGTCATCCCATAAGGCAGATGGTTTCCCTTTTCATTCTAATATGGTCAGCCATACCCGACTTTCCTATTTCTCATAGGACCATTGCATTTTAAGACCACTACATTAAACTTAAAATTGTAAAGAAAGGAATCGTCCGTTGCTTACAACATCGAGCAAAAGCCATCAGCAGTGATAAGGTATACCAGAAGGAAATGGACAGCTTAAGAGAGACCCTTCGTCGTAACAATTTCCTGGGAGCATGACATCGGCTATGAGAAATCGGATCGTAAGACAGAGGATGATACCCGAAAACTCACCACTGTTTGAAAGGCTTGTCTGAAAGAATTCAAAAGATATGTAATCCTATGACATCAGCACAACCATTCAGGAGTGACTCAACTCTTCGTAAACATCTCTTCCGAGTCAAGCCCCCCAACAGAATACAACATGACCAAAAATTGTGTGTATTCCATCCATGCAGCTGTGGCAAAGAATACAAAGGTGAAACATCCGTCCACTAAAAGTAAGACTAGAAGAACATCGTAAAGCAGTGGTCCGAGGAGAAATAGAAAAGTCGGGTATGGCTGACCATGATATGGAACGAAAAGGGAAACCATATTTCCTTATGGAATGACGTTAGAATAATAGATAAGTGACAGTTATCTCTGGATTCCAGGTTCAATCCAGACCATTTAGAAAAAGTATTAACACAACTCCTATCCCAGCTATGGTTAGTGAAATGAGACAGGATATCCCAAGGACTGATAAGGGATAGGTTCAAAGTTCCGTGATGCGACCATTTACAATAAGAAGGTCTCGATTACAACAAGAAAAGTTCCGAGTTCGAAAAGAAGGTTCCCGAGTCCGAGAAAGGTTCCCGAGTCCGGAAGAAATCCTGAAGAGGCCGGAGGCATATCCGGCCGAACGTGATACAGTAACAATGAAGATGGAGCACCAATACTTGAATAACACAGATACTACAAATTTCATCAAGCCTTCTCAAACATTCAGAGTATTGTGCTCATCTTCATTGTTAACTGTACAACGTTCGGCCGATATGCCCTCCGGCCTTCTTCAGGTATTTCTTGCGGACTAACCTTCTCGGGACTCGGGAACCTTCTTTTCGAACTCGGGAACTTCTTGTTGTAATCGGAGACCTTCTTATTGTAATTGGTCGCCATCACGGAACTTTGAACCTATCCCTTTATTCAGTCCTTGGGGATATCCTGTTCTCATTTCACTAACCATAGCTGGGATAGGAGTTGTGTTAATAATTTTTTCTATGGTCTGGATTGACCTGGAATCCAGAGATAACTGTCACTATCTATTATTCTAACGTCATTCCATAAGAAATATGGTTTCCCTTTCGATTCCATATATGGTCAGCCATACCCGACTTTTTCTATTTCTCCTCGGACCACTGCTTTACGATGTTCTTCTAGTCTTACTTTTAGTGGACGGAATGTTTCACCTTTGTATTCTTTGCCACAGCTGCATGGGATGGAATACACACAATTTTTGGTCATGTTGTATTCTGTTGGGGGGCTTGACTCGGAAGAGATGTTTACGAAGAGTTGAGTCACTCCTGAATGTTGTGCTGATGTCATAGGGATTACATATCTTTTGAATCTTTTTCAGACAAGCCTTTCACACAGTGGTGAGTTTTCGGGTATCATCCTCTGTCTTACGATCCAGATTTCTCATAGCCGATGTCATGCTCCCAGGATAATTGTTACGACGAAGGGTCTCTCTTAAGCTGTCCATTTCCTTCTGGTATACCTTATCACTGCTGATGGCTTTTGCTCGATGTTGTAAGCAACGGACGATTCCTTTCTTTACAATTTTAATTTTAATGTAGTGGTCTTAAAATGCAATGGTCCTATGAGAAATAGGAAAGTCGGGTATGGCTGACCATATATAGAATGAAAAGGGAAACCATCTGCCCTTATGGGATGACGATAGAAAAGAACATTAGAAGAGAAGTCGCCTCAAATAATCAGCTTATATGATAGACTGTACTGGGTTGTTAAGTAGACCGAGCATGGAAATGAATATAATATGAGAACCATAATTAAAAAGGCTAGATCAAAATTATAAAACAACAACAACAACAATATGAGTCTAGGTAAAAAAATCATACATAAAAATAAATAGGTAGATATTCTAGACAAACAAAAAACATTAGGTTTATAAGTTCCCAACATTCACACTGGATTGTTTAATTTGGACACATGGCCTAGTGGATACCGTAGTTAGGTTAAGACAGTCAGTTCTAAGTGACAGTTATCTCTGGATTCCAGGTTCAATCCTGACCAAATATAGAAAAATAATTAACACAGCTCCTACCCCAGTTATGGTTAGCGGAATGCGAACAGAATACCCCATGGACTGAATAAAGGGTTAGGTTCAAGTTCCGTGATGGCTCCCGATTACAACAAGAAGGTCCCGGTTACAACAAGAACGTTCCCAAGTTCGAAATGAAGGTTCCCGAGTCTGAGAAAAGATTCCCGAGTCCGACAAGAAACACCTGAAGAAGACCGGAAAGGGATATCGGCCGAAACGTTGTATAGATCACAATGAAGATGAGGACAATAGTTCGAATAAAACAGATAATACTAATTCTTATTTAGTTTCAATAGCCTTTACACTCTAATATGATAATTTATTACATTAAAGCTTAAATACTTGCACCCGATGGAGGGTGTATATATTTGGTAGTATACAAAATGAACGTACAAGATCGTAAAACTTTTATTAGCATGAAAAATAAACCCGGCAAAATTTGAATTCTGATAATGGTTACTTACGTTTACGAAGCTCGAATTGGCTGTGAAAAGCATGATTCTACATCTCATTTAATTATATATACTAGCAATATATGCACCCTCCGGGTGCAAGTATTTAAGTTTTAATGTAATAAAATATTGTATTAAATTAGAAAGGCTAATGAAACTAAATAAGAACACAGATAAAAAGATTTGAAACAGAGGGAGTATAATAAAAGATTTGAAACAGAGGGAGTATAATAAAAAATGGAACAACTGAAACTTACTCTTCCATCACTCTCGTCTTTCATTGTTATTTTTTCTAATTTAAGTATTTAGTTATAAGAGGAAGTAAAGAATAAAATGACAGTTATTTTATCTTGTTAATGGATTTCATTTAAGATTCATTGAAGAGATTTTTGCTTATATCCATTAAAATAAAACCAAACAGTTAGAAATCAATAACACTAAGCACATATTTATTAAATTCGATTTTTTAATATTAATATGCAAATTAGCCTTCCCGTTCACACTGTAAACCGCTATTTTGTTGTATATATAAATATAATTGCATGTTATCAGTACGTAGACATAGTTAACAGTATTAATAATGTAAGACAATTTTATTAATAATTGAGATTTAGATATAAATAAATTCATGGAGAATGTGATGTAAATAATGAAGGGAATTGTGATTTGTATAGTAATATAGTTTCGGTTACAGACAGACAAACACACAATCTCCATTATAATAAGATATATATATATATATATATATACATACAATCAAATGAGATGTAGAATATTATATTACAATTAAATGAGATGTAGAATATATATATATATATATATATATATATATATATTTGGGAGAATATGTGCTTAATTGAAGTCGAACATAATTTTATGAAAGTTAATTCATTAATAATTAATTAGGCGGGATTTACCTATTTAAATCTAAGGCTAAACAAATCGAGAAAAATCAATCTCTGTATGTACATTTCGGCCTATTAGGCCTCATCAGTAGAGCTATAGATACGAAGACCGCCCCGTGTCTATAGCTCTGCTGATGAGGCCTAATAGGCCGAAATGTACATACAGAGATTGATTTTTCTTGATTTGTTTAGCCTTACAATTAAATAGGTAAATTTTTTTAGCCTTACATTTAAATAGGTAATCGATTTGTTTAGCATTACATTTTAAATAGGTAAATCCCGCCTAATTATTAATGAATTAACTTTCATAAAATTAGGTTCGACTTCAATTAAGCACATATTCTCCCAAATATTGTCGGCTGAAAATAGCCATATCACAAACATCGTATGTTTGTTTACTTCTCATGTATATATATACAATTAAATGAGATGTAGAATATATATATAATATATATATATATATATAATATTAACATGAGATGTCGAATATATTATATATATAATATATATATATATATATATATTGGGAGATTATTTGCGTAATATACCTAATTTGTTAATTAATTAATTATAATTAAATGAATTAGGCCTGCATATCGGTTTAAATGTAAAGCGAAAAACAAATCGAGAAAAAGTCAATCTCTGTATGTACATTTCAGCCTATAAAGCCTCATCAGCAGAGCAATAGACAGGGCAGTGCTTTGTGCGTGATTCGAACCCTACCTCTCAGGCTGACAGGCGGACACTCTAACCATTACACTAGCTATATGTATATGTGTGTTTGTGTGGTGTGTGTAGATTTAGCTATAAATAGATGAATATTTAATTTATATTTATTTACATGTGAAAATGTTTGCTACCATTGGTTTCTTGCTGTCTATTCTTAGTTTTTTTAAGCAGAACAATCATCAGGCAACGAAAATGTTTTGAAAATGATACAAATGATATAAATATGGTCAAATATGAGCATTTTATCAACTGTATTCACGTGTCACTTGTTTGTTTACGTGCGTTATGTATATAATACATATGTATATGATAATTGGTTTCTGATTGAAGTTGATATAATTCTGGTGAATGTTTCATCTTTCTACCAATTTTCTGTTTCCGAAGTTTTTCGAAGTCAGATAAAAGGGGAGGTGCTGTTTGAATTAAAAACTCTCCAATTGTAAAACTGTTTTAAATCCAATCTTTTAAAATTCTTCAATTTCTTTCACGCAAACATGTCAACGTGAATATAAATTATATACACACACACACACACGCACACGCACACACGCACGCACACACACACACACACACACACATATATATAATATATATTATATATTATAATAATATGTGCGTGTGAGTGTGAGTGTGCATGTGCATGTTTTTGTGTTATACCCCCTAATTATTGTAAAACAGTGGTAGTGTGGTTATTCCATTGAATGTTCCAGGAAAATTATCTCACAATTAGATTGATGCATATGCTTTAAAAAAAACCCAACAATTATTTATAAGCAATGTAATTACTTATATGACATTTTTTAAAAAGTAATTTTTTCATAGTGAAAATCCAAGTATTCCATTTTTACAATAAAGTAAAAATTCTGAAGATTTTAGTCCATTTATTGTGTGCTTAATGTGGATAGAGTGGATATCTCAGTTGAAATAGTTTTTTTCTTCATTTAATCACACAGAAAATTGAATCGGCCAGTCAATTTGATATTCTGACTCGGACAGTTCCTTTTGTTAAAAATGGAACCCACATTTTACTTCGGCTATGATTAAGTAGTGGGTCAGTTGAATCCCTTTGAATCTATAACATTTTTCAATTGTTATGAACATCAATTTTGGTTTATGATCAAATTTAATTAATTGGTTCATGATTAAAGTTGGATGAAAGCGATATTCCCCCACCACTACCATTTTATTGGTACTTGTTTAATGTACTGATTGTATTTATTTTCGAAACTCGGTCGTATCTATTTAGAAATTCATGTCTGTTGTTTTGAATTAAAATTATATGAGAATACCTAAAAAATATGTTAAAAAGGGGAAGGTAAAATACTTACATTTACTTGTCGATAAAAAAAACCTGGAGCGGGAATTGTAAATTATCACTTTCATATCGCATTAGCTTGTTGATTTTAACAGTTTCAAATATTACCATGATTGGTTTATTTTAACAGCATGTCAGTACTCTCTCTCTCTCCTTCTCTCTCTCCCATTCCCTTGTGTGCGGGTCTCCCTATCTTTCTACCTACCTTAACTAAACATGAGATTACACTAATGAAAGATAAAACAACAGATAAGATAAAACAACATAATATAGATGAATAGATTGATAGATAGGTAGATATATATGAATAGACTATGCAAAATATTGGGGACAATTGTAAAATGAATAATATACAAATATATACTTACATCGTATATTTTATTTTCCTACAAATAAAACAACATAAGATGCATTAATTAAGTAACAAAATAATACAATTTCAATTTCTCTTAAATAAAAACAATTGTTAACTTTTGTACGTATATTCTTATTTAGTTTCATTGGCCGTTCCAATTTAATATGATATTGTATTACATTAGAGCTTAAATACTTGCACCCGGTGGTGGGTGTATATATTTGGTAGTATACAACATGAAGGTACAAGATTGTGAAACTATTTTTTTCATACTTAAATTTTAACATAAAATCAAATCTTATTTATCGCATATTTCTGTTTCTATCTTAAAGATATTTATTTTGTTAGAAAAAAGATCTTTCTAAATATGTAATTAGTATGTCTTTTCATACATTGAATTATTTTTTAAAGTGAATTAAATAACAAATCAAACGAAAACATTTAACGACAAATCAACTTTGTTTTATAAATTCCCGTTGTTCGTCAATTGTAAACAAAACGTTTTTTTTATTTTTCATAATCGCATTAGTTTATTTATTTTAATATTAGAAATACAAATAAAACCATGATACTAATGTAGAATAGTGGACAAGAGATTACCTAATACATTTCACGGAAATACCTGAAAACTCAAATTGTTATCAAATTTATGATATAGTATACTTAATTTGACATTTGATCGACTACGTTTTTGAATTAATAATGTTTATATTTTAAAGATTATTTATCGTTTTACATAAATTTGATTACTTTATTTAATTCTTTTTTCTTTTTCAAATATTAATTTAAGATTTAGCAAATCGCGTCATTTATATTTTATTTAAAAAAATATAGTTAATCATTGAATTAAAATTTCTTACTATATGTGATGGGCTAAACTTGCAAATCGGTCGGAAAATTTAGGGTGACCCAGAAAAAAAACAACGCATAAATTTTGTAATACAACTGTTAAATTTAACTTGGGGGAAAGGGTTAGGGGTTAGGGTTGGAGTTGGGATTTAGGGTTAGTTTAATGAGAAAATAAATAGTTTGTTTTCTGTTTTTCTGGGTCACCCTGTATAAAACGTTTTATTTGTACTTGTTTAATGTACAAATTGTATTTATTTTTCGAAACTCAGTCGTATTTATTTAAAAATTCGTGACAGTTGTTTTGAATTAGAATAAATGGGAAGACCGAAAAAATATTATAAAAGTGGGGAGGTAAAAGATTTACATTCACTTACCGATAAAAATCTGGGAAGGGGCTGTAAAATATCGCTTTCTTATCGCATTAGCTTGATCTTAACACCTTCAGACCTCTACATAAAGTTATCTGTCGATCAAAACGCATTCGAACCACTAAAAAATTTATTTTTTAAAGAGAGTGTGGGTTAACATATATCCATACTTGTTGAGAGAAGACTGGAGGGAGGGTAACATATATTTCATATCGGATTAGCGTTTTTTAGGGCAGGGGGCCAGGACGCACGAATCCACTATTTACACATTTGATTCTATGGGTCTGAAGCACGATCCCCACGTCGTACACCTATATTGCCAGTGTTGTCTGACAGATTAAAGTGTTAATGAGATATTACAATGATTGGTTTATTTTAGCAGCATGTCAACTTTCTCTCTCTCCTTCTCTCTCTCACTCCTTCTCTTTGTGTGCGTATCACCTTGACTTTCTGCCAAACTTAACCAAACACGAGATTACACTAATGAAAGATAAAACAACAGTAAAGATAAAACAACAGAATATAGATGAATAGATTGATAAATAGATTGATAGATAGATTGATAGATATGAATAGATTATACAAAATGTAGGGGACACTTGTAAAAGAAATAACATACAAAGATATACTTACCTCAAATGTTCTAAAATCCTACAAATAAAACAACATAAGATGCATTAATTAAGTAACAATGTAATACAATTGCAATTTCTCTTAAATGAAGACAATTAACTTTTGTATCTGTATTCTTATTTATTTTCATTAACCTTTCCAATTTAATATGATATTTTATTACATTAGAGCTTAAATACTTGCACCCGGTGGAGGGTGTATATATTTGGTAGTATACAACATGAAGATACAAGATTGTGAAACATTTTTTAGCATGAAAAATAGAATCCGCAAGATTTGAATCCTGGTAATGGTTACTTCCGTTTACGAAGCTCGAATTGTCTTTGAAAAAGCATGGTTCTACATCTCGCCTAATTATATATATCTATCTATTATTATACTAAAGCTGAGTTTTTCAACCTTCTCCAGCTAAAGGATTTTTTTCTATTTATGTTATGGACACAATATTTATACTTAGATATTCCTTGGTGTTAGCACTACAAAGTGTATGAAAAAAATTCAGTTTAATTGGTTTAATTAGGCGTAATTAGCAATTAAGTCAACGACCGACCAATCCCTGTCTTGGAGATTACCTGTTGCTCTTGCCATCTCGCTATGTCAGTAAAGGTACTCTCCTCCTACTCTGTATTTGTCAGTTAGTGAGAGTGCCTGTAAGAACTGAAAATATCAGCAGTGACGCCCCACGCCATTACCTACGTACGTAGATTCACCCCCCTTTCATTTCTCCAGGCTAAAGAGAATTTTTTTTTTAATAAATTGGCGTAAATCAGGCTTTAAAATAGATTTTTTTTAATTACTTTAATTATTAATTTATAGAGTCAAATTTAACATGATTATTAAACTTACTTTAAAATATTTCATGTTGGGTAAAAAAAAAAGTAGTTATATATTTAAATGTGATGGGATCTTATTCAAATGAGCAAACGTTGACTCCCCCATCGTTTAACTAAAACAAACTAAAAGAATACATTGCTGACTAACTCCTTGATTTTTGGTAATTTATCTATCTTAAATTAGTGAATCAATCAACTTATTTGGTAAGTAGATAAATTGTCTTTGTTTTTTCGGAAAAATTAAAAATAAATTTAGCTGCGAAATAATTCAAATCAGCTTATTTTGTTTTAAAATCAAGATTTGTGGCTTAAAGTTGGCAAATTTTTTATAAGAAGTATATATTAACATTACCGACAAAAACTTAGTTACCTTAACCCCTAAACCGTAACAGAATTGGCAAAAAAACTTAATTCATGCACTGTAGTTAAACTGTCATCCCAAATAAGTTTTCATTTTTTCGACGATTTGCAAGTTTAACCGATTTAAGATGTTTTGAGATTAAAAAATGTACGAGATAAATAATACACACACATAAACAAACCAATGCCTTTTTATTTTAACTAAGTTTTTGTCGGTAATGTTAATATATACTTGTAAAAAATTTATTATGTTTCCTACAGTTTTTAATAGAAAACAAATCAAGAGTTTATTAGAAAATAAGTTGTTTAGAATTAAATTGTCAGCTACGACATAATTTATTTACTAAAAGAATAGGTAAATGAAATTATTAGTAAGACCATATAGGTCTCACTAATAATTTCATACCTATTCCTTTAGTAAATAAATTATTTTCCTTTACTTTAATTGCCATTTACATTTAATTCTACTTAAATTCATTTACATTTTTAAAATTATCTGGCCATATTTCTTATATTATTCTATAGCTGATTTAAGGCGTTTTTCCGAAAAGTTAAAGCCAAACTCGGTTGTATTTGTTTAAAAATTCGTGGCAATACAGTAGGTACCACCAATTTGACCCTGTGAAATTTAGCCAGCCCCCCCCCCCTCATATTTAACACAATGACACTTACAGTATATATAATATTTTCTTGAAATTTTTTTTCCATTCTAAAGAAAAAACAGAAAATAAACTCCTGTTGATTTTTTTAAAAATTTTTCAGCATACGGAAATAATGAAAATTATGATTGAAAAACAATGTTTTCATTTTTGCACTGTTAAATCAACTGAAATTTAACGTAGCTAAATACAAGTTACGATAAGAGGATTTTTAAAAAATTTTATGAAAAATCAATTAATGATCTGATTTTCACGAAATTTTCCATAAATGTTTACCATTGGATGTAAATACATCTGAAATAGTTTTTTTCTAAAATATATTAGGGGAAATATTTTTTTACGAGGTCTATTCCCCCCCCCCATTTTATTTTATGAGATAATAAAAATGACGCGTCAGAAAAATTTTTTTCTTTTTTTCTATAAAGATAAGAGTCTGAATAACTATATCAATGAAATTGTATGAATGTACGAGGTGTACTTTTTTGAGGAAAAATTAATGAAATCGGAAATAAAAAGTGCTAAAAAATGTCATAATATTAATATTTAAAAACTTTTTTGGGCTTTTGTAATTGGTATGTACTATATTCTATTAAATTGTCAAAAAAAAATTTTTTTTTTCTAAGAAATTAATTTTTAAGAGATTTTCAATCTTTTGTGTGATTAAATATTTTTATTTTCGGCGTGAAATAAATTTAATTTTTTTTTCCTGCGTCAAAAAATCGAATTTTTCACGGATATTTAAAAATATGAATTTTATAATTCAGGTGAACTAAACATTGGTCCGATACGAGCTCGATTAATATTCTTAAAAGAATTTGTAATTTTTATTGTTGAATAGTAATGTATGATCCTTAGAATATACGGAAGAGCATAGCTGACGTATTTGTTTTACAAAGAGCGAGACGCTTCTAAGTAACCGAAGTTTGTTCCTGTTAGGCTGACAGTGTTAGCATGAAAAAAATTATTTATATTTAACTTTTTTCAATAATTAAAATAAAAAGTAAGTATAATAGATTATTTTATCAGTTTTTCTCTTAGAAAAAATATTCAAATTTTCATTCCATACTTTTACTGGTTTTCGTAAAAGGGAAATAATTAGTAACTTTTCTGTCTATATTACGGTCTGAAAATTACCCTTTCGCATGTAATACGGATAGGTTTGTTTATTTTTTAAGATAGCGATGTAATTTTTCCCAATCGGATAATTTGATCTTTGACTTAACTATTTTTCTTTGTAACAACCCTGTACGATCTTTTTTTTACGAGATTTTTGATAAACAAAGTTCGGAAATATCTATTTCCGTTTTATTCAAGATGGCCTAAACGGTTTGGTGGTACCTAAAGACCATATAGGTCTCACTAATAATTTCATACCTATTCCTTTCGTAAATAAATTATTTTCCTTTACTTTAATTGCCATTTACATTTAATTCTACTTAAATTCATTTACATTTTAAAAATTATCTGGCCATATTTCTTCTTTATTATATTATTCTATAGCTGATTTAAGGCGTTTTTCCGATTTGCTTAAAAATTTGTGGCAATACAGAATAAAAAAATATTTTTTAAAGGAAGGTGTATATACATTTGCACCGCTAATTTTTTTAGTTTTTTTAGATGTGTTATGCATAATGGTAGAGATGTGCAAACCGCGGACTTTCAAAATGTCCGTTTAATTGTTTAAAATATTTTAAAACGTCAATAAAAAATGGAAAATTAACTTTTTAATGTTTTCTTTTACGTTTAATATAAAGAACAATTCCAAGTTTATGTGTTAAAAAAAAGAAATTTCTCTTACATAAAACCTACATTTTTGCATTTCAAAGTAAATTGCCGTACATTCCCACTCTTTGTTGACAGTTATCGCATCTTGACTTATCGCACCTTATCTTAGTATGAAGGGCTAAACGTATAAAAAATTATTTTATGAAGCAAAACAAATTACTAATTTAGCATTTCCTTGATGCCTCACAATTTAATTCTTAATATTATTGAAAAAGTAAGTTGGGAAAATCAGAATTACAATTTTATAAATTATTTATAATAAAATTTTAACTGAACAGTAGTATCTGCTTTCTGGATATAAATGGGAGAATTATTTGTTTCCAAATAAAATAATAAATTTCTTCAAACACTGTTTGTTTGAGTTTTATTTTACAGAGTATAATTATACATGCGTCATGGATTCTAACCTATTAACTTATGGACCCAGAACACAAGCAAGATATTTTTTATACAATATTTTCTTTGATTAAATAAATACGATTTTGCTGTACATTAAAGAAAAGTATTTATTTTACATTTTGTAAATTTTTAAAAATCCCTGAAAAATAAAATAAAAATGTAGACAATAGGAACTTTTAATATAAAATTCTTTTGGAAATAATCTAACAATTAAAAAACAACAACACCAAAAAAGAAAAAGATACATATTTTTTCTTATTTACGAGATTTAAGTTTCAATGTTTAAGATGCCCTATTTCCAAAACCGATTTATTAGTGAATTATCGTTTTTTTACATATGTTCCATCATTAAATTGTCTTTCGAAAAATGTAAAATTTATTTATGTACAAAAAAAAAAAAAAAAATCTTGGTACGGGGATCAACGCGCGAAACATATTGGTGCATATCGCATTAATGCATTCTGGCTCCTTGCCCTAAAAAACGCTACATGATGCCTTCTGAAAATTCGAACCGTGCTATTTATGAACTTCCTACCTGGGTAAAGAAGAACAATTTCCTCATAAATTCCTACAATAAAATAAATTGAACCCTCATTTTATGTCTGTGTTTTTGCAATAAATGTTTTATTTTTCTTGCACCCATTATTTTACAATACTAAATATATTTTCTTGGAGATATGTTAGCACCATATATATTTATAATATGCCTAGACTACATAAGTAAACATCATTAGATGTTATAAATAATTATTTTTTAAAAGGCAAGAAGCAGGCAATATTCTGCACCGAATGCAGCATGGAACATCACCCTCTATGTGAACTCCGATAAAACCAAGTTTCATGTGTTTTTAAAATTAAGGAGGCATCTCCACGTTCGATGATAAACCCTGGAAATTGGTGTTACAATTAACGTAGCTAGGTAGTAATATCTTATCTAAAGAAAGCCATGTTAATCAATGCATAGTGAAAGGCATGGTCTTCCATGGACTATCAATCATATAGAAATCTGATCTCATTGACAAGTTAAAGCAACAATTCTTCACAACCATAGCTGTATCATTGCTACTGTACAACTGCACCACTTGGACACTAACATAGCACCTAGAGAATAAGCTACATGGGAACTGCATAAGAATGCAGTATGTAATTTCAAAAAAGTTGTGGAAGCAACACCCCATGAGAAAGCAGCTGTATGGCCACTTGCCACTTATCACACAAACAATCTGAGTAAAATGCTGGACACTGCTGGAGAATCAAGGACAAACTCATGATGTTTTTGTATGGAAACCAGCAGACAGGCACCCCCAGTGTGGACCGTTGAGCAAAGATGTACATTGACCAACTCTGTGCAGATATTGGATTCTGTGAAGAGGACCTCTTGAGAACAATGATTGATAGGGTAGGGTTGGCTAGAGATTGTCATGGATATCCATGATTAAAATCCTACTTACCTTTAATTACAAATTAACTAACCAAGTGACCCTTCTCTTGTTCTTCCTTTGGTCATTTGAAAATGTTTACTCCAGTTTAAATAACTTATTTGGACAGTTTGGGAAAACTTTAAATTAGTGAAATAATATTATCATGTGATTTTTTCCAACAATCTAAAACGAGCACAATGGGTGACCCAACGGGTCACGTCTTTTCTAGTATATATATATATATATATATATATATATATATATATATAGAGAGAGAGAGAGAGAGAGAGAGAGAGAGAGATTTACGATATATTTGAGCAGAGTTGACCGAAAATAACAGTTTAAAATGTATTAAAAATAAATTACGTATGTAATATTATTGTACTTTTGTTTACTGATGTTCATTATGTTACTACTCTTCGACTTAAAGAAAAAATTGATCTCAAATAATCGATTTAATTAATGTTAATCCGATTCCAGTTTTGTAGGTTTGGGGAATGTGGACCACCCCTTCATCACCATTGCTCCCTGGTCCACTCTGACCTGGAGTGGTAGTACCTGTTAGGGTCCCATCTATGGGTTAAATAGAAAAATCTATTTATAAAAAAATTGTATTATCCATTAAGAATTGATTTATTTCAACTTTATCGGCATTAAATGACCCACTGAGGTTGATATGCCGTAAAACAAAACAAACCAAATCAAAATTATTCAAAATTATTAACAGTGTATTGATACAGATATTTATATACATACCTTGCCTTGCATCACATGAAAGTCTCCTTCAACTGAAAGGTTCTTGTTTGGTACCAGCCATATCGATTCAGAGTCAGCTCTAACGTATGACTGATATTTCTCTGGCAAAACGTTGGCTGAAAAATGAATGGGTTAAATCAAACTTAATAATATCCACCATCATATGTCACCCCGACAAAAGAAAAAATTAACAAAATTCAGGGAATTAACCTAACTTAATAACATTTTAAGTGTTGATATATTGATGAATAAAGGGTCTGATGCACCAATTATATTATTTCAAAATGTTTACATTTTCTCAGGTCAGTTAACTTTGAAACAGGTATCTTTGAGAATCTGTTTTACGCCTCAAATTTAAGTGGTTCAAATTAACTGACTTGAAAAAATGTAAAAGTCTTTAAATGCAATAACTGGTGCATTATATCATTTATTCATTAATATATCAACACTGAAAATGTCATTAAATTCGGTTAATTCCCTGACTTATCTGGGGGGAGGGGGGTTCAGCAAGTTGACATACGAATTTAGGTCCGTTTCAAAAATAAAATAAATTTTATTTTAAAAAAATCAGAAGCATTTTTAATTCAAAAATAAACTCAAAAAGAGTTTGGTGTAAATATATAAAAAAGTGTAAGAGATTATCAAAAATGTTCAAAATATAATCCAGCTTAATAAGTTGTTTACATGTCCACAGCACAATTGAAAGGAGATGTTAAGTTTCAAAAAGTTTGTGGTGTAGGTAAATTTTTTGTAGTGTTCGTAGAATAATCTTCGGAGGTGTAAAAATCCGTATATTTTGTTTTTTCATGAGACAAATGTGTAAATAAATGGAAATTAATCCGACAGAATGAATTTAACATTTTGAAAAAACAATTGGTAATTATTATCTGCTGACAGAATCTGTTTCGACGCCTTAGTAGAAGGGTCATCATCAACGAGCAAAAAATTTTACGAAAGAAAGAAGGGATAAAAAAACGTTGGAAGAGAATAGGGGGTACAAACACACGCTGGAATGCTTGAATTTTTAAAAATGCGCATACTGTTTCAAAAATAAAATAAATTTTTAGATTTTTAAAAAATAAAATTTATTTTATTTTTGAAACAGTATGCGCATTTTAAAAAATTCAAGCATTCCAGCGTGTGTTTGTACCCCCTATTCTCTTCCAACGGATTTTTATCCCTTCTTTCTTTCGTAAAATTTTTTGCTCGTTGATGATGACCCTTCTACTAAGGCGTCGAAACAGATTCTGTCAGCAGATAATAATTACCAATTGTTTTTTCAAAATGTTAAATTCATTCTGTCGGATTAATTTCCATTATTTACACATTTGTCTCATGAAAAAACAAAATATACGGATTTCTACACCTCCGAAGATTATTCTACGAACACTACAAAAAATTTACCTACACCACAAACTTTTTGAAACTTAACATCTTCTTTCAATTGTGCTGTGGACATGTAAACAACTTATTAAGCTGGATTATATTTTGAACATTTTTGATAATCTCTTACACTTTTTTATATATTTACAGATAGATAAATAGATATATATAGATAGATAGAAATTTAATCATTTGAATGTGTCCGATTGTGAAGAATGTTATGTGTGTGTGTGAGTGTGAGTGTGTGTGAGATAGATAGATAGAGATAGAGATAGAGATAGAGATAGATAGATAGAGAGAGAGAGAGAGAGAGAGAGAGCGAATGGAATCCGTGTTGTCAGATGATGATGATAGACTGGGTACATAGAAATGATTCCCTAGAAATGTGAAATTTTCCAAGTAACTTACGTGCTTCAGCATGTTTTGCCACCAATGTTATTTCTTTCCCTTCAATCGGAAATTCAACAATATCAAGGACCCTCTTCCATACATAGCATGCAACAGTGAAATTATGCTGGCTTCTTTGCAGAGGGACACTGATCTAAAATTTAAAAAAAAAAAAGTTAATGATCTGAATTATGGCAAAATAAAGGTGTTCATTCATCAATTCCGCAACATTTTGAAAATATACATAATCAACATTATATAAAATAGAAAATGACACAATTGAAACACATTAGTTAATTAATTATTCAATTTAAGCTGACCAATGAAATCAAAGGAAAATTTAATGGACATATCTATAGATCGACACACTCTTATAATTATGATCTAATTACAATCTTTTCTTTTTGTTGCTGTTTTTTGATATGTATATTCCGACTTAATTATGATTTAATGATTATGATTTCTAGCTTTCTAAAATGTTGGATTTTATCACATATCGGCGTATCGATATATTCTTCCATATTTCTTTGATTTAATTTCGAGCTTTCAAATACTACATGTTTTTTGGTCACATATCTGTGAATGGATATATTCTTCGATATTTCTTTGATTTAATTTTGAGCTTTTAACTACTACATGTTTTGGTCACATATCTCTGAATTTATATATTCTTCCATATTTATTTGATTTAATTTTGAGCTTTTAACTACTACAAGTTTTTTGGTCACATATCTGTGAATGGATATATTCTTCGATATTTCTTTGATTTAATTTTGAGCTTTTAACTACTACAAGTTTTTTGGTCACATATCTGTGTATCGGTATATTCTTCTATATTTCTTTGATTTAATTTTGAGCTTTTCACTACTACATGTTTTTGGTCACATATCTGTGAATGGATATATTCTTCTTATTACTTCGAATTAATTTCTAGCTTTCAACTATTACATGTTTTTGGTCATATATCTGTGAATGGATATATTCTTCGATATTACTTCGAATTAATTTCTAGCTTTCAACTACTACATGTTTTTTGGTAACATATCTGTGTATCGATATATTCTTCTATATTTATTTGATTTAATTTCGAGCTTTCAACTACTACATGTTTTTTGGTAACATATCTGTGTATCGATATATTCTTCCATATTTATTTGATTTAATTTCGAGCTTTCAACTACTACATGTTTTTTGGTAACATATCTGTGTATCGATATATTCTTCCTTATTTCATTGATTTAATTTTGAGCTTTTTACTACTACATGTTTTTGGTCACATATCTGTATCGATATATTCTTATTATTACTTCGAATTAATTTCTAGCTTTCAACGACTACATGTTTTTTTGGTCACATATCTGTGAATGGATATATTCTTCGATATTTCTTTGATTTAATTTTGAGCTTTTAACTACTACATGTTTTGGTCACATATCTCTGAATTTATATATTCTTCCATATTTATTTGATTTAATTTTGAGCTTTTAACTACTACATGTTTTTTGGTCACATATCTGTGAATGGATATATTCTTCGATATTTCTTTGATTTAATTTTGAGCTTTTAACTACTACATGTTTTTTGGTCACTTATCTGTGTATCGGTATATTCTACTATATTTCTTTGATTTAATTTTGAGCTTTTCACTACTACATGTTTTTGGTCACATATCTGTGAATGGATATATTCTTCTTATTACTTCGAATTAATTTCTAGCTTTCAACTACTACATGTTTTTGGTCATATATCTGTGAATGGATATATTCTTCGATATTACTTCGAATTAATTTCTAGCTTTCAACTACTACATGTTTTTGGTAACATATCTGTGTATCGATATATTCTTCCATATTTCTTTGATTTAATTTCGAGCTTTTTACTACTACATGTTTTTGGACACATATCTGTGAATCAATATAATTTTCCATATATCTTTGATTTAATTTCGAGTTTTCAACGACTACATATTTTTCGTCACATATCTTTGAATCAATATATTTTTCCATATATGTTTGATTTAATTTCGAGCTTTCAACAGCTACTTGGTTTAGTCACATATCTCTAAATTGACACATTCTTCTTTATTACTTTGAATTAATTTGTAGCTTTCAACTACTACATGTTTTTTGGTCACATATCTGTGAAACGATATATTCTCCTTTGTTACTTTGATTTAAATTGTAGGTTTCCACTATATTGAGGTTTTTGGTCACATATCTGTGGATCAATACACGTTCTAGATTTCCACTATGTGATCTATTCTGTCACGGTCATGTTATTGGCTTTCTTAGTGATGATTTTAAATGCATGTGAAAACCTAATTAACCATAGAATGTTACTAAATATATATATATATATATATATATATATATATGTGTGTGTGTGTGTGTGTGTATATATATATATATATATATATATGTGTGTGTGTATTTATATATGTGTGCATATGTACATAAATGTATATATTTATATGTATATATATAATGTATATACATATGTGTATATATATATATATATATATATATATATAAATTTATGTATACATGTACATGCATATATATGTACACACATGCATTGATATATATCACACAATTATCAAACTGATATATATATATATCTATTAAAATAACTAGCAAATATATGCACCCTCCGGGTGCAAGAATTTAAGTTTTAATGTAATAAAATATTGTATTAAATTAGAAAGGCTAATGAACTAAATAAGAATACAGATGAAAAGATTTGAAACAGGGGGATATAATCGAAAAATAGAACAACTGAAACTTACACTTCCATCACTCTCGTCTTTCATTGTTATTTTTTCTAATTTAAGTATTTAGTTAAAAGAGGAAGTAAAGAATAAAATTACTGTTATTTTTTCTTGTTAATGGATTTCATTTAAGATTTATTGAAGAAATTTTTGCTTATATTCATTAAAATAAAACCAAAAATTAGAAATCAATAGTACTAAACACATATTTATTAAAATCACATTTTAAATATCAATATGCAAATTAGCCTTCCCGTTCACACTGTCAACCGTTATTTTGTTGTATATATAAATATAATTGCATGTTATTAGTATGTAGATATGGTTAACAGTATTAATAATGTAAAACAATTTTATTAATAATTGAGGTTAAAATAAGGATAAATTCATGGTGAATGTGACGTCAATTACTAAGGGAATTGTGACTTGAGTCGTGATTTAGTTTCGGTTACAGACAGAAAAACATACAATCTCCATTATAATAAGATATATATATATATATTACGGATTTTTGCCAATCCACGAAGCAAATAAATTTACTTCTGGGTTAATAAAATCGAGTTAAAAAGTGCTCAATATACGTTTTTTTTTAAGAGAATGTTATAAAATTCCAACTGCAGTTTCTTGCCAGAGCAATTCTTCAGGGAATAATCACTTCTTCTAGTCATCTACTCTCATTAATATCCCGGCAGTATCCATTCTCAAGTACGTGGGTGTATCACCCTACGTAATTACAAAACCTACCAGGCTCAGTCTATGTTTATTCAAATGCCTACATTTGTTTGTTAACTCAGATCGCAAGATTTTTAGTTTCTCACTGTTAGTTAGACTGGGCTAAATGGTAATCTGAGAGTGCAATATATATATATATATATATATATATATATATATATATATATATATATATTGCACTCAGATTATCATTCCTGGCTAAATGGTAATCTGAGAATGCAATATATACATATATATATATATATATATATATATATATATATATATATGTATGTATGTATGTATGTATGTATATATATGTGTGTATATATTGCACTCTCAGTGAATCGATATATTCTTCCTTATTACTTTGAATTAAATTTTAGCTTTCCACTACATATCTTTTTATTGGTCACATATCTCTGAGTCGATATATTCTTCCTCATTATTTTGATTTAATTTCTATCTTTCAACTATATATCTGGTTATTGGTCACATATCTGTGTTCACATATTAGGTGGGTGATAGACATAGGACGACTTTGAAGCCGACTAAGGAGCTATTTTTTCTTGGTAGACAATTGTTCGTTAATATTAGATGAATAAATATTTTCCCGACAGGATTCCTATTATATATACTAGCAAATATATGCACCCTCCGGGTGCAAGTATTTAAGTTTTAATGTAATAATATATTATATTAAATTAGAAAGGCTAATGAAACTAAATAAGAGTGCAGATAAAAATTGGAAACAGAGGGGGGCATAATCGAAAAATAGAACAACTGAAACTTACTCTTCCATCACTCTCGTCTTTCATTGTTATTTTTTCTAATTTAAGTATTTAGTTAAAAGAGGAAGTGAAGAATAAAATTACAGTTATTTCTTCTTGTTAACGGATTTCATTTACGATTCATTGAAGAAATGTTTGCTTATATTCATTAAAATAAAGCTAAACAATTAGAAATCAATAATACTAAGCACATATTTATTAAAATCACATTTTTAATATCAATATGCAAATTAGCCTTCCCGTTCACACTGTAAACTGCTATTTTGTTGTATATATAAATATAATTGCATGTTGTTAGTATGTAGATATGGTTAACAGTATTAATAATGTAAAACAATTTTATTAATAATTGAGGTTTAAATAAAAATAAAATCATTGAGAATGTTATATAAATAACTAAGAGAATTGTGACTTAAGTAGTAATATAGTTTCGGTTACAGACGGAAAAACACACAATCTCCATTATAATAAGATATTGCACTCTCAGATTACCATTTAGCCCAGACTTAAGATAACTGTCTTATAAAAGCCCTCGAGGTTCCCGGAACACTACAAAACGCTGTGTGTGTTAAATACCTCTATTTAATTATTATCTTACTTGGGTGTATATGCTATCCAGAATGAGTCCACACTGGCCTTTTCGTCGTCCTGGGTTGTCTATCTCCTGTTGGTTCTTGTTTACGAAAACAAAGAAAGAGTTCAAAGCATGATATCTTTTATTTGCCCAAGACCCATAACCTCACGCGTTGAGAATAGCCAATATACGCTTGGGAGTAATCTAACTAAGGAACTAAACTATCTCATAGACTGGTTTGGTTTGGTTTGTTTTGTTTTACGGCATATCAACCTCGGTGGGTCATTTAATGCCGACAAAATTGTGAAATACATTCATTCTTAATGCATAATACAATTTTGTTTATGAACTCATGTTTTTCTATTTAACCCATTGATGGGACCCTAAAAAGTACTACCACTCCGGGTCAGAGTGGACCAGGGAGCAATGGTGATTAAGGGGTGCTCCACATTCCCCAAACCTCCAAAACTGGAACCTCACCATCAGATAGAGTTTAACGTCATTCCCAGGACATGTAGACCCGCAGCCACCGCCTTCTAGCACCCATATGATAAAAAGATGTTGGGGCTTGCCGTAAGAGCAATAGGGTTGGCTGCGGGTCTACATGTCCTGGGAATGACGTTAAACTCTATCTGATGGTGAGGTTCCAGTTTTGGAGGTTTGGGGAATGTGGAGCACCCTTTAATCACCATTGCTCCCTGGTCCACTCTGACCCGGAGTGGTAGTACTTTTTAGGGTCCCATCAATGGGTTAAATAGAAAAACATGAGTTCATAAACAAAATTGTATTATGCATTAAGAATGAATGTATTTCACAATTTTGTCGGCATTAAATGACCCACCGAGGTTGATATGCCGTAAAACAAAACAAACCAAACCAAACCAGTCTATGAGATAGTTTAGTTCCTTAGTTAGATTACTCCCAAGCGTATATTGGCTATTCAACGCGTGAGGTTATGGGTCTTGGGCAAATAAAAGATATCATGCTTTGAACTCTTTCTTTGTTTTCGTAAACAAGAACCAACAGGAGATAGACAACCCAGGACGACGAAAGGCCAGTGTGGACTCATTCTGGATAGCATATACACCCAAGTAAGATAATAATTAAATAGAGGTATTTAACACACACAGCGTTTTGTAGTGTTCCGGGAACCTCGAGGGCTTTTATAAGACAGTTATCTTAAGTCTGGGCTAAATGGTAATCTGAGAGTGCAATATCTTATTATAATGGAGATTGTGTGTTTTTCCGTCTGTAACCGAAACTATATTACTACTTAAGTCACAATTCTCTTAGTTATTATATAACATTCTCAATGATTTTATTTTTATTTAAACCTCAATTATTAATAAAATTGTTTTACATTATTAATACTGTTAACCATATCTACATACTAACAACATGCAATTATATTTATATATACAACAAAATAGCAGTTTACAGTGTGAACGGGAAGGCTAATTTGCATATTGATATTAAAAATGTGATTTTAATAAATATGTGCTTAGTATTATTGATTTCTAATTGTTTAGCTTTATTTTAATGAATATAAGCAAACATTTCTTCAATGAATCGTAAATGAAATCCGTTAACAAGAAGAAATAACTGTAATTTTATTCTTCACTTCCTCTTTTAACTAAATACTTAAATTAGAAAAAATAACAATGAAAGACGAGAGTGATGGAAGAGTAAGTTTCAGTTGTTCTATTTTTCGATTATGCCCCCCTCTGTTTCCAATCTTTTTATCTGCACTCTTATTTAGTTTCATTAGCCTTTCTAATTTAATATAATATATTATTACATTAAAACTTAAATACTTGCACCCGGAGGGTGCATATATTTGCTAGTATATATAATAGGAATCCTGTCGGGAAAATATTTATTCATCTAATATTAACGAACAATTGTCTACCAAGAAAAAATAGCTCCTTAGTCGGCTTCAAAGTCGTCCTATGTCTATCACCCACCTAATATGTGAACACAGATATGTGACCAATAACCAGATATATAGTTGAAAGATAGAATTAAATCAAAATAATGAGGAAGAATATATCGACTCAGAGATATGTGACCAATAAAAAGATATGTAGTGGAAAGCTAAAATTTAATTCAAAGTAATAAGGAAGAATATATCGATTCACTGAGAGTGCAATATATACACACATATATATACATACATACATACATACATACATATATATATATATATATATATATATATATATATATATATGTATATATTGCATTCTCAGATTACCATTTAGCCAGGAATGATAATCTGAGTGCAATATATATATATATATATATATATAATATATATATATATATATATATATATATATTGCACTCTCAGATTACCATTTAGCCCAGTCTAACTAACAGTGAGAAACTAAAAATCTTGCGATCTGAGTT
>CM042160.1:6901949-7024449 GCA_023376005.1 Doryteuthis pealeii
AATTTAGCGGTTAGTTTAATGAGAAATAAATAATTGTTTTCTTTTTTCTGGGTCACCCTGTTATAAACGTTTTATTTGTACTTGTTTAATGTACAAATTGTATTATTTCGAAACTCAGCGTTATTTATTTTAAAAAATTCGCTGACCAGTTGTTTGAATTAAATAAAATGGAAGACGAAAAATTATTATAAAAGTGGGGAGTAAAAGATTTACATTCACTTCGATAAAAAATTGGGAAGGGGCTTGTAAAATATCGCCTTTTCTTATCGCATTTAGCTTACTTTAACACTTTCAGACCTCTACATAAAGTTATCTGTCGATCAAAAAACGCATTCAACCACTAAAAATATTTTATTTTTTAAAGAGAGTGTGGGTTAACATTATATCCATATACTTGTTGAAGAGAAGGACTGGAGGAGGCGTTACATATATTTCATATTCGGATTAGCGTTTTTTAGGGCAGGAGGGGGCCAGACGCACGAATTTCCACTATTTACACATTGATTCTATTTAGGGTCTGAAGCCACAGCTCCCACTTTCGCTACACCTATTATTGCCAGTGTTGTCTGAACAGATTAAAGTGTTAAATGAGATATTACAATGATTGGTTTATTTTAAGCAGCATGTCAACTTTCTCTCTCTCCTTCTCTCTCTTCACTCTTCTCTTTGTGTGCGTATCACCTTGAACTTTCTGCCAAACTTAACAAACACGAGATTACACTAATGAAGATAAAAAAACAACAGTAAAGATAAAACAAACAGAATATAGATGAATAGCATTGATAAATAGGATTGATAGATTAGATTGATAGATATGAATAGATCATAACAAAAGTAGGGACACTTGTAAAAGAAATAACATACATAAGATATACTTACCTTAATTCTTCTAAAACCCTACAAATAAAAACAACATAAGATGCATTAATTAAGTAACAATGTGAATACATTTGCCAATTGCTTCTTAAATGAAGGACAATTAACTTTTGTATCTGTATCTTATTTATTTTCATTAACCTTTCGCATTTAATATGATATTTTATTACATTAGAGCTTAAAAAACTTGCACCCGGTGGAGGGTGTATTATATTTGTAGTATACAACATGAAGATACCAAGATTGTGAAAAACATTTTTTAGCATGAACAAATAGAATCCGCAGATTTTGAATCCGGGTAATTGTTACTTCCGTTTACGAAAGCTCGAATTGTCTTTTGAAAAAGCATGGTTCTACATCTCGCCTAATTATATATATTCTATCTATTATTATTACTAAAGCTGAGTTTTTCAACCTCTCCAGCCTAAAGGATTTTCTATTTATGTTTATGGACACAATATTTATACTTAGATCATTTCCTTGGTGTTAGCACTACAAAGTGTATGAAAAGGGAAATTCAGTTAATTGGTTTAATTAGGCGTAATTAGCAATTAAGGTCAACGACCGACAATCCCTGTTTTGGAGATTATCCTGTTGCTCTTGCCATCTCGCTATGTCAGTAAAGGTACTCTCCTGCCTACTCTGTATTGTCAGTTAGTGAGAGTTGGCCTTGTAAGAACTGGAAAATATCAGCAGTGCACGCCCCACGACCATTACCTACGTACGTAGATTCACCCCCTTTCATTATTCTCCAGGCTAAGAGAAATTTTTTTTTTAATAAATTGGGCGTAAATGAGCGCTTTAAAATAGATTTTTTAATTACTTTAATTATTAATTTATAGAGTCAATTTAACATGATTATAAACTTACTTTAAAATTTTCATGTTGCGGTAAAAAAAAAGTAGTTATATATTTAAATGTGATGGGATCTTATTCAAATGAGGCAAACGTTGACTCCCCCCATCGTTTAACCTAAAACAAACTAAAAGAATACATTGCTGACTAACTCCTGATTTTTGGGTAATTTATCTATCTTAAATTAGTGAATTCAATCACTTATTTGGAAGTAGATAAATTGTCTTTTTTTTTCCGGAAAAATTTAATAAATAAATTTAGCTGCGAAAATTATTCAAATCAGCTTATTTTGTTTAAAAATCAAAGATTTTGTGGCTTAAAGTTGGCAAATTTTTATAAGGAAGTATATATTAACATTACCGACAAAAACTTAGTTACCTTTAACCCTAAACCGTAACAGAATTGGGCAAAAAAAACTTAATTCATTGCACTGTAGTTAAACTGTCATCCCAAATAATTCATTTTTTCGACGATTTGCCAAGTTAACCGATTTAGATGTTTTGAGATTAAAAAATGTACGAGGATAAATAATACACACACATAAACAAAACCAATGCTTTTTTATTATAACTAAGTTTTGTCAATGGTAATGTTAATAATTACTTGCTAAAAAATTTATTATGTTTCCTACAGTTTTTAATTAAGAAAACAAATCAAGAGTTTATTAGAAAATAAGTTGTTTAATTAAATTGTCAGCTACGACATAATTTATTTAATAAAAGAATAGGTAAATGAAATTATTAGTAGCAACCATATAGGTCTCACTAATAATTTCATACCTATTCCTTAAGTAATATAAATTATTTTCCTTTACTTTAAATTGCCATTTACATTTAATTTCTACTTAAATTCATTTACATTTTAAAAGTATCTGCGCACATATTTCTTATATTATTCTATAGGCTGATTTAAGGCGTTTTCCGAAAAAGTTAAAGCCAACTCGGTTTGTATTTGTTAAAAATTCGTGCAATACAGATAGGTAACCACAATTTGACCCTGTTGAAATTTAGCCAGCCCCCCCCCCCCCCCCCCATCATATTTAACACAATGGACACCTTACAGTATATATAATATTTTCTGAAATTTTTTTTCCATTCTAAAGAAAAAACAGAAAATAAAACTTCCTGTTGATTTTTTTTAAAAAATTTTTTCAGCATTACGGAAATAATGAAAATTATGATTGAAAAACAATGTTTCATTTTTGCACGTTAAAATCAACTGAAATTTTAACAGTTGCCAAAAATGAAAAACATTGTTTTTCAATCATAATTTTCATTATTTCCGTATGCTGAAAAATTTTAAAAAAAATCAACAGGAGTTTATTTTCTGTTTTTTCTTTAGAATGGAAAAAAAAATTTCAAGAAAATATTATATATTACTGTAAGTGTCATTGTGTTAAAATATGATGGGGGGGGGGGGGGGCTGGCTAAATTTCACAGGGTCAAATTGGTGGTACCTACTGTATTGCCACGAATTTTAAACAAAATACAACCGAGTTTGGCTTAACTTTTCGGAAAAAACGCCTTAAATCAGCTATAGAATAATATAAGAAATATGGCCAGATAATTTTAAAAATGTAAATGAATTAAGTAGAATTAAATTTAAATGGCAATTAAAGTAAAGGAAAAATAATTTATTTACTAAAGGAATAGGATTGAAATTATTAGTGAGACCTATATGGTCTTACTAATAATTCATTTACCTATTCTTTTAGTAAATAAATTATGTCGTAGCTGACAATTTAATTCTAAACAACTTATTTTCTAATAAACTCTTGATTTGTTTTCTATTAAAAACTGTAGGAAACATAATAAATTTTTACAAGTATATATTAACATTACCGACAAAAACTTAGTTAAAAATAAAAAGGCATTGGTTTGTTTATGTGTGTGTATTATTTATCTCGTACATTTTTTAATCTCAAAAACATCTTAAATCGGTTAAACTTGCAAATCGTCGAAAAAATGAAAACTTATTTGGGATGACAGTTTAAACTACAGTGCATGAATTAAGTTTTTTTGCCAAATTCTGTTACGGTTTAGGGGTTAAGGTAACTAAGTTTTTGTCGGTAATGTTAATATATTTCTTATAAAAAATTTGCCAACTTTAAGCCACAAATCTTGATTTTAAAACAAAATAAGCTGATTTGAATTATTTCGCAGCTAAATTTATTTTTAATTTTTCCGAAAAAACAAAGACAATTTATCTACTTACCAAATAAGATTGATTCACTAATTTAAGATAGATAATTACCAAAATCAAGGAGTTAGTCAGCAATGTATTCTTTTAGTTTGTTTTAGTTTAAACGATGGGGGAGTCAACGTTTTGCTCATTTGAATAAGATCCCATCACATTTAAATATATAACTACTTTTTTTTTACCCAACATGAAATATTTTAAAGTAAGTTTAATAATCATGTTAAATTTGACTCTATAAATTAATAATTAAAGTAATTAAAAAAAATCTATTTTAAAGCCTGATTTACGCCAATTTATTAAAAAAAAAAATTCTCTTTAGCCTGGAGAAATGAAAGGGGGGTGAATCTACGTACGTAGGTAATGGCGTGGGGCGTCACTGCTGATATTTTCAGTTCTTACAGGCACTCTCACTAACTGACAAATACAGAGTAGGAGGAGAGTACCTTTACTGACATAGCGAGATGGCAAGAGCAACAGGTAATCTCCAAGACAGGATTGGTCTCGTTGACTTAATTGCTAATTTACGCCTAATTAAACCAATTAAACTGAATTTCTTTTTCATACACTTTGTAGTGCTAACACCAAGGAATATCTAAGTATAAATATTGTGTCCATAACATAAATAGAAAAAAATCCTTTAGCTGGAGAAGGTTGAAAACTCAGCTTTAGTATAATAATAGATAGATATATATAATTAGGCGAGATGTAGAACCATGCTTTTTCAAAGACAATTCGAGCTTCGTAAACGGAAGTAACCATTACCAGGATTCAAATCTTGCGGATTCTATTTTTCATGCTAAAAAATGTTTCACAATCTTGTATCTTCATGTTGTATACTACCAAAATATATACACCCTCCACCGGGTGCAAGTATTTAAGCTCTAATGTAATAAAATAATCATATTAAATTGGAAAGGTTAATGAAAATAAATAAGAATACAGATACAAAAGTTAATTGTCTTCATTTAAGAGAAATTGCAATTGTATTACATTGTTTACTTAATTAATGCATTCTTATGTTGTTTTATTTGTAGGTTTTAGAAGATTTAGGTAAGTATATCTTTGTATGTTATTTCTTTTACAAGTGTCCCCTACATTTGTATAATCTATTCATATCTATCAATCTATCTATCAATCTATTTATCAATCTATTCATCTATATTCTGTTTTTATCTTTACTGTTGTTTTATCTTTCATTAGTGTAATCTCGTGTTTTGGTTAAGTTTGGCAGAAAGTCAAGGTGATACGCACACAAAGAGAAGGAGTGAGAGAGAGAAGGAGAGAGAGAAAGTTGACATGCTGCTAAAATAAACCAATCATTGTAATATCTCATTAACACTTTAATCTGTCAGACAACACTGGCAATATAGGTGTACGACGTGGGGATCGTGCTTCAGACCCATAGAATCAAATGTGTAAATAGTGGATTCGTGCGTCCTGGCCCCCTGCCCTAAAAAACGCTAATCCGATATGAAATATATGTTACCCTCCCTCCAGTCTTCTCTCAACAAGTATATGGATATATGTTAACCCACACTCTCTTTAAAAAATAAATATTTTTAGTGGTTCGAATGCGTTTTGATCGACAGATAACTTTATGTAGAGGTCTGAAGGTGTTAAGATCAAGCTAATGCGATAAGAAAGCGATATTTTACAGCCCCTTCCCAGATTTTTATCGGTAAGTGAATGTAAATCTTTTACCTCCCCACTTTTATAATATTTTTTCGGTCTTCCCATTTTATTCTAATTCAAAACAACTGTCACGAATTTTTAAATAAATACGACTGAGTTTCGAAAATAAATACAATTTGTACATTAAACAAGTACAAATAAAACGTTTTATACAGGGTGACCCAGAAAAACAGAAAACAAATTATTTATTTTCTCATTAAACTAACCCTAAATCCCAACTCCAACCCTAACCCCTAACCCTTTCCCCCCAAGTTAAATTTAACAGTTGTATTACAAAATTTATGCGTTGTTTTTTTTCTGGGTCACCCTAAATTTTCCGACCGATTTGCAAGTTTAGCCCATCACATATAGTAAGAAATTTTAATTCAATGATTAACTATATTTTTTAAATAAAATATAAATGACGCGATTTGCTAAATCTTAAATTAATATTTGAAAAAGAAAAAAAGAATTAAATAAAGTAATCAAATTTATGTAAAACGATAAATAATCTTTAAAATATAACATTATTAATTCAAAAACGTAGTCGATCAAATGTCAAATTAAGTATACTATATCATAAATTTGATAACAATTTGAGTTTTCAGGTATTTCCGTGAAATGTATTAGGTAATCTCTTGTCCACTATTCTACATTAGTATCATGGTTTTATTTGTATTTCTAATATTAAAATAAATAAACTAATGCGATTATGAAAAATAAAAAAAACGTTTTGTTTACAATTGACGAACAACGGGAATTTATAAAACAAAGTTGATTTGTCGTTAAATGTTTTCGTTTGATTTGTTATTTAATTCACTTTAAAAATAATTCAATGTATGAAAAGACATACTAATTACATATTTAGAAAGATCTTTTTTCTAACAAAATAAATATCTTTAAGATAGAAACAGAAATATGCGATAAATAAGATTTGATTTTATGTTAAAATTTAAGTATGAAAAAAATAGTTTCACAATCTTGTACCTTCATGTTGTATACTACCAAATATATACACCCACCACCGGGTGCAAGTATTTAAGCTCTAATGTAATACAATATCATATTAAATTGGAACGGCCAATGAAACTAAATAAGAATATACGTACAAAAGTTAACAATTGTTTTTATTTAAGAGAAATTGAAATTGTATTATTTTGTTACTTAATTAATGCATCTTATGTTGTTTATTTGTAGGAAGATAAAATATACGATGTAAGTATATATTTGTATATTATTCATTTTACAATTGTCCCCAATATTTTGCATAGTCTATTCATATATATCTACCTATCTATCAATCTATTCATCTATATTATGTTGTTTTATCTTATCTGTTGTTTTATCTTTCATTAGTGTAATCTCATGTTTAGTTAAGGTAGGTAGAAAGATAGGGAGACCCGCACACAAGGGAATGGGAGAGAGAGAAGGAGAGAGAGAGAGTACTGACATGCTGTTAAAATAAACCAATCATGGTAATATTTGAAACTGTTAAAATCAACAAGCTAATGCGATATGAAAGTGATAATTTACAATTCCCGCTCCAGGTTTTTTTTATCGACAAGTAAATGTAAGTATTTTACCTTCCCCTTTTTAACATATTTTTTAGGTATTCTCATATAATTTTAATTCAAAACAACAACATGAATTTCTAAATAGATACGACCGAGTTTCGAAAATAAATACAATCATTACATTAAACAAGTACCAATAAAATGGTAGTGGTGGGGGAATATCGCTTTCATATCAACTTTAATCATGAACCAATTAAATTAAATTTGATCATAAACCAAAATTGATGTTCATAACAATTGAAAAATGTTATAGATTCAAAGGGATTCAACTGACCCACTACTTAATCATAGCCGAAGTAAAAATGTGGGTTCCATTTTTAACAAAAGGAACTGTCCGAGTCAGAATATCAAATTGACTGTCCGATTCAATTTTCTGTGTGATTAAATGAAGAAAAAAACTATTTCAACTGAGATATCCACTCTATCCACATTAAGCACACAATAAATGGACTAAAATCTTCAGAATTTTTACTTTATTGTAAAAATGGAATACTTGGATTTTCACTATGAAAAAATTACTTTTTAAAAAATGTCATATAAGTAATTACATTGCTTATAAATAATTGTTGGGTTTTTTTTAAAAGCATATGCATCAATCTAATTGTGAGATAATTTTCCTGGAACATTCAATGGAATAACCACACTGCCACTGTTTTACAATAATTAGGGGGTATAACACAAAAACATGCACATGCACACTCACACTCACACGCACACATTATTATATATATATATATATATATATATATATATGTGTGTGTGTGTGTGTGTGTGTGCGTGCGTGTGTGTGCGTGTGCGTGTGTGTGTGTGTGTATATAATCTTTATATTCACGTTGACATGTTTGCGTGAAAGAAATTGAAGAATTTAAAAGATTGGATTTAAACAGTTTTACAATTGGAGAGTTTTTAATTCAAACAGCACCTCCCCTTTTATCTGACTTCGAAAACTTCGGAAACAGAAAATTGGTAGAAAGATGAAACATTCACCAGAATTATATCAACTTCAATCAGAAACCAATTATCATATACATATGTATTATATACATAACGCACGTAAACAAACAAGTGACACGTGAATACAGTTGATAAAATGCTCATATTTGACCATATTTATATCATTTGTATCATTTTCAAAACATTTTCGTTGCCTGATGATTGTTCTGCTTAAAAAACTAAGAATAGACAGCAAGAAACCAATGGTAGCAAACATTTTCACATGTAAATAAATATAAATTAAATATTCATCTATTTATAGCTAAATCTACACACACACACAAACACACATATACATATAGCTAGTGTAATGGTTAGAGTGTCCGCCTGTCAGCCTGAGAGGTAGGGTTCGAATCACGCACAAAGCACTGCCCTGTCTATTGCTCTGCTGATGAGGCTTTATAGGCTGAAATGTACATACAGAGATTGACTTTTTCTCGATTTGTTTTTCGCTTTACATTTAAACCGATATGCAGGCCTAATTCATTTAATTATAATTAATTAATTAACAAATTAGGTATATTACGCAAATAATCTCCCAATATATATATATATATAATATATATATATATATATATTCGACATCTCATGTAATTATATATATATATATATATATATATATATATATATATATTCTACATCTCATTTAATTGTATATATATACATGAGAAGTAAACAAACATACGATGTTTGTGATATGGCTATTTTCAGCCGACAATATTTGGGAGAATATGTGCTTAATTGAAGTCGAACCTAATTTTATGAAAGTTAATTCATTAATAATTAGGCGGGATTTACCTATTTAAATGTAATGCTAAACAAATCGATTTACCTATTTAAATGTAAGGCTAAAAAAATTTACCTATTTAATTGTAAGGCTAAACAAATCAAGAAAAATCAATCTCTGTATGTACATTTCGGCCTATTAGGCCTCATCAGCAGAGCTATAGACACGGGGCGGTCTTCGTATCTATAGCTCTACTGATGAGGCCTAATAGGCCGAAATGTACATACAGAGATTGATTTTTCTCGATTTGTTTAGCCTTAGATTTAAATAGGTAAATCCCGCCTAATTAATTATTAATGAATTAACTTTCATAAAATTATGTTCGACTTCAATTAAGTACATATTCTCCCAAATATATATATATATATATATATATTCTACATCTCATTTAATTGTATATATATATTCTACATCTCATTTGATTGTATGTATATATATATATATATATATATCTTATTATAATGGAGATTGTGTGTTTGTCTGTCTGTAACCGAAACTATATTACTATACAAATCACAATTCCCTTCATTATTTACATCACATTCTCCATGAATTTATTTATATCTAAATCTCAATTATTAATAAAATTGTCTTACATTATTAATACTGTTAACTATGTCTACGTACTGATAACATGCAATTATATTTATATATACAACAAAATAGCGGTTTACAGTGTGAACGGGAAGGCTAATTTGCATATTAATATTAAAAAATCGAATTTAATAAATATGTGCTTAGTGTTATTGATTTCTAACTGTTTGGTTTTATTTTAATGATATAAGCAAAAATCTCTTCAATGAATCTTAAATGAAATCCATTAACAAGATAAAATAACTGTCATTTTATTCTTTACTTCCTCTTATAACTAAATACTTAAATTAGAAAAAATAACAATGAAAGACGAGAGTGATGGAAGAGTAAGTTTCAGTTGTTCCATTTTTTATTATACTCCCTCTGTTTCAAATCTTTTATTATACTCCCTCTGTTTCAAATCTTTTTATCTGTGTTCTTATTTAGTTTCATTAGCCTTTCTAATTTAATACAATATTTTATTACATTAAAACTTAAATACTTGCACCCGGAGGGTGCATATATTTGCTAGTATATATAATTAAATGAGATGTAGAATCATGCTTTTTCACAGCCAATTCGAGCTTCGTAAACGTAAGTAACCATTATCAGAATTCAAATTTTGCCGGGTTTATTTTTCATGCTAATAAAAGTTTTACGATCTTGTACGTTCATTTTGTATACTACCAAATATATACACCCTCCATCGGGTGCAAGTATTTAAGCTTTAATGTAATAAATTATCATATTAGAGTGTAAAGGCTATTGAAACTAAATAAGAATTAGTATTATCTGTTTTATTCGAACTATTGTCCTCATCTTCATTGTGATCTATACAACGTTTCGGCCGATATGCTTTCCGGTCTTCTTCAGGTGTTTCTTGTCGGACTCGGGAATCTTTCTCAGACTCGGGAACCTTCATTTCGAACTTGGGAACGTTCTTGTTGTAACCGGGGACCTTCTTGTCGTAATCGGGAGCCATCACGGAACTTTGAACCTAACCCTTTATTCAGTCCATGGGGTATTCTGTTCGCATTCCGCTAACCATAACTGGGGTAGGAGCTGTGTTAATTATTTTTCTATATTTGGTCAGGATTGAACCTGGAATCCAGAGATAACTGTCACTTAGAACTGACTGTCTTAACCTAACTACGGTATCCACTAGGCCATGTGTCCAAATTAAACAATCCAGTGTGAATGTTGGGAACTTATAAACCTAATGTTTTGTTTTGTCTAGAATATCTACCTATTTATTTTTATGTATGATTTTTTTACCTAGACTCATATTGTTGTTGTTGTTGTTTTATAATTTTGATCTAGCCTTTTTAATTATGGGTTCTCATATTATATTCATTTCCATGCTCGGTCTACTTAACAACCCAGTACAGTCTATCATATAAGCTGATTATTTGAGGCGACTTCTCTTCTAATGTTCTTTTCTATCGTCATCCCATAAGGGCAGATGGTTTCCCTTTTCATTCTATATATGGTCAGCCATACCCGACTTTCCTATTTCTCATAGGACCATTGCATTTTAAGACCACTACATTAAATTAAAATTGTAAAGAAAGGAATCGTCCGTTGCTTACAACATCGAGCAAAAGCCATCAGCAGTGATAAGGTATACCAGAAGGAAATGGACAGCTTAAGAGAGACCCTTCGTCGTAACAATTATCCTGGGAGCATGACATCGGCTATGAGAAATCTGGATCGTAAGACAGAGGATGATACCCGAAAACTCACCACTGTGTGAAAGGCTTGTCTGAAAAGATTCAAAAGATATGTAATCCCTATGACATCAGCACAACATTCAGGAGTGACTCAACTCTTCGTAAACATCTCTTCCGAGTCAAGCCCCCCAACAGAATACAACATGACCAAAATTGTGTGTATTCCATCCCATGCAGCTGTGGCAAAGAATACAAAGGTGAAACATTCCGTCCACTAAAAGTAAGACTAGAAGAACATCGTAAAGCAGTGGTCCGAGGAGAAATAGAAAAGTCGGGTATGGCTGACCATATATGGAACGAAAAGGGAAACCATATTTCCTTATGGAATGACGTTAGAATAATAGATAAGTGACAGTTATCTCTGGATTCCAGGTTCAATCCAGACCATAGAAAAATTATTAACACAACTCCTATCCCAGCTATGGTTAGTGAAATGAGAACAGGATATCCCCAAGGACTGAATAAAGGGATAGGTTCAAAGTTCCGTGATGGCGACCAATTACAATAAGAAGGTCTCCGATTACAACAAGAAAGTTCCCGAGTTCGAAAAGAAGGTTCCCGAGTCCGAGAAGGTTCCCGAGTCCGACAAGAAATACCTGAAGAAGGCCGGAGGGCATATCGGCCGAAACGTTGTACAGTTAACAATGAAGATGAGCACAATACTCTGAATAACACAGATACTACAAATCATCAAGCCTCATCTCAAACATTCAGAGAAATAAATAAGAATTCAGATAAAAAAAATTAATTGTTTTCATTTAAGAGAAATTGCAATTGTATTACATTGTTACTTAATTAATGCATCTTATGTTGTTTTAATTGTATTTCCCTGGATATTACCAAGTAAGTATTTCTTTGTATGTTATTTATTTTACAATTGTCCCCAATATTTTGCATAGTCTAATCATATGTATCTCTCTATCTACTTATCAATCTATCTATCAATCTATTCATCTATATTAGTTTGTTTCATCTTTAGTGTTAGCATCATTGTAATCCCATTTTTGGTTAAGGTAGGTAGAAAGATAGGGAGGCACGCACACAGAGAGAAGGAGAGAGAATCAGGGGCATAGAGAATGTTGACATGCTTTTAAAATCAATTAATCATGGTAATATCTCAATAACACTTTAATCCGTCAGACATCACTGGCAATATAGGCGTACGCGGCGGTGATCATGAAATTAGTGCTTCAGACCCATAGAATCAAATAGGTAAATAGTGGATTGGTGTGTCCTAGCCCCCACCCCGCCCTATCAAAACGCTAAGCGGTTTCTGGTCAAAATATTAACCGTACTAGTTATTAACTCCTTTGCTGTTTGAAGGCGTTTTTCCCGACAAATTCAATGCAATATGAAATATATTTACCCCCCCCCCAGTCTTTTATCAACAAGAAAATGGATATATTTTACCCCCACCCTCTTTAAAACAAATATTTTTTAGTGGTTTGAATGCGGTTTGATCGACAGAGACTTCATTTAGTGGTTTGAAGGCGTTAAAATCAACACTAGATCGCATGATAGATGGTGCCACATTCAGTCCAAAACCCATGCGCGATAGGCAGTACCCTTTTCCTTCGAAGATGACAGTCTGGTACGGCCACAAGGATTTGTGCACACGCACTTGTAAATAAGCCCTTCGGGGATCAAGGAACGAAACGTTGGAGCCTTTCTTTCTCCACTCTCTTAACTTTTGGGCACAGACGTCGGCATTTGCCGTGTAGGTGTCGACGTACCCATTAAATTCACGAAAGTCTAACACCTTAGACTTATTCTGTTGAAAGACGGCCATTAATGAAATCAGGCCTTTTGGGAGACCAAGTTTCTCCTCAGAATAGGAAGCAGCCAGTCATTGTTTAGCCACGTTCCAACTCATGATTGTACTCCTGTCGAACTTCAGCGGACAGGATATTCATGCACCTTATTCGTAAGTTCATTGGGTGGCTGATTGCCTGGCCATTTCCACGACGCTGTCCAATCCCTGGTCTGCTCATCGAACTCGGCGCTGATGTCTGGTTCCTCTATACTAATCGTGGCACAAGCACTCGGCTCCATCCTTGAGAAGATAGCATCACCGGACTGGTTTATCCGAACTCCACCTAGCATCTTGATGATATCCATTCCAATCAGCATGTCGAAGCCTTACAGCGGACTGTTCACGACCAGAACATCAGCTTCCACGGGGCTTACGTTATCCACCGCCAGTGTGATAGTCCCGACGGAGAATTTCACCGTTGACTGTTGGGAGGTCCGTTGCCTGTCGACTCCAGGGATTGCACACTGATTTGGTCACGAGGGACCGGGAACATCCAGAGTCTACTAGTGCTAGGCACCTCTTGCCATTAACAACAGCTTCAATCACGGGGAGCGCCCCTTTTAATTTGACTGGGGAGAGAGTGGCGCTGACATCTCGCCCCTGTTTCCGTTTCCCGGGCAGTTTTTCACTAGGTGCCCTGATTTGTTGCAGAGATAAATATCGCATGATCGATCTTTTCTCTCTGGTTTCTGACACGGCCGCGTTGCATGCAATCTCTAGCCAAATGGTTCGGGCCTCCGCATCTGAAACAGTTGAAGTCACTCTGACTAGTCTCGCGAAGATTTGGTGTATGCGAGGCCTGCTTAGGTCGCACTGCAGCAGCTAAATGTTCGTCCCTGGTGTCCACCAATACAGCGCGAGCTCTCTCAAGTAACTCTCTCAAAGTCAGGGTCTCCATCCTGGTTGACGACCGGAGGAGTCCCTTGACAAAGCTCGGTAGCCCATTGACAAAGGCACTCTTCATCCAACATTCTGGCGGCATTTCGCCTACCAGCCGTGCCAGCCGTTGCAAATCGGTTAGGAATTCGTTTACAGTCTCTCTTGGATGAAGGCGGCGCGTTGTGAATTGTTCGAACGCCACGAACAAATCCGTTCCGTAGGCTTTCAAAAGAGTGCCTTTAATTTCCTCAACATCATCTCGTTGCTCGTTCGATAGCTGCCTGTACGTTTCTCGGGCCGCGCATTTTAACTTAGTGGCAGTACCCGCTCTATCTTGGTTATCTCGCAAAGGTCGCAAGTTAACTCCAGGTCTTCCAACCTTTCCAGTATTGGTACATCCGTTGCCGCGCCACTGAACTCAGGGATAAGCCGAATGTCGAATTGTCTAGATGCCATGGTTCCAATACAGCCGAAATAGCTTCGTTTTGATGGTCTAAAAATTCAAGATAATATTAATATTTTGCAAGTCTCTCTAGCAAACGAAATATAATTCCTTTACCAACTGAGCACGTTACTCTCACTTCAAATAGCAGTCGTCAGATTTCACTTGCCGTCCAAACACTTTCTTTCTCACTCACTGTGTCAGCGACAGTCCGTCTTATTTCTGATCGTTCGGCTGCGTTTATGCAAATTCAGATATACTTAATCCGGGTCTCTGCTAACAGCACCTCAGCTACGAGGAAATAGCGAGTTTGAATATCTGTAGCCACTCACCACACTCTTCCCCCTCACACAGGCCTAACATATCCTGACGCGCTTTGTTTGTGGGGGCTGGGAATCCGCTTGTTCATAGGGCTACCTTTCAATTTCATCACATCAGTATTGATTTATCAATTTATCTATTCTATGCATCAGTTATTTTTATTTCAAAATTTTAATTAAGTATTTCTGCTATGATAGATTGATATATAAAATTCATTTTCACTATGAGCAGCAAAATTTTAAGTTTAAAATGTCATATTATTAGATTCTATTTTTTAAATAACTACTTTACTATCAATCATCCACATTTTTTGATCAAAAACTGTATTTGAAATTTAGCGTCCCCCTTTTAAAGGAACAAATATTGATGTATATTTTTCTTTTATAGAATAATAGCCAATTAAATAATTATCGAAATGAGTAAAAAAAATGTCCAAAAATTATTTTTCTAGTTTTTATTTTCAAATTTTCGGTACTTATTTATTACTCGTGCAGATGATTTAAACACCTATTCTTCTATTCACACCTTCGGTCTTTTGTCTTTTTATTTATACAGGAAATAGTAACGATCACATATATACTAGACCGATATTTTTTCGCCCTAAATACAAGGAGGATATTTCAAATTTAAGTGACCTGAAAAAAAAAATCAGAAAGTTTTGAAATAAAATAACTGATGCATTATAAGATTTATTTATTGATAAATCAACACTGAAAATTTCATTAAAATCGGATAATTCCCTGATTTTGGAAAAAAATGTTTTTAAACAGAGGGTGGGGTCAAAATTGTACTGGAAAAAAAAACGATTTTTCGACTAATTGGGTATACCTATTCTCTTCTAATAATTATTATGACAAGCCTAAAGTAAGCGGTGTCACTTCTGCCGGTGTCTTTGGGATAGAAATCCTCTTTTAATATTATACCAATACTATTACAGTCCCTCGACGCTACAAAATCTTCTCTATTTTTCTCTGTCGTACTTGGGAAATCATCGTAAATGTCGTCTTTACTCATTTTTCCTCATATATGTATATATACTGTATTTTCTTTGTTTCATTACAAAAAAAAATTGTTTTTATATATACCTATATATATATATATATATATATATATATAGGCAGCATTTCTTCTTGTAGGCATATATTGTTGAACATTGCAACCATTTTTTGTCTGTAAATTTTTTCTTTTATCCTTTCATATTGTCGGATTGTTTTAATAATATCTGGCGAAAATTGGCTGATGTATTTGCTACAGTTGATTGACCTAGTACTTTCCGCCTTATCGTGGGCCATCTTCAGGGTAATTTTGAAACTGTATAACAATGGGTTGTTCCATTTCCTATTACAGTTGTTATATGATTATCATGTCTACGCTTTCAAAAGAGTCCGTTGCAACATTGAGGAAATTTATTACGACCAAGATGAGAGGCCATTACCAATATACTCGTTCAACTGCATCAATTCCTTAAATATGGAACTTAAATATGAATTCGAGGGGAGAATCGACGACAGTGAGTATTTTGTTATCTATACTAGCAAATATATGCACCCTCCGGGTGCAAGTATTTAAGTTTTAATGTAATAAAATATTATATTAAATTAGAAAGGCTAAATAAGAATACAGATAAAAAGATTTCAAACAGGGAGTATAATAAAATATTTGAAACAGAGGGAGTATAATAAAAAATGGAACAACTGAAATTTACTCTTCCATCACTCTCGTCTTTCATTGTTATTTTTTTAAATTTAAGTATTTAGTTAAAAGAGGAAGTAAAGAATAAAAAGATTTTTTTTTTTTTTTTGTAAAGGATTTCATTTAAGATTTATTGAAGAGATTTTGGCTTATATTTATTAAAATAAAACCAAACTGTTAGAAATCAATAATACTAAGCACATATTTATTAAATTCGATTTTTTAATATTAGTATGCAAATTAGCCTTCCCGTTCACACTGTAAACCATTATTTTGTTGTATATATAAATATAATTGCATGTTGTCAGTATGTTGACATAGTTAACAGTATGAATAATGTAAGACAATTTTATTGATAATTGAGGTTTAGATAAAAATAAAATCACGGAGAATGTGATGTCAATAACTAAGAGAATTGTGACTTGAGCAGGAATATAGTTTTGGTTACAGACAGAAAAACACACAATCTCCATTATAATAAGATATTACCGACTAGAAGCGGCTACCCGGCGTCGCCTTGGTAGAGGAGAGGGTAAACAAAATGGCCGGGTTAGCTCAGTCGGTAGAGCGTTCAGCTAGAAACCACAAGGTTCCTAGTTCGATACCGGTCCTCGCCATACTCAGCGTATGAGTAGCACAGGGATCTGTGCGGTAAAGTAAGGAGATGATGGTAGGTGTGGCGCTCCACCTCAGATACTAAATACAATCTCCTTGGTCTAGCGCTATTGAAAAGGGGATAGACTCCCTCGCTGACTGGCTGATACAGATTTTAGGCCGCCCCGTCGACTTTACTTACTTATTTAAAATACTAAATGCAACAAAAAAATCTATGTTGTTATCATTTAAATTTTTTTTAAATCATCTTCTCGGATATAAATCACATTTTCATTATTTTTGCTCAAGAACCAAGCCGTGGTGATATCTAATTTGTATATATATTCCCTTTATCGTTAACTGTTTTCTTTTCGAAGTTTCCTCCGTACATACAAATACACACAACTGCTCTTTATATATGTACTATAAGTGGCTACCCGGCGTCGCCTAGGTAACGGATGGGGGGGGTAAAAGGGTAATCTCGTAGATCCATTATTGTTGAATCACGGGTTGGATCCCCGCAGGAGGCCCCATTAAAATCCTTATGTAAAAAAAAAAGACCTCTGAAAATAAAACTAACGTCTCCTGTTTAGAATACTAAATGCAAAAAGAATCCATGTTCTCATTTGAATTTTTTTTTTTTAATTATATTCACGAATATAAATCAAATCTTCATTATTTTTGCTCAAAAACCCAAATCTGGTGATATTTAATGTGTATTTATATATATATATTTACTTTGTCGTCAATTGTTTTATTTTCAAAGTTTGCTCCGGACATACAGATACACACAATTGCTTTTTATATATGACCTAGAACACGGCGTCGCTCGGATAGAGAAAAAAATGTTAGAATTTAACGTGGTGAAATGGTTAGCAAGTTATTCTTGCAGAATCTATTACTACTGAATTAGCAAATTCGATCCACGCAGGACACCCCTAAAAATCCCCACGTAAAAAAATGTTAATCCGGCCTGGCCAGGAGATAGGGAATTGTTTTCATCAGGATAGAAGAAATGACATCACATATAACGATATAGTAAGAAATTTTCATTCAACAATTAACAATATTTAAAATAAAATTTAAAAAAAGATATAAATGAGGCGATTTGTTAAACTGATATTTAAAAAATAAAACATACAAAAAATTAAATAGATGCAATATTTAAAATAATTCTTTAATTTTAATTTCAATTATAAAAAATAATAAAATAAAATTATACTCATTATACATATTTTTCTTAAATCTTCCTCCAATCCTATTAATATATAATTAAAGATAATCTTTTATTCACTTATTTGCTGGTCCATGTAGTTGAGTTAATACATTTTATTTTTTTTTTTTTTTTACAACTGAAAATAAGAATAAATAAATAAATAAATAAATAAATAAATAAATAAAATAGAAAATTAGAGAAAGGAGAGAAAGAGAAAGAATCAAAACAAAAAAGAAAGAAAGAGAAAGAAAAGAAAATTTCATACCTGTTAGGGTCCCATCTATGGGTTAAATAGAAAAATGTGTTTATAAAAAAAAATTGTATTATCCATTAAGAATTGATTTATTTTAAAACTTTATCGGCATTAAATGACCCACTGAGGTTGATATGCCGTAAAACAAAACAAACCAAACCAATCTTTCATCTCTGACAAAATAAATACAGGTAAACATTTACTATCACCTGAGCAAAAATAATGAAGAATTGATATATATTCGCGAAGATGATTAAAAAAATTAAATGATGACAACATTTTTTTAAACAGATTTTTTTTTGCATTTCATATTTTAAGTAGTAGGGATTAATTATTCTTTTTAGAGTGGCTGAATAACGCAAGGTTTTTTTTCACGTAGGGATTTTGATGGGCATCCTGCGAGGATCAAACTTACAATTCAGTAATAATGGATCTGCGAGCCTAACTAAAAATGAAATCCCTATACTACCCTGGCGACGCCGGGTAGCCGCTTCTAATTCTGATTATAAATTGATCCGCACGAGCAAGTATATTTTGTCCGTCTTTCACTAGTATATATATATATATATATTTAAACATTTTTTTTGGGGGGGAGGGTGAAACAAAGAAATCACAGTGCTAAACCAAAAATTTTTAGGAGCTTTATTTATTTATTTGTTGAATTTTTAAAAATATAATTGTTTTCCATAAGCAACTACCCAGGTTTCAGGTTATTTCGCCATCATCAGGTTGCTAATAGATCTTCTGGTGTTTATGCGAAGACATTTCTTGCGGTTATGTTTTTGGACCGCAAATTACATCGGTTGATTATTGTGGACGCTCTTTATGCTTTCGATTATATTTTTGAATTTTTTAATTGCTGCATTTAAAAAAAAAGTTATCTCCCTTTAATCCTTTGAATCCTTTGAAAATTTGTTTTTAATTTGAATTATTTTAATCAACTTCATATGTTAAAAGACGTATGTCTTTTCAAATTTTCTGATGGTAATGTCCTGTAAATTTCACAATTTAATTTTTTTAGGGTGGATGGTGAGTTTCCCTTATCGAAAATCCATTCTTTTATTGAATAATATATCCAAAATCACATTGGAAAAAGTCTGTTTATATTCAAGTTTTTTGATGGTAAAGTCTTGTAAAAATCCGTAACTTTATTTTATAATATTTTTGTGTTAACGCATGCAGTTGTATTGTTTTCGAAAAGGTTTCTAAGATTAGTTTATTTCGCACGGAGACTTTCAAAATAGCTACCGGCTTAGTTCAAAGTGAAAGTCAAGGGAGGCTACTCGAATTGCCTTTTTGCGAGGAATTTTGACAACTAAAGGCGAAAATTACCACCGGAGTTATATAATTTTAAGATGTATGAAAAATATCAAGCTTCGAACAAAATCGACAATTTCATGTTATCCAACCTTTTTTTAATTTTTTCCCAGGGTTTATGTTATCTGGATCAAAACTGTACATGAAGATGGTACAAGATGTTAATTCTACTGTGTCTGTTGGTGTTTCATATCGCAATTTTAGTAGCAGCAAATCGGTTTATAATGTGAACATAACAAAAAGTAAGTAAAACATTTATTACTTTAACAGTTGATTGACTTGTCTTCCCAGTGGATTTCTAGCACCCCCATCCTTCATAAACACATGCGAATATACTATGAAAATAGAAAAAATGACATTTCTCTGAAATGAAAACAGAAGAATAAAAAAGGAATTTACCAAAATTTAACTCTTCACAAATATATAATTTATATGAGTAGATATTCATATAATTCTATACATATGCTGACAAACAGCAAAGCAAACCAAACGCAGTTGTCTTACCAACAAAGCTTTCGTCAAATGATGACTGTGGGGGTCAGACATGATCTCAGTGCCAATCTATCATTACAACTATTCAAATGCATCTAAACAGGATTTACTAAGTGTCCATCACATTGTGGAAATCTAAGAAATATATAGGCATGTCATATAACTTTTATGCCATCGGTTATGTAATGGTTATTATCGTAGGTTAGTGTTGTGGGGTTTCAAGGGGTCAAAATAAGACAAAACGACGGGTAACAAATGTAAGAAAATGTATTAACAAAAGAGTCGACATTTACAGTACAGAAAAGTGGGAATTACGTCCGACAAATACAGTTATGAGCTGACTCGCATTGGCTTACTCTCAAGCCATAATTGTCCCTGTTACTTATAGTAACCGTCGGCACATTCCAATAGAACATTTAAGAGCTACAAGATTAAAAATAAAATATAATGTTTACAAATCCTTACAGTTATTTCTAGTCTGGCTGGGTGGCATGTGTTTACTGAAGCACCACTGTAAATTTTGTGTACAGGTGTCAAAAAAACGACCAGACCTTTCATTCTGATTTTCGATTTTCTAACAAAACTATACATTTGTTAATGTCAGTTTTTTTTCTGTATAAACTGCATACGTGTTCCTTTACCCGTATGAGATCATGATTTTGTTAAAAAAAAAGGCAAGTTATTTATTAACTGCGCACTAATGCTCTTGGGACTCTTCTACCTCCAACTTTTCACACCTTTGGGGTCCATTCCAAGTGCACCAATTACAATTGGCGCGACCATCACCTTCATGTTCCATAGTTTTTTTCACTTCTCTGGCAAGATCCAAGTAATAATAATAATAATAATAATAATAATAATAATGATAATAATAATGATAATAATAATAATGATAAAAATAATAATGATAATGTAGCAAACTAGCACAACGAGAATACATAACTAGACACGACTGGGTTGGGAAGGTGATCCACTGGGAATTATGCAAGAAATTAAATTTTGACCACACAACAAAATGGTATATGCATAAACCAGAATCTGTTCTTGAGAACGAAACGCACAAAATTCTCTGGGACTTTGAAATTAAAACGGATCACCTTATCCCAGCAAGAAGACCAGACCTAGTGTTGATTAACAAAAACGAAAGAACTTGTCAACTGGTGGATTTTGCAGTGCCAGCGGATCACAGGGTGAAGTTAAAGGAAAATGAAAAAATTGACAAATATCTGGACCTTTCCAGAGAACTGAAAAAGTTATGGAATATGAAAGTGAAAGTTATACCAATTGTAGTTGGTGCACTTGGAACAGTCCCAAAAGGATTAGAAAAGGGTTTGGAAAGTTTGGATATCAGAGGAAGGATTGAAACCATTCAGAACACTGCACTGCTGCAATCTGCCAGAATACTCAGAAGAGTCCTGGAGACCTGAGGAGACTTGCTGTCACTCAGACTCCAGTGAAAGACCATCAGCTAACACTGATGTGAAAACTCAAATAATAATAATGATGATGATGATGATGATAATAATAATAATAATAATAATAATAATAATAATAATGATAATTCAGAGGAAGAACTGAGACCATCTAGACAACATAATTGTTGAAATCGGCTAGAATTCTCAAAAGAGTCCTGGATAACTTAGGAGACTCGTTATCACTCAAATGCCAGTGGAAGCCCACCAGCTAACGCTATTGTGAAAATTACACATATAGGGATCCTTAAATAGGAACTCTCCTATGGTAGGTTGCAGAGGAAGTTAGTAATTTAGTGGACTGATAAAATTGGTTACTTAGAGCGAAATACGACTTTATACACTGTTAAATTGTTAGATTTGTTACATGTACTCAACATAGTAATTTGTATATGTGCTATCCAAGTATTTTTATTACTGTACTTCATTTATTCTGTTAGGTCCTAGCTGTCATATATATACTAACTCCAATAATAATAATAATAATAATAATAATAATAATAATAATAATAATAATAAGAAGAAGAAGAATCCCAACAAACAATATCACTGAACTCAACAACCTTATTTATGCAGGAGCAAAACTAGTCTGCGACAGAATTAATGCACCCCTTCAAAACACTAACACAAACAGAGAACCAAACAAAAACACAAAATTTGGGTGGGAGTTCAGATTGGAAGAACAAATTAAAAAACTGCGACAACAAATAAATATGTTAAACAAAAACACAAACACAAATGTAAATAAAAAGGTTGAAAGACAACAGCAAATAAAGTTGGAAGAAGTAAAACAAAAGATATCGGCTATAGAAGGAAAACTCAGAAATTTATGAGGTTTTATATTCAATTTTTCTATGGAATCCTGAAAGGTTTCGGTTTCATTCACAGAAAAATTGAATATATAAAGTCCCATGAATCTTCTCTTTACCATTTCCAATAAAGTTAGCGGTCTGATGAAACTAATAGTTATAAAAAGATACCTGTGGGTATAAAATAGACCTGTAACAGGAAAATGACCGATTTTTTAACCTTTATCTTTACTAAATATATTGCTCTGTTCAATAATATTGAACATCGAGCTCACAAATTTGACTTGAACAGCTCTAATATTCCACTGTTTAAAGAAAGGTCCATCTTAGTATCGTCCTGATACCAAGTTGCCTGGTACCTCATCCACGGATATATATATATATATTATATATATATATATATATTTATGCTTAATTGGAGTCGTACCTAATTTTGAAAATTAATTAATTAATAATGAATTAGGCGGGAATACCTATTAAATGTATGGCTAAACAAATCGAGAAAAATCAATCTCTGTATGTACATTTCGGCCTATTAGGCCTCATCAGCAGAGCTATAGATCGGAAGACCGCCCTGTGCGTGATTTGAAACCGGACTGCCAAGCTGACAGGCCGATCCCATAACCTCTACACCAAACGGACTTCTTAGATTTTACGACTTGTTTAGAGTAGGTTAATATTCCTCTTCTAGGGACTTTTATTACACGACGATATGATAAGTTGTAAACACGGTTTGTTTAGAATGGCTTTTTGCCGATAATTTTTGGGAGAATAAGTGCTTAATTGGAGTCGGGCCTAATTTTGAAAATTAATTAATTAATAATGAATTAGGCGGGAATACCTATTAAATGTATGGCTAAACAAATCGAGAAAAATCAATCTCTGTATGTACATTTCGGCCTATTAGGCCTCATCAGCAGAGCTATAGATCGGAAGACCGCCCTGTGCGTGATTTGAAACCGGACTGCCAAGCTGACAGGCCGATCCCATAACCTCTACACCAAACGAACTTCTTAGATTTTACGACTTGTTTAGAGTAGGTTAATATTCCTCTTCTAGTGACTTTTATTACACGAAGATATGATAAGTTGTAAACACGGTTTGTTTTGGAATGGCTTTTTGCCGATAATTTTTGGGAGAATAAGTGCTTAATTGGAGTCGTACCTAATTTTGAAAATTAATTAATTAATAATGAATTAGGCGGGAATACCTATTAAATGTATGGCTAAACAAATCGAGAAAAATCTATCTCTGTATGTACATTTCGGCCTATTAGGCCTCATCAGCAGAGCTATAGATCGGAAGACCGCCCTGTGCGTGATTTGAAACCGGACTGCCAAGCTGACAGGCCGATCCCATAACCCCTACACTAAACGGACTTCTTAGATTTTACGATTTGTTTTAGAGTAGGTTAATATTCCTCTTCTAGTGACTTTTATTACACGACGATATGATAAGTTGTAAACACGGTTTTTTTGGAATGGCTTTTTGCCGATAATTTTTGGGAGAATAAGTGCTTAATTGGAGTCGTACCTAATTTTGAAAATTAATTAATTAATAATGAATTAGGCGGGAATACCTAATTCATTATTAATTAATTAATTTTCAAAATTAGGTACGACTCCAATTAAGCACTTATTCTCCCAAAAATTATCGGCAAAAAGCCATTCCAAAACAAACCGTGTTTACAATATATATATATGTTTTTTTCCGTAGATAGGGTCTTTCCATGTGTGGTTTAACCAAGTTGACGCAGGTAGACCGTTATTTTTTTTTTTTTTTTTAAATTTTCTTTTTATTATTTTTATACTTTTATTTCTATATTATTGTGTTATCTTTATTTTTTCTCTCTTCTTTTCTCCTTTTTTTTCTTTTTCTTTTCTTTTCTTTTTCTTTTTATTATTTTTAGCCTTTAAATTCTGCTCATTTTGTATATACACTCTTACAACTATTTCCCCAAGGAATCTGCCTCAAGCTAAGCCACACCTCATCCAAAACATAGACCTCCCCGCCTCATCCAAAGAAACTAACCCTACCCATTCCAAAATAAGACACCAACCCTCCCTCCCCTAAATTGATAGATATAAAAGAGATGTTACTTTGGGAAATTCTCAGTAAGAGTCATGTTCTTGTGATTACCTGAAGATGCCGTATTAATACGGTTGAAATAAATTATTGTAATGAAGCAAGTTTAGAGTTTTTCTTCATTTACTATATATATATATATATATATATATATATATATATATATATATATATATATATATATATATATATATATATATGTGTGTGTGTGTGTGTGTGTGTGTGTGAAACTAGTTAGCTAGCTACTCGTTTTTTTGCCTTTGCCTCCCCCTTCTATTGTCAAATATATACTTTTTTTTAATAATGAATCTATTAGTGGTTTTTTTTAAAACTCTAATATATATATATATATATATATATATATATATATATATATATATATATAGATGGATAGATATGAGCAGAGATAGATGGATAGATATGAGCAGAGATAGATGGATAGATTGATAGATATGAGCAGAGATAGATAAATAGTTAGATATAAACAGAGATAGATAGATATATAGTTAAATAGATATAAACACACACACAGAGAGAGAGAGAGAGAGAGAGAGAGAGAGAGAGAGAGAGAGAGAGAGAGAGAGAATTAAATATAAACATAGATAGATGGACAGATAGATAGATATAAACAGAGACAGATAGATAGATATAAACAGAGACAGATATATAGATAGATATAAACAGAGATAGATAGATAGATAGATATAAACAGAGATAGATAGATACATATATATATATAAACAGAGATAGATAGATATATAGATAGATATAAACAGAGATAGATAGATAGATATAAACAGAGATAGATAGATACATATATATATATAAACAGAGATAGATAGATATATATAGATATAAACAGAGATAGATAGATAGATACAGAGATAGATAGATACATATATATATATATAAACAGAGATAGATAGTTAGATAGATATAAACAGAGATAGATAGATATGAACTGATAGATAGATAAATAGATAGATATATAGATATGAATAGACTGAGATACATATATAGATAGATATGAACAGATAGATAAATAGATAGATATAATAAAATGTATAGATATATAGATTTAATAATTATTTTAAATTTTGTTTTAAAAGTGAAGATCAGAAAGAAATAAAAACTAAAAAAGTGTTTTTATTTCGACGTTAAATGGTTAAAAAATATTGATTTTCATCTAAGACTATAACAAATATTATTAACTTTCTCCGTTTCGGGATACGCCTGAATTAATAGATGGTGTTATAGTTTGTTCTTACTTATATTTCAGTTGGTCAGCTTTACATAACAAATCTGACTGGCGAAGAAAATGTTCTCTACCTTTTCCCTCTATTTCCTTTTCTCAACGGTATTCATTAATGATACAGATGAGGCTTGGTGATTAGTATTATTTGTATTATTCAGACTATTGTCCTCATCTTCATTGTTATCTGTACAACGTTTCGGCCGATGTGCCCTCCGCTCTTCTTCAGGTATTTCTTGTTGGACTCGGGAAACTTCTTGTAATCGGGGACCTTCTTTTCGTAATCGGTAGCCATCACGGAACTTTGAACCGAACCCTTTATTCAGTTCACGGGGGTATCCTGTTCTCATTCCGCTAAACATAGCTGGGGTAGAGTCGTTAAGCTGTGTTAATTATCATTCTATGTTACTGCTGCTCTTGATCAGAATTGAACCTGCAGTCTAGAGATACAGATAACAAGGAAGATGAGGACAATAGTCCGAATAATACAAATAATACAGATCAGTTTGGTTTTTATATTCTTTATTTCATTTTGATGTTCTTTTGTCACTGTTTAGTCAAACATGCCTGATTTTTTCGCATTAGTGTATGACTGAGTTAGATAGATATGAACAGAGATTTATAGATAGATAGATAGATAGATAGATAGATTTTTCAAATATTTTAAATTGAAGATCGGAAATAAAGAAAAAAGAAAAAAGTTCTTATTACGACGTTAAATGGTTAAAAAATATTGAGTTTCATCTAAGACCATAACAAATATTATTAACTTACTTCCTTTCGAGAAACGTCTGTATCAATAGATGGTGTGATAGTTTGTTCTTACTTAAATCCATTTTTTTTTAAATTTCAGTTGTTCAGCTTTACATAACAAATCTGACTGCATTCGAAGACAGCAAAAATCGCTATGTGTTCATTTGCGACACAAACAGTACCTTTACCGATTTAACATATCAATGGTACTGGAACGAAAATGAAATCACAAATGGTATTTCTTCATCAATGCAAAATGGTAAATCTCAAGGAAGAATCATTCTTAGCGGATTAAATAAGAATGATTCAGGTAAGTGCATCGTGTAATTCAATCTCTCCTTCTCCACCCTCTCTCTCTCTCTCTCTCTCTCTCTCTCTCTCTCTCTCTCTCTCTCTCACTCGCAGACATATATATATATATATATATATATATATATATATATATATACTAGAAAATACGTGACCCGTTGGGTCACCCATTGTGCTCGGTTTAGATTGTTGGAAAAAATCACATGATAATATTATTTCACTAATTTAACGTTTTCCCAAACTGTCCAAATAAGTTATTTAAACTGGAGTAAACATTTTCAAATGACCAAAGGAAGAACAAGAGAAGGGTCACTTGGTTAGTTAATTTGTAATTAAAGGTAAGTAGGATTTTAATCATGGATACCCATGACAATCTCTAGCCAACCCTACCCTATCAATCATTGTTCTCAAGAGGTCCTCTACACAGCATCCAATATCTGCACAGAGTTGGTCAATGTACATCTTTGCTCAACGGTCCACACTGGCGTGCCTGTCTGCTGGTTTCCATACAAAAACATCATGAGTTTGTCCTTGATTCTCCAGCAGTGTCCAGCATTTTACTCAGATTGTTTGTGTGATAAGTGGCAAGTGGCCATACAGCTGCTTTCCCATGGGGTGTTGCTTCCACAACTTTTTTGAAATTACATACTGCATTCTTATGCAGTTCCCATGTAGCTTATTCTCTAGGTGCTATGTTAGTGTCCAAGTGGTGCAGTTGTACAGTAGCAATGATACAGCTATGGTTGTGAAGAATTGTTGCTTTAACTTGTCAATGAGATCAGATTTCTATATGACTGATAGTCCATGGAAGACCATGCCTTTCACTATGCATTGATTAACATGGCTTTCTTTAGATAAGATATTACTACCTAGCTACGTTAATTGTAACACCAATTTCCAGGGTTTATCATCGAACGTGGAGATGCCTCCTTAATTTTAAAACACATGAACTTGGTTTTATCGGAGTTCACATGTTCCATGCTGCATTCGGTACAGAATATTGCCTGCTTCTTGCCTTTTAAAAAATAATTATTTATAACATCTAATGATGTTTACTTATGTAGTCTAGGCATATTATAAATATATATGGTGCTAACATATCTTCAAGAAAATATATTTAGTATTGTAAAATAATGGGTGCAAGAAAAATAAAACATTTATTGCAAAAACACAGACATAAAATGAGGGTTCAATTTATTTTATTGTAGGAATTTATGAGGAAATTGTTCTTCTTTACCCAGGTAGGAAGTTCATAAATAGCACGGTTTGAATTTTCAGAAGGCATCATGTAGCGTTTTTTAGGGCAAGAACGCATTAATGCGATATGCACCAATATGTTTCGCGCGTTGATCCCCCGTACCAAGATTTTTTTTTTTTTTGTACATGAATAAATTTTACATTTTTCGAAAGACAATTTAATGATGGAACATATGTAAAAAAAGATAATTCACTAATAAATCGGTTTTGGAAATAGGGCATCTTAAACATTGAAACTTAAATCTCTAGATACCACCAAACCGTTTAGGCCATCTTGAATAAAACGGAAATAGATATTTCCGAACTTTGTTTATCAAAAATCTCGTTAAAAAAAAAAGAACGTACAGGGTTGTTACAAAGAAAAATAGTTAATTCAAAGATCAAATTATCCGATTGGGAAAAATTACATCGTTATCTTAAAAAATAAACAAACCTATCCATATTACGTGCGAAAGGGTAATTTTCAGGCTGCGATTTAGAGAGAAAGAAATACATATTATTACCCTCTTACGGTTATGCATCTAAGTACGGATGGGTGTAACGGACAAACTTTTTTAGCCAAATTTTTTCTATTAAAATGAATAAAATCTTTAAAAACTTTAATATTACAATTTAAAATGAATAAAATCTTTATAAACTTTAATATTACAATTTACTATGAATAAAAACTTGAAAATATTTAATCTTAAAATTTCGCAGTGAAATTGACGTTAAAAATGTCTTCGGTTTTAGAATTAATTCTTAAAATCGAAAATAAAATGAAAATTTGAATATTTTTTCTAAGAGAAAAACTGATAAAACAATCATTCAATATATTATTTTTATTCTAATTGGTCGTAAAAGTTAAATAAAATAATTTTTTACGCACAGAAAAACAAACTTTAGTTACCGAGAAGCGTCTCGTCATATGTCAGTTTTGCTCTTCCGTATATTCTAAGAATCACACATTATTCAACAATAAAAATTACAAATTTTAAAATATTAATCGAGCACGGATCGGACCAACTTTTAATTCACCTGAATTCTAAAATTCATATTTTTAAATATCCGTGAAAAATTCGATTTTTTTCCGCAGAAAAAAAATATTTTATTATTTCACGCAGAAAATAAAAATATTTAATCACACAAAAGATTGAAAATCTCGTAAAAATTCATTTCTTAAAAAAATTTTTTTTTTTTTTTGAGAATTTAATAGAATATAGTACATACCAATTACATGCAAAAAAAAGTTTTCAAATATTAATATAATGACATTTTTTTGCACGTTTTATTTCCGATTTCATTAATTTTTCCTAAGAAAACTATAGTTTGGTACATTATACAATTTCATTGATATAGTTATTCAGCCTCTTATCTTTATAGAAAAAAAAGTACCAAGTTTTTTTCCACGTCATTTTTTTATCTCATAAAATAAAATAGTGGGGGGGAGATAGACCTCGTAAAAAAATATTTCCCCTAATATATTTTAGAAAAAAAACTATTTCAGATGTATTTACATCCAATGGTAAACATTTATGGAAATTTTCGTGAAAATCGGACCATTAATTGATTTTTCATAGAATTTTGAAAAAATCCTCTTATCGTAACTTGTTTTTAGCTACGTTAAATTTCAGTTGATTTAACAGTGCAAAAATGAAAACATTGTTTTTCAATCATAATTTTCATTATTTTCCTAATATGATAAAAAATTTAAAAAATCATCAGGAGTTTGTTTAATGTTTTTTCTTTCGAAGGAAAAAAAATTTCTAGAAAATATTAGTTTTTCTGCAAGTTTCATTGTCTTAAATGTAGAGGGGGGGGGTAAATTGCACAGGGTCAAATTGGTGGTAGCTATAAATCTTGTAAATAAGAAAAAATATGTATCTTTTTCTTTTTTGTTGTTTTTTAATTGTTAGATTATTTTCAAAAGAATTTTATATTAAAAGTTCCTATTGTCTACATTTTTATTTTATTTTTCAGGGATTTTTAAAAATTTATAAAATGTAAAATAAATACTTTTCTTTAATGTACAGCAAAATCGTATTTATTTAATCAAAGAAAATATTGTATAAAACATATCTTGCTTGTGTTCTGGGTCCATAAGTTAATAGGTTCGAATCCGTGACGCATGTATATTTATACTTTGTAACAGAAAACTCAAACAAACAGTGTTTGAAGAAATTTATTATTTTATTTGGAAACAAATAATTCTCCCGTTTATATCCAGAAAGCAGATATTACCGTTCAGTTAAAATTTTATTATAGATAATTTCTAACATTGTAATTCTGATTTTCCCAACTTTCTTTTTCAATAATATTAAGAGTTAAATCGTGAGGCATTTACCTATTCTTTTAGTAAATAAATTATGTCGTAGCTGACAATTTAATTCTAAACAACTTATTTTCTAATAAACTCTTGATTTGTTTTGTATTAAAAACTGTAGGAAACATAATAAATTTTTTATAAGTATATATTAACATTACCGACAAAAACTTAGTTACAATAAAAAGGCATTGGTTTGTTTGTGTGTGTGTGTATTATTTATCTCGTACATTTTTTAATCTCAAAACAATCTTAAATCGGTTAAACTTGCAAATCGTCGTTAAAACGGAAACTTATTAAGTTTTTTTTGCAAATTCTGTTACGGTTTAGGGGTTAAGGTAATTAAGTTTTTGTCGGTAATGTTAATATATACTTCTTATAAAAAATTCACGAACTTTAACCCACAAATCTTGATTTTAAAACAAAATAAGTTGATTTGAATTATTTCGCAGCTAAATTTATTTTAATTTTTCCGAAAAGAGCAACAAAGACAATTTATCTACTTACCAAATAAGTTGATTGATTCACTAATTTAAGATAGATGAATTACAAAAATCAAGGAGTTAGTCAGCAATGTATTCTTTTAGTTTGTTTTAGTTAAACGATGGAGGGAGTCAACGCTATCACCTACGGTACGTAGGTAATGGCGTGGGGGCTGAGTGCTGATTTTTCAGTTATTACAGGCTCGCTATCAAACTCTTCCTAACTGACAAATACAGGGTGGGAGGAGAGTTAACTTAACTGACATAGCGAGATAGGAAGAGCGACAGGTAATCTCCAAGACAGGGATTTGTCGGTCGTTGACTTAATTGCTAATTACGCCTAATTAAAGCCAATTAAACTGAATTTTTTCCATACACTTTGTAGTGCTAACACCAAGGAATATCTAAGTATAAATATTGTGTCCATAACATAAATAGAAAAAAATCCTTTAGCTGGAGAAGGTTGATAAACTCAGCTTTAGTATAATAATATATATATATATATATATATATATATATATATATATATATATATATATATATACTAGCAAATATATGCACCCTCCAGGTGCAAGTATTTTAGTTAAATTTTTATAATAAAATATCATATTAAATTAGAAAGCTAATGAAACTGAATGAGAATGTAGATAAAAAGATTTTGAACAGAGGGGGTATGATTGAAAAATAGAACAACTTTGAAACTAACTCTTCCATCATTTTCCGTTACTCCCGTCTTTCATTGGTAAATTTTCCTAATTAAACTGTTTAGTTAAAATAGGAAGTAAAGAATAATATTACAATTATTTCTTCTTGTTAAGGGATTTCTTTTAAGATTTATTGAAGAGATTTTTGCTCATATTCAATAAGATAAAACCAAACAATTAGAAATCAATAATACTAAGCATATATTTATTAAAATCAATTGTTTAAGATCAATATGCAAATTAGCCTTCCCATTCACACTGTAAACCTCTATTGTGTTGTATATATAAATACAATTGCATGTTATTAGTATGTAGATATGGTCAACAGTGTAAGTAATGTAAAACAATTTTATTAATAATTGAGGTTTAAATAAAAATAAAATCATGGAGAATATGATGTAAATAACGAAAGGAATTGTGACTTGTATAGTAATATAGTTTCGGTTACAGACAGACAAACCCACAATCTCCATTATAATATATATATATATATATATTTGTTGAATTTTTTAAATATAATTTTTTTCCATAGACAACTACCCAGGATTCAAGCTATATTGCTATCATAAGACGCCAATAATTTTTCCGGAGTTTATGTGAAGAGATTTCTTGCTGTTATGTTTTTGGACCGCAAATTACGTCGGTTGATTATTCTGCTATAATAGCTTGAAACCTGGGTAGTTGCCTATGGAAAACAATTATATTTTAAAAATTCAACAAATAAATAAATAAAACTCCTACAAATTTGTGGTTGAGCACTGTGATTTTTTTGTTTCATCTCAAAATTTTAAAAATATATATGATATATTAATATTTTGAAGGCCAAAACGATGCGTATGAAAAATAAAAACAAAAAGATGTCATTTTTGTTTTATCGATTTCGAAGCATGAACTTAATCATCAGAGTTTATTTTCAGAAATTATAACATACTTTTTCAGAAATCGATAAGACAAAAATAACATCTTTTTGTTTATTATTAATATTATTAATATATTATAACATACTTAACAATGCTTCAAGCAAATTACCAATTGTTTATATATATATATATATATATATATATATATATATATATATATATACGCAGCAATGTTTTCTTAATTATGTTTTCTTTTAAAATTCTACTTCACAAGATTTGATATGTTGTATCTAGACAAGGTATTTGATAATTTAGTCAATTAGGCACGAATTAAGATAGATTGTCTTTTATGTACAGCAAAGTGGAAAATATTCTTATCAGATTTTATCAATTCATCTAGAAAAAGAATAATATTAAATACATAGTGTGAAACATGGTCAACGTTTGTATTATCTGCGTTATTCGGACTATTTCTTCATCAATGCAAAATGCTAAATCTCAAGGAAGAATCAATCTCTCTCTCTCTCTCTCTCTCTCTCTCTCTCTCTCTCTCTCTCTCTCTCTAAGACATACACAGTATGAATGGGTCAACGGTCGTCTGAATTACGTAAAAATGAAAATAACACAGACATCTTACTTTATCTTATATGTTTATCAAAATTACCTGAAAATATCTTGAAATACTATAGAATAAATTTATTCAAAGAAATCTCTGATGGCTTCAGCACAACTTCAAAATCTACTGCCAGCCCTTCCGATCGTCTCCTTACTTAAAATTTGTAAATGCTGTCATTATCTTTGCCTTCAATTAATCTTTTGTGTTGTGTTAGTCTCTCGATCAACCGCGTCCCATACATAATAATCAAAACGGTTAGGCAAACAGATGTTAGGGGTGATGTGGTCTCAGAAATCTTCTTAAGGCTAAAACTAGATTCTTGTGTGTCATATCACTGAGTTTAGTTTCACTGGTTCCCGCTAGGGGCCTTTGATATTTAAGCGGCTGATTTGAACGTCTCTTTCTCTTTTCCTGTTTCTCGACCTACGAGACACATGGGTTAGACTCTGTCTACCCCCTTCTCGTTGGGGCTTCGGCCCTTAACACTGGCCACTCACTGCTAGTATGTCTATTATACGATATATGACTATCCTTTAGTCATGTATCCGTAACTATGTTTTTATGTACATTTATATATCTCCTTGACACCTAAATATCTTGTATTTTACCATTCATGAATGTGTCATTATGTCTACTCTTGTATATGTATTTATACTACTTTTGTATGTATGTTTATGTACTCCTATGTATTACGTACCCTGATTATTCCGTGCTGTATATAAAATGTTTTGTCTATCAACCTTTGTCGGAGTTTTATCTTCAAGTATTATCACTTTTAATACCTTACAAGGGTACATATTTTGGGGTAAGAGCAAGACAATGGTTATTCAGAGAGTCCATCATCTGATCCTGGCAGAATTTTTTATCTGAGAAAAAGCATCGGTTGGAGGTGATGAATTTATTGACCTGTGATAAAAATTGGCTCTTCCTCATCTTGTATACGAAATGGAAAATGTCTTCATGTACTACCTCCCTTATATGAAATGCAGGCACTTCCATGTCCTTGTTTATGAACCTGATTGACTTGCTAAGATCTTTTCCCATTAGAGCAAGGCTTTCCAGCTGTCATATGAACTCTTCAAACTCTTTTAGAATCCTCTGCACTGTCCTCAGATTAGAACACAAGCACTCTGAAACTTTCGCATTGGAGCTTCCGCCGTGAATTATAAACATTACAGCATGTATTTCTGGAGGAATTAATTGTGCCATGTTAGTGCTTTCTTCACAGACAGTTTCCAGCAGACTCTAGTTTGTTTTACGGTAGACAAATCCAGAATCAAACGAAATGCTTGTGAAAAATTAATAATTGGAATTAATAATAGCCATCGCATCCAAAATATTTTTATACAATTCGAGGCAAATTATATGTATTAATAATTACTTGAAGCTATCGTTGTTTACAAAAGATTACTATTCTTGTTATCAATCACATAGAAAACAAATTTCTTGTAACGTCATATCTTATTATAATGGAGATTGTGTGTTTTTTCTGTCTGTAACCGAAACTATATTACTAATCGAGTCACAATTAACATAGTTATTTACATGACATTCTCCATGATGTTATTTATATTTAAACTTCAATTATTAATAAAATTGCTTCACCTTTTTATTAGTGTTGTCCATATCTACATACTAATAACATGCAATTGTATTTATATATACAAAAAAAAGCGGTTTGCAGTGTGAACGGGAAGGCTAATTTGCATATTGATATTAAAAATGTGATTTTATTAAATATGTGCTTAGTATTATTGATTTCTAATTGTTTGGTTTTATTTTAATGAATATAAGCAAAAATCTCTCCAATGAATCTTAAATGAAATCCATTAACAAGAAAAATAACTGTCATTTTATTCTTTATTTCCTAATTTAACTAAATAGTTAAATAAGTAAAATTCAGCAATGAAAGACGGCAGTGATGGAAGAGTTAGTTTCATTTCTATTTTTCTATTATACCCCCACTCTGTTTCAAATCTTTTTATCTGCATTCTTATTAGACTTTCTAATTTAATACGATATTTCATTACATTAAAACTTAAATACTTGCACCCTACGGAGGGTGCATATATTTGCTAGTGTAGATAATGTAAATAATAGAACAATTTAATTATATGATATGCATTTAATTTCAAAACGAAATTAGATACATTAAGAGACAGAAATAAAGAAAAACGAAAGATTATTATTTATTTGTAATAGATGTTCAAGAAAAATATACGGAGTCACTTAAAACACAAAGTGTGCACGGGGCTAATCTGGGATTGTAAGTCCTTCACTCCGAGAACACAGTACATCTATTTATATCAAATAGAGGTTGACCATTTTCATTCTGTAGCGATCAGTGTTCAAATTCGAGTGTCAGCAGTGACATTTTATTCATATTGACACATCCCCTTTCCTATGAAGTCTATATTTCTTCAGTTTCTGTTCAATATTTAAGAATTCCTCTGCTGTTCTTTTTCACTTACCGTAAAACATTGGTTAAAAAAAAGTCTAGTGGCCTGGGTATACCAAACGTGTCATACAATATTTCCATAGACACCTCTTTTCGTGAACTTGTAAACAAGAAAATCTTGTTTTAACTGATTAAGGTGTCCCTTATATTCCCACCTTTGTCGCTATACCATGTAGGAAACATGTAGTGTAATGGTTAAAGTCATGGAAAATGGACTCGTCGCTCCAAGTTCAAATCCTTGGTGTACTAATTGCATTTCACTTAGCGCTAATACCCTTGGGAAATGTATGAATCATACTCTCCCTCCAACTATGGATAAATTGTAGGGCGGTCTGAGCTTTTTAATCTTGGTTAGGCGACCGGTCTAGGAGAAGGAAAACTCTGAATTCAAACCAGTTAAACTCCACTTAAGAAATTGACCTTGTGTCACATCCTTCTCGTGCGGAGAGGTTGGTAAATATATATACCATATACGCAATTATGGTTCTCTGTTTTTTATATTTTAATATTTCTGGCCATTTAGTGAAACTATCTACTACCATTATATAGTATGTCCCGTTTAACGGTCCTGCGAAGTCTGTGTATTCTGGACCATGGAATTATGGTTTTTGACCAAAGTTGAAACTTCGCAGCCAGAATTCAACATGCTGCAGGTAATGATGCTGAAGCATGTGTATAGTATCATGGCTGAAAGATTCCATCTCAATTAAAACTTTTGCCTGTGTGGGTATATGTGGATGTATATATATAGATTTTTTCCACGTTGGTAAATTAAAAAGAAAACATCTGATCTACAGTTTTTAAGTATTCATTTATACTATAGTCATTTCTTTATGTTATCGCCTTACGTTCATATAGCAATATTTCAAGAACGGACTTGATCTTCCTGGTGAACATCAACTCCGTCAGGTTTTACATTATTCTGAATACGCTCAGCATTTATTGTAGCATTATTTCATCTGCCTCCACTCCCTCCGATTTTTATAGTATTCTTCTAAATGTATCAAGAGTTCGTCCAGCTTGTCCATTTGATCTTGAGGTATAAGGGGACAGTGAAATGTGTTCTGTTTCTAATGATATATAAAAACACTAAATACATTAGCTGTGAAATATGTTACATTATCTGAAACGATAGTGTCAGGTACACCAAACCTTGCACAAATCTTGTGTAAAAAATGATGGTTCGCGCAGATCTTGGTTTTTGATATTTTACTATTGATGGTCATTTAGTGAAACTATCTACTACCATTATATAGCATGTCCTGTTTAACGGTCCTGCGATGTCTGTGTACTCTGGACCATGGAATTATGGTTTTTGACCAACGTTGAAACTTTATTTGGGATCACATCGCTGGCAGAGTGCAACCTGCTGCTATTAAGGATCTTAAAATATTTGTATAGGGTCATAGCTCAAAGATTCCATTCCAATTAAAACTTCCTTGTGTGTTTGTGTATGTGGGTATATATATAGTATGTCCATGTGTGTATGTATGTATAATATATTCATGTGTGTATATATGCGGAAATGTGTATATACATATATGCGTGTGTATGTAATAACATATATGTGTATATGTAAATGATTTTATATTTATGTATATGTATACGTGTGTTTGTGTGTATATATATTTATAAATGTGTATATGTAAGAGTGTGTATATATCTATATGAGTGTATATATATGTGTGTGTGCATGTATGCATTCGTGTATGTACGTGCATATATATATATATATATATATATATATATATATATATATCTGTGTGTGTATTTACATATATTATATATGTATGTGTATTTTATATATATATATATATATATATATATATATGCGTTTGTGTGTGTATTTATGTGTGCATACAAGTGTATGTATATATATGCGTGTATTTATGTGTGTGTGTATATATATGTGAAGAGCACAGGTGAAAGAAGCGTTGGATAGATAATTATTGTCTTAGATTCAACAGAATAGGCCGTCTTGACGCGAGCCCTTAGTTCGGTGCCTGTCAGTAGTTACCTGGGCAATCGCATCCTTTCCTCATTACAGTCAGCTTAGTGTAGTACATCCAATATCTTTGATTTTTAAATAATATCAAAGGCCAGGGACATGGCAGTACTCATTTTGAAGAAATGTCTATTAAATTTATTTAAATATTAGGATGCTCTGAAAGAAATGCAAATTTACCATCGAACGAATAAAAATAAATGTAAATTACATCTTATTATAATGGAGATTGTGTGTTTTTCTATCTGTAACCGAAACTATATTACTACTCAAGTCACAATTCTCTTTGTTATTGGCATCACAATCTCAATGATTTTATTTTTATTTAAATCTCAATTATTAATAAAATTGTTTTACATTATTAATGCTGTTGACCATATCTACATACTAATAACAAGCAATTGTATTTATATATACAACAAAATAACGGTTTACAGTGTGAACGGGAAGGCTAATTTGTATATTGATATTTAAAATGTGGTTTTAATAAATATGTGTTTAGTACTATTGATTTCTAATTGTTTGGTTTTATTTTAATGAATATAAGCAAAAATTTCTTCAATAAATCTTAAATGAAATCCATTAACAAGAACAAATAACTGTAATTTTATTCTTTACTTACTCTTTTAACTAAATACTTAAATTAGAAAAAATAACAATGAAAGACGAGAGTGATGGAAGTGTAAGTTTCAGTTGTTCTATTTTTCGATTATACCCCCCTCCCGGTTCAAATCTTTTTATCTACATTCTTATTCAGTTTCATTAGCCTTTCTAATTTAATATAATATTTTATTGCATTAAAACTTAAATACTTGCACACGGAGGGTGCATATATTTGCTAGTTCATTTAAATATCATCATATCATCATTTCAATATTTGTTATAACTAGCAAATATATGCACCCTCAGGGTGCAAGTATTTAAGTTTTAAGATAATAAAATATCATATTAAATTAGAAAGGCTAATGAAACTGAATAAGAATGTAGATAAAAAGATTTGGAACAGAGGGGGTATGATTAAAAGATAGAACAACTTTGAAACTAACTCTTCTATCATTTTCCGTTACTCCCGTCTTTCATTGGTAAATTTTCCTAATTTAACTGTTTAGTTAAAATAGGAAGTAAAGAATAATATTAGTTATTTCTTCTTGTTAAGGGATTTCTTTTAAGATTTATTGAAGAGATTTTTGCTCATATTCATTAAGATAAAACGAAATAATTAGAAATCAATAATACTAAGCATATATTTATTAAAATCAAATTTTTGAAGATCAATATGCAAATAAGCCTTTCCATTCATGCTGTAAACCGCCATTTTGTTGTATATATAAATACAATTGCATGTTATTAGTATGTAGATATGGTCAACAGTGGCTTCGGCCTCTGGACCATTGATATAATTAACGGCGTCGATCCCAGGGGGCCATCCCCCCAGGCAACACCTGCCCCCTTGATTTAAAGAGGCAGGGCTGGGTTTATTGCCCAGTGCCTGAGGCGCCCCCTTGAGGGGAATGCCGATTGGATCGACGCAATTTTTCACCCGCCACCCATGAGTCTCGGCTTGTGGGTGGTCCCACATAAATAGGGCCTTGTGCCTGACCCGTACAAGTGGGGTACGTGGAAAATATCATGTAGATATGGTCAACAGTATAAGTAATGTAAAACAATTTTATTAATAATTGAGGTATAAATAAAAATAAAATCATGGAGAATGTGATATAAATAACAAAGTGAATTGTGACTTGTATAGTAATGTAGTTTCGGTTACAGACAGACAAACCCACAATCTCCATTATAATAAGATATGTACTATTATATGATAACTTTCAAAACGTATCTGGTACAGGATTTGTATGCTGTTTTTATGATTCTTTGCAGGATATGTGATTTGTCGCGTGACAAAAACTGACTTTATTCCAGCAACACATAAGAGACGGATAAAAAAGAATTCTTTTCCTGTGGTGAAAATTAATGCTTCTCATCATATCATCGAGAACAAAAATCCAGTGTACGTCACGTGTGAGTCCGTTTCGAAGCTTGGCAACTTCGAACTTTTCTTTGAAGTCAATAATCAGCAAATAAAAGAGAAAAAAGGTAAAAAAAAACAAACTTTGGGATCAGTTTTTAATATTTATTTTGTCATTACTTCCATGTCGACTATGGCCCTATGACACTAAACTGTATTCGGTGACGAGTTCTGTAGCGATGCGGAATGTGCAGACACATCTTCATTGCCATTACTCTCAGGTCGACTATGACCTAAGACACTAAACTGTACCCGGTGAAGAGTTCTCTATTTTTGTGGAATGTGGAGACACATCTTCATTGCCATTACTCTCAGTATGACCTAAGACACTAAACTGTACCCGGTGAAGAGTTCTCTATTTTTGTGTGGAGACACATTTTCATTGCCATTACTCTCAGGTCGACTATGACCTAAGACACTAAAACTGTACCCGGTGAAGAGTTCTCTATTTTTGTGGAATGTGGAGACACATTTTCATTGCCATTACTCTCAGGTCGACTATGACCTAAGACACTAAACTGTACCCGGTGAAGAGTTCTCTACACATCTTCATTGCCATTACTCTCAGGTCGACTATGACCTAAGACACTAAACTGTACCCGGTGAAGAGTTCTCTATTTTTGTGGAATGTGGAGACACATTTTCATTGCCATTATTTCTATCTCATTAAACTGCATCCGGTTGCGTGGCACCAGTTCTGTACCCATTCATTGTCATTACTTCCAGGTATACTCTAACACGCAGTGGTAGTACCTGTTAAGGTCCCATCTAAGGGTCAAATATATCTGTTTAATAAATTATTCGTATTTGATAGTAATATTTGATAACATATACTGCAAATTATCTTTATTAAAAATAGTTATTTAAAACGGTAATTGTTTACTATGGATTATTATTATTAGTTATTTAAAACTATTAAAATGTTTGCGAACAAATGTCTATTATTAGATATAAATAATTCCTTTAAAATGTATAATTATTGGTATTCGATAAGAATACTTGAAACCATACTAGTGTGTGCAAATTATTTATATTATAATTAGGAATACTTGATATCATATAAAATAAAATAATTATTTCTATTAGAATTAAGAATACTTGATATCATATAAAATAAAATAAAATAATTATTTCTATTAGAATTAGAAATTCTTGATATCATATAAAATAAAGTAAAATAATTATTTCTATTAGAATTAGGAATACTTGATATCATATAAAATAAAGTAAAATAAAATAATTATTTCTATTAAAATTAGGAATACTTGATATCATATAAAATAAAGTAAAATAAAATAAATATTTCTATTAGAATTAGGAATACTTGATATCATATGAAATAAAATAAAATAAAATAATTATTTCTATTAGAATTAGGAATACTTGATATCATATGAAATAAAATAAAATAAATATTTCTATTAGAATTAGGAATACTTGATATCATATAAAATGAAATAAAATAATTATTTCTATTAGAATTAAGAATACTTGATCCATATAAAATAAAATAAATATTTCTATTAGAATTAGGAATACTTGATATCATATAAAATTAAATAAAATAAAATAATTATTTCTATTAGAATTAGGAATACTTGATATCATATAAAATAAAATAAAATAAATATTTCTATTAGAATTAGGAATACTTGATATCATATAAAATAAAATAAAATAATTGTTTCTATTAGAATTAGGAATACTTGATATCATATAAAATAAAATAGATATTTCTATTAGATTAGGAATACTTGATATCATATAAAATAAAATAAATATTTCTATTAGAATTAGAATTCTTGATATCATATAAAATAAAATAAGATAATTGTTTCTATTAGAATTAGGAATACTTGATATCATATAAAATAAAATAAAATAATTATTTCTATTAGAATTAGGAGTAATTGATATATGAAATAAAATAAAATAAAATACAACCCCTTAAGAAACAACAAAAAATGTAAATATAAATATATAATGAACGTGATTCTCTGACATATAGATATAAAATAACCCGACCCAATTTCACATGCTGTTAGAATAATTAAATCATGTCAATGAATGAGAGGACTTTGTGTATTAAACTATCAAACGTTATAGGCTTCGTCATTATTTTTTTAGAATTATCGAATTAAATCATGTCAATGAATGAGAGGACTTTGTGTATTAAACTATCAAACGTTATAGGCTTCGTCATTATTTTTTTTTAGAATTATCGAATTCGTCAATTAATTCTAATTGCTGCAAAAATTCTACACTTACTTGAAGATTCATTTCATTTATTTGAGGCCTCTCTTAGATTTGACGCTTATATGCAATGTTATCCATGCCTGCAATTAATCTTAAAATAATCAATTCATCTTCTATAGCAATGTTTTCAAATTCTTTTTTTTTTTTTCAAACTCGCAATATCTTGTTGTTTCTTTCAAATATTGCCTCACAATTTCATTTGGGTTCGGTCTAGTTTCCAGAAACTTTTTTTTCTTTTTGCAATAATGTTCTACCGGCCGTTCCTACAGTGGAGAATATACACCGGTTCTCACTATAAATAGTGAGACACCGAGTGAAAAGGTTGTACTATTACCGTTAACGGCAAGCTAGCCGTTCCTGTACCATTATTGTAAATACACTTGTCTTATTTTACCCTACCTCGACTTCTTTTTTACTGTTGGATTAACATCACAACAAATAACAAGTTTCTTCTCTGGACGTATGTTCCTTTTTATTTTCATTATATTTGAGATTTCTTCATGTGTTAAATTCTCCAGCATTTTTGGGATATACCATTATTGATAATGACGTCATAGTTTATACTTTTAATTTTTCTTTTTTTTCTTTTTAGTAACATTATCAGAAGAAGCAACCGTTTCCTGCTATGGAATTTCCAATGGATTCAAAGGAAAAATAAAAACCTTAAAAATATTGAAAGCTGTCGGTAAGTAAAGGAAATCACTTTTTCAATTAATCCATTTAATATGCATGCAAAATGACGTATTCTGTTTGTTTGGTTTGTTTTGTTTTACGGCATATCAACCTCAGTGGGTCATTTAATGCCGATAAAGTTTTTAAATAAATCAATTCTTAATGGATAATACAATATTTTTTTTAAACACATTTTTCTATTTAACCCATAGATGGGACCCTAACAGGTACTACCACTCCGGGTCAGAGTGGACCAGAAAGTAATGGTGATGAAGGGGTGCTCCACATTCCCCAAACCTCCAAAACTGGAACCTCACCATCAGATAGAGTTTAACATCATTCCCAGGACATGTAGACTCGCAACGACCGCCTTCTAGCACCCATATGATAAAAAGGGGTTGGGGGCTTGCCATAAGGGCAATAGGGTTGGGAAAATCATATAGGGGCTAGAGCTTGACGTGACCAGCCGATTGATCGGAGGGGGCCTCTCCGACCGCCCGTCTAGCCTAAGTAAGGGCCAAAGTGGAGTATTGCAAGTCATGGACTGCTCATCCACCTGGGTTTTATCCTTAAGCATCACGAGTCGCCACCTACGGCCAACAGGTGGCCCCATTGGGGGAGTCTTACCCCTCTGCAGAGGTGCAGTCGGTGCATTCTAACGCTCCACCGACAGGGTGGGACATATTCTGTACATCTGTGTGAAATATATCACATAGGGAGCACACACACACACACACGCCATGGTTTTGTCATGCAGTGAAGGACCAGGAGGTTAGAGGCTGCTAATTGAAGCATCTGGATGAAGTGCGACCGTCTACTTTAGGGCCGGTTTAGCTCATTCGGAAGAGCGTCAGCCAAGGAATCACAAGGTTCCGGGTTCGATACAGAAGTTTCGAGCAGGGCAGACGATGATTATGAGACATAATCGCAGCCTCTGCTGTATAGAACACTGAGTCACAATTTGAAGAATTCGTTCTCATGAACAGATTCTGGTTTATGCGTATACCATTTTGTTGTATGGTCAAAATTTGATTTTTTGCATAATTCCCAGTGAATCACCTTCCCAACCCAGTCGTGTCTAGTTTTCTACCCCCGTTGTGCTAGTTTGCTACATTCGCATAGTACATGGTTTACAGTCACATCTCTATTACCGCATAGTCTACATTTACCATTTTGTTGGGTCTAATCAATTTTCGCTTTGATATAGTTTGTCCTTATGGCATTATTCTGTGCAGCAATTATTAGTGATTCAGTTTCTCTTTTAAGGTTTCCTTTTCTTAACCACGTCCAGGTTTTTTCATGTACAACCTCTCCGATTTGTCGTTTGAAGTGTCCATATAATTGTTTTTCTTCTTCCCATTTTTGTTTTCTTGTCTTTGTTGTTTTTCTGTTTGTCGATGTCACATCTACTATTGTTGGCCACCATAAGTAATCTGTCTTTGCTCTTTTTTGTGTAGTCTTCGAGTTGTTGGATTGTGATTTCTACACAGTCCTCTATGATGACATGACCTCTTCTCCCTTTCTTTCTTGACACATATAATCTATCTCTATCGTCTCTAGGGTGGAGAGCCTTGTGCATGATCATTAATTTTCTCGTCCTATGGTCAATCTGTCTGAGTTCTTCTTTTGTCCATTTTAAGAATAGCCCAGAGTATTTTATAATGGGGACAGCCCAGGTATTAATTCCTTTGATCAGATTTCTGCTGTTAAGTTTGGTTTCTAGAAGTGTTCAAGTTCTCCTGAGATATTATTTTTTTACTTGTCCTTTCATTTCTGCTTGCTTGATATTGTTTGCTTCTAAAATTCCTAAGTATTTGTGACTTTCATTTTCATCAAATGATTTTATAGTGTCCTGATTTGGCAATTGTATTCCGTCCATTAATTTTCTTTCACCCCGTTTTATTACTAGCATATCACATTTTCAATTCCAAATTCTATCCCTATATCCTGGCTATATATTCTAATAGTGTGTACTAGGGTTTCTAATTCTTTTTCATTTTTTGCAAAAATGTTTATTTCATTCATCAACATAAGGTGGTTTATCTTTTCTTGTGAGTTAGTGAATTTTTATCTCCCTGTACATTTTTTAAGTATATGATTGAGTGGCATCATTGCTAAAAAAAAAACAGTAATGGTAATAACGAGTCTCCTTGGAAGATACTACTTTGGATTTTTACTTCTGCCAGGGATTGCTTTCCAGCTTTTAATTGAACTCGCCAGTTTTCCATGGCTTTTTCAATAAATTTTATGATGCTGTTAGACATTTTGTACATTTTAGACATTCTAAAATCCAGGTATGTGGGGCCATGTCATAGGCTTTTCTGTAATCGATCCACGCCATTGCAATATTTTTCCGTCTATTCTTTTACTTCTTTAAGGATGTATTGGTCAATATACATAAATCGTATGTTCCTCTTTTTCCCTCGCGGCATCCTTCCTGTTCATCTGGGAAACGTTTCCGCCAATTGAGGGAAAAATATATTTCTTCTGTTATAACAGCAGTTAATATTTTCCACATCATCGGTAGACAAGTTATTGGTCTATAATTGCTGGGGATGTTTCCTTTTTGTGGGTCTTTCTGGATTAAGGAAGTTATCCTTTTTATCATCCATTCGGGTACTTCTGTTTCTTGTATACATCTGTTCAGTTGCTGGGCCATTCTTTTGTGGATAGAAGTAATTTCTTTGAACCAGAATCCATGTATGCCATCATGGCTTGGTGTTTTCCAATTTGCTTGTTTCTTAAGTACTGATTTGAGCGTAATTATATGAACACTTGCTACAGGTCCTTCCTCAATTTCCATCAGTTCATTCTTAATATCACTTATCTATTTTGATATCTTATTGTGTTATTTCCTCTTCCATATATCACTCCAAAAACTTTTCTGCTTCTGTTGCATTTGGGTGTTCATCCGTGTTTGTTTTTTATCCATTAATTTAATCATAAAATGTATTTTCATTGTTTTGGAAGGTCCTATTTGGTTTGTACTGTTTAGTTCTTTCTCTATATCGTTTGAGTCTTCCTTCTATAGCCGATATATTTTGATTTACTTCTTCCAACTTAATTTACTGTTGTCTTTTAACCTTTATAGCTACATATGTATTTGTGTGTTTGTTTAAAATATTTATTATTTATTATTATTATTATTATTATTATTATTATTATTAGTAGTAGTAGTAGTAGTAGTATTTCATATTTAGAATAGTACTAAATAAAATACAATGTGTGCATGGACGAACTCTCGGCCGAAATACGTGTTGGCATGTCCTTTTCCATTTTTATGACATAAAATTTAAAACCACTAACCTTATCACCAGCAACAACTCATCCCCTCGAATAATAATGATAATAATAAGAAGAAGAGGAAGGAGATGAAGAAGAAGACTGGAGGCACATAAATTAAAGAAAGAATTGAGACCATCCAGATAACTGCATTTTTGCAATCGGCTAGAATACTCAGGAGAGTCCTGTAGACCTGCGGAGACTTGCTATCACTCAGACTCCAACCAAAGGCAATCAGCTAATGCTGATGGGAAAAACTCACAGAAGTGAACATAACCAAAACTATATATATATATATATATATATATATATATATACTAGCTAATATATGCACCCTCCGGGTGCACGTATTTTAGTTAAATTTTATAATAAAATATCATATTAAATTAGAAAGGCTAATGAAACTGTATAAAAATGTAGATAAAAAGATTTTGAACGGAGGGGGTATGATCGAAAAATAGAACAACTTTGAAACTAACTCTTCCATCATTTTCCGTTACTCCCGTCTTTCATTGGTAAATTTTCCTAATTAAATTGTTTAGTTAAAATAGGAAGTAAAGAATAATATTAGTTATTTCTTCTCGTTAATAAATTTCTTTTAAGATTTATTGAAGAGATTGTTGCTCATATTCATTAAGATAAAACCAAACAATTAGAAATCAATAATACCAAGCACATATTTATTAAAATCAAATGTTTAAGATCAATATGCAAATTAGCCTTCCCATTCACACTGTAAACCTATATTTATCTGTATATATAAATACAACTGCGTGTTATTAGTTTGTAGATATGGTCAACCGTATTAATAATGTATGACAATTTTATTAATAATTGAGTTTTAAAAAGAAATTAAATAATGGAAAATGTGACGTAAATAACTAAGGGAATTGGGATTTGTGCAGTAATATAGTTTCGGTTACAGACAGAATACCACACAATCTCCATTATAATAAGATATATATATATATATGTAAATGAAAAGCATTCCTCATAGTTATGCCAATAGAAACTTACATTTGTATATTTTATGGATTTGGGATTACAAAAATATTATAATTTTAATTTTTCTTTAATTTTTGTTCTTTTTTTAGAATTGATTCATTCAGCCTAATATCTTCATTAGATTTGTTTGTAAACCTTACAACCTTTTTCTTTCTTTTGTTCTTTATTTCTTTCTTCTTTTTTCTTTTTCCTTACAATCTTTCTTCTTTTTACTTTCCTTTATTTCTTCTCTTTTTCTTTCTCTTTCTAATTTTCTTACTTTCGTTTTCTTTCTTTTTTTATATTTCTCTTCTTCTTTCATTCTTTTATGCTTTCTTTCTTTCTTTCTTTCTTTCAAAAGAAAAAAAATTTCTTTCTTCTTTTTCTTTTTCCTTACAATCTTTTCTTCTTTTTACTATCCTTCATTCTTTCTCTCTCTTTTTTCTTTCTCTTTCTAATTTTTCTTACTTTCGTTTTCTTTCTTTTTTATATTTCTCTGTTCTTCTTTCATTCTTTATGCTTCTTTCTTCTTTCTTTCTTCTTTTTCTTTCTTTCTTTCCTCTTTTTTCTTTTTCCTTACAACCTTTTCTTCTTTTTACTTTCCTTCATCTTTCTCTCTCTCTTTTTCTTTCTCTTTCTAATTGTTCTTACTTTCGTTTTCTCTCTTTTTTTTTATATTCTCTTGTTCTTCTTTCATTCTTTTATGCTTCTTTCTTTCTTCTTTCTTTCTTTCTTTCTTTCTTTTGTTCTTTCTTTTCTTTCCTCTTTTTCTTTTCCTTACAACCTTTTCTTCTTTTTACTTTCCTTCATTCTTTCTCTCTCTTTTTTTCTTTCTCTTTCTAATTTTTCTTACTTTCGTTTTCTTTCTTTTGTTCTTTCTTTCTTTTTTATATTTCTCTTGTTCTTCTTTCATTCTTTTATGCTTCCTTTCTTTCTTTCTTTCTTTCTTTCTTTTGTTATTGCCATTCGTTTTTTGTCATTTCCTTGGACTTTTCCCTCTTGTTTATTTGTTTCTTCTTTCTTTTCTTTCTCTTTTTCTTTCATTCTTTATTTCTGTCTTTTTTCTTTCTTACTATCTTTTTTTCTTTTGTTTTTCTCTTACTCTTTTCTTTCTTTTATCCTTCTCATTTGCCTTTCTTTTGACTTTTCTCTTTTCCTCACTCTCTTCTTTCTTTTTCATTTCTTTCAAATTTCTAATAAACTGGCGTAACTTCTTGTTTGTAATGATTGTTTTTTTTTTCATTTTTTTTTTCAGGTAAAAAACTTTGTCCAGCCGAGACATACAAAAACACAAAATGGCCTGAAACCGTTGAAAACACCATCACTAACGCCCCGTGCAGTGAAGGATTTTCTGGTAAATTCCAGTTTTATTTCAGTCCAAAATATTGATCTCTATCAAAGGTTGAATATGGAATAGGGTAAAAGCTTAAAGATGCTACTTTTTGTTAGGAAAGATAATCATGGGAGAGTTGTTTATACGAGTGTTCATTCAACCTCGTTCACCTCCGATAACCACTATGGTATGAATCCTCTTCTTCATAATGTTATGTCTTAAAATATCTAGATCTTTAAGGGAAAGGGTGATTCATGCCTTTCCTGAGAAAATTAGTGTGATCTAAACATAATTGCACCTGATTTACCGATGATTAATTATTATACACCACCTGTTTCAGGGTTTTATTTTGAATTGATGATAAAAGACAGACTCATCACGTAACCTGGTTTGGTCGGAACCCATCCCTCTCCAGGTCTACAAGAAAATGATTGTCAGTGGTAAAAAAAATTGTTTATTGTTTTCAATTTCTTTTTTCATAAATAAATTGTTAGATGATTTTAATCTCGTTTTTTATCTTCAAGTTATCATTAACGTAAACTTAAAATTTTTTATCAACTTTAGAATTCCCGGGGAAGTATAAAAGTATTTGGCTTGATTTAAATTGTTATATTTCTGTAAATTGTTAATTGTTCTTTAAAATGTTTTTTTTTTTTTTTTTAATGTTCTTTTCTCCAAAAGGAACAATTAGCAGATTGTGTTCCCCTGATGGAATTTGGAACATGCCAGATAATTCTAATTGTCTGAAAAAATCAATTTCAATGCGAAATCAAAGGTGAGTCATTTATATTTTGAATGTTTTGAGTTCACCCTCATGTATCACAGTTTTTCTTTTATTGGTTCTTTGGCAAGGTCCAAGTATTTATTCATTTTTTCGCTTTCTTTCATTTTCACTCCATGGTTAGCCGATACGGCAAAATCAACGAGATGACAGGTTCACTTCTTGCCAATCAATACTATGTCCGGTCTACTGGCCGGGATTAGGTGAACCGTTTGTATCTCGAAATCCAAGAGAATTGTATGCATCTCATTTTCCAGGGCAGGTTCAGACATGTGCATATACGATTTTATGATGAAAATTGAATGTTTTGCACAATTCCCTGTGGATTATTATTCACATTTGTAAAAGTAGTAGTAGTAGCAGTAGTTTTAGTGGTAGTACCATTTTCTGTACTTTAGGTTCCCCTCTTCCTTTCTATTATTTTTCTTCTTATTTTTAAGGAAAAAAAGAATCTACAATCAACAATTCTTTAGAATTGTAAATTTTCTGGTTCAAATAAATCATTCATTTTAAATCTAATTTAAATTTTTTGAGTTCACCTTCATGTTCCACAGTTTTTCTTTTCTTGGTTCTTTGGCAAGGTCCAAGTATTTATTCATTTTTTCGCTTTCTTTCATTTTCACTCGGTGAAAGAAGAAGAGATAAAAAAACGAAATCTTTTTGTGCCCCTAAAGTTACAGAGACTTTGTTACGTAGTGCCTTTTCTTTGACGGCACTAAATATCTATATGCTATATACTTCTCTTACTTCTTATTCTGGTCGTCTAGTCTTCTATTGAGGATTCCGGGTCTGGTTTCTGTTGTTAGGGATCATTCCTTATCAGAAGCCCTGGGTCATTGTTAGCTTTTAGTAATAACAACAAGACTTCGATTTACGATGATGTTACTTTATTCGTAGAACCCCAGACCGGACAATGCGCGCGGATCCTTACATCTTGCTAGCTTCGCTTCTAAGTCCTAACTGTCGCTAACTGAGTTGCTTACTCCTTAAACCGGAAGGGGGCCTTCTATTGCCTTCCGATTCTCACGGTCCATTCCCGCAAGGCAAGGTCAGAGTGAGGTCAAGCATTGTCACTCACTCTCAAGGCCATCAGCTGTACTGATCGCCATAAGTATTTCAGAGGTTCAAAGTTCCATGATGGCTCCCGATTACCACAAGAAGGTTCCCGACTACGACAAGAAGGTTTCTGAGTCCGAAAAGAAGTCTTCCGAGTTCGAGAAATTCCCGAGTCCGACAAGAAATACATGAAGAATGCCGGAGGGCACATAGGCCGAAACGTTGTACAGATAACAATGAAGATGAGGACAATAGTCCGAATAATACAAATAATACTAATATAAGATATTTGGATGTTTGTTTATTTTAGAAACGTTGCTGAATAAAGTATATATTAAATTTTTACTTGAAGGCACTTACAACGCATCGAATTTTATGCGATACATGCGTTGTAAGTGCCTTCAAGTAAAAATTTAATATATACTTTATTCAGCAACGTTTCTAAAATAAACAAACATCCAAATATCTTATTCAGTTCGCCGAAGGGCATACGGTCTGTTTGTTGTTATTATTCTCTCAAATACGCCCCCTTACCTATTATGGTTGAAGCGTGTAGTATCATTTGACAAGCTTAATTTCGCTAAGGATTGTTAGCTGTGTACTGTGGTCGAGGCGATCTAGTGGTTCACTATGCTCGCTGAGGTCCCGGTTTCGATTTCTGTCGGAGGGAAATCGTTAGTATATGTCGCTGATGAGACTTAATAAAGTCGAAACAGTCTGTACGGCATTCTACACACCGAGCGATCCTTTGCCGGGATTACACTTGTCAATTTCTTTTTCTATAAGAAAAAGTATCGAATTTTATGCGATACATGCGTTGTAAGTACCTTCAAGTAAAAATTTAATAATACTAATATGTTTATATCTTTGTTATTCTTTGTTTTTTTAGCACTAATAATCAGTTGCTGTCTGCGCTGAGATTAACCAATCATTATTTGCAAAATTAATGAACATTTCATTGAATGAAAAGTATTTATCAGTTTAATATTCAGACACATTCTAAATGAGAAATTTGTAAGTGCGTCATTTTCGACTGCAGCTTGCAATTGATTTTTTTGGTCATCGTTTTCATGCTTTAAATCTAAAGGAAGTTACAACAGGAGATTTTTAATCTGTATAGTTAATTGTTAAAGACTTCATTAATTGCATTTCATTTATTAATTTTTCCATTGGTAATTTCGTCTGTAAAGTAATATAGTACGGCTTATCTTTTTCTGATAATCAAAGCGACGGAAAACGTAATTCTCTTGGGACGCACCTGGAAAAAAAAAAGCAAAAACAAAATACAAAGAAAATAAAACAATCCCACCACACGAATTAAAAAGATATTAGGGATCCATGATTATGTATGTTCACTGGTCCTCTGTAAAGTCCGATGTTTGAAAAATATTCTCGACTACAGATGTCGCATTTGAAGGTTGTCCCTGAATATTTTGATGTGCCGGTGCTTTGTTGTCGCTGCTTTCTTCTGGGCCTCTTAGCTTCATGATATTGGATCAGGGTGATTTTTCCGACATGAATAGTCCTCTACGGAGAATCTGCCGCCGCCGTGTGCGGTCCTGAGCCAAATTTTCCCAGCTGGAAAAGGGAATGCAAAGGCATTTACTTAAGGACGTAGGGTCGCTTTATTAAAGTTTATGATAGTTATTTGTAAGCAATAACTAACGACCGCCCTGTCGGCTGGGGCGTTAGAATGCACCGACTGCACCTCTGCAGAGGGGTAAGACTCCCCCAATGGGGCCACCTGTTGGCCGTGGGTGGCGACCCGTGATGCTTAAGGATAGAGCCCAGGTGGATGAGCAGTTCATGACATGCAATACTCCACTTTGGCCCTATCTTGGGCTAGACGGGCGGTCGGAGAGGCCCCCTCCGATCAATCGGCTGGTCACGTCAAGCCCTAGCCCCTATATGATTATCCCAACCCTATTGCCCTTATGGCAAGCACCAACCCCTTTTTATCATATGGGTGCTAGAAGGTGGTGGCTGCGGGTTACGTGTCCTGGGAATGACGTTAAACTCTATCTGATGGTGAGGTTCCAGTTTTGGAGGTTTGGGGAATGTGGAGCACCCCTTCATCACCATTGCTGCCTGGTCGACTCTGACCCGGAAGTACCTGTTAGGGTCCCATCTATGGTTAAATAGAAAAATTGTATTATCCATTAAGAATTGATTTATTTCAAAACTTTATCGGCATTAAATGACCCACTGCCGTAAAACAAAACAAACCAAACCAAAAATAACTAACGATAATACATAAAGATGGTCATTATAAAGATATATTGTTTATAATATATATATATATATATATATATATATATATATATATAATTGGGAGAATATGTGCTTAATTGAAGTCGTACCTAATTTTGAAAGTTAAATAATTAATAATTGATTAATTAGGCGGGAATACCTATTCAAATGTAAGGCTAGACAAATCGAGAAAAATCAATCTCTGTATGTACATTTCGACCTAGAGGGATTTATCAATCTCTGTATTGTACATTTCGGCCTACAGAGATTGATTTTTCTCGATTTGTTTAGCCTTACATTTGAATATGTATTCCTGCCTAATTAATTAATTATTAATTAATTAACTTTCAAAATTAGGTACGACTTCAATTAAGCACATATTCTCCCAAAAATTGTCTGCTAAAAAAAGCCATATCAAAACACATCGTTTGTGTATTTACTTCTTATATATATATATATATATATATATATATATATATATATATATATATATAGGTATATGTAAAAACAATTTTTTTTTGCGATGAAACAAAGAAAATACAGTGCTCAATCACAGTTTGTAAGAGCTAATATTTATTTATTTTACAATGTTTTCACAGATCAATGTTCATTATTAACAGCGACCACGGTTTCATGCTAAATAGCAATCATCAGGCTGTCGAGCAAGATCCTATGGTGTTTGTTGGAGTTCTTTACTCAATGTCACATTTTGGATTGTAAATAACGTCGGTTAGTTTTGCGGACGCTGTTATAGTCCAGAACTACTAAAAATAAATTTTTTCAAATTTGTATTTTTTTTTGTAGTAATGCCAACGAAGTTGCCTCCCTTTATTCGTTAAAGATAGAACGTTTTTTTAACTTTGAAAAAAATAGAACGTTTTTTTTAACTTTGAAAAAAATGTTTTATTTTTTATTATTTATTTTTTATTTTTAAATTAATTCCGTTTGGCAATATATATATATAGTATTTGCATGATATATGTATGTAGATTATAAGAATCGAAATGATATATGATATACAATATATATATGTACTAAAACTTGGTCTCAAATCATCCGATTAAACAAATTTATTTTTAATGTATATGTGTTTCTTTTTTTAAAGCTTGATAGAATCGCCCTTGGAGTAGACAAAGACTTTGAATCTGCTGTTGAAAACTTGGCCAACGCCACAAAACAATCTATGGGCGCTAAAGACATAACAGAGACCCTAGATGCCCTTAAGGTTGTATCCGCCATTACAAATAAATCAAAAGAAGTGAGCAAGAAAGAAATAAAGGTATGATAATTTGCATTGTTATCTTTTCAGATAAATGTCATTGCCATTGTTTTTTATGTGTCTGCAGTAAATTTAGAGAACGACCCGCTCCTTCGTACTGTCTCCAAAATGCTCTCTTTATTTACCCATGTTTTCAGGAGATGTAGAATCAAGAGGTAAGAAAAGAGAAAAAGAAAAATTCGATTTGTCTCACTGTTTTTGGATTTCAATGCCAGACAATATTATCAAATTCTCTCAGATGTATGTTATTTTTGTTGATTGTTTTCTTTGATGTCTGCAGTAAATTTAGAGAACGAACCGCTCCTTCGTACTGTCTCCAAAATGCTCTCTTTATTTACCCATGTTTTCAGGGAGATGTAAACTATCTTCTAAAAACTGGTGTTAATCAAGAGTCATAGGAAATATTGCCAATGTAAGAAAAGAGAAAAGGAAAAATTCGGATTTGTCTCACTGTTTTTGGATTTCAATGGAGTAAAAAGACCAGACAATATTATCAAATTCTCTCAGATGTATGTCTTTGATGTCTGCAGTAAATTTAGAGAACGAACCGCTCCTTCGTACTGTCTCCAAAATGCTCTCTTTATTTACCCATGTTTTCAGGGGAGATGTAAACTATCTTTCTAAAAACTGGTGTTAATCAAGAGTCATAGGAAATATTGCCAATGTAAGAAAAGAGAAAAAGAAAAATTCGGATTTGTCTCACTGTTTTTGGATTTCAATGGAGTAAAAAGACCAGACAATATTATCAAATTCTCTCAGATGTATGTTATTTTGTTGATTGTTTTCTTTGATGTCTGCAGTAAATTTCGACCGCTCCTTCGTACTGTCTCCAAAATGCTCTCTTTATTTACCCATGTTTTCAGGGGATGTAAACTATCTTTCTAAAACTGGTGTTAATCAAGAGTCATAGGAAATATTGCCAATGTAAGAAAGAGAAAAAAAATTCGATTTGTCTCACTGTTTTTGGATTTCAATGGAGTAAAAAGACCAGACAATATTATCAAATTCTCTCAGATGTATGTTATTTTTGTTGATGGTTTTCTTTAATGTGTCTTCAGGAAATTTAAAGAATACGTGTTTATTTCTGAAAAAAGCCTTGTCTCATTTATGAGACTCTCACAAGTAAATGGTATAATCATATTTTAGATCTCATCAATTCCCCCAAAATAGAACACGTCCCTTATCTAAAATGGTTAACCTCTCAGGATCAAATGATAATATGTAACGTTGCTCTCCGCAAGTCAATTTGTCCCCAGTTAAGATCCTGGTAACCCTGTTTGATTTTTAAAATTCTAAGGCAAGTCAATTTGTTTTTCTGTTGCAAAAATATCATATTCCGGTGATATTTAGAATACCCAGGTTGTATACCCTGCAGGGGTTTAAGACCAGCACCCCCAATGGATGACATAAAACTGTATCTAATGATGAATCTCCAATTGTGGATCTCCAGGTAGTGTGTAAATAATATTTACTTGAAGCTAAGGATTATTAGTGTTAGTTACTTGTGAATCATTTGTATTGAGAATTTTTACTTGAAGGTACAAAGCCCTAGCACCTATATGATTTTCCCAACCCTATTGCTCTTATGGCAAGCCCCAACCCCTTTTATCATATGGGTGCTAGAAGGCGGTGGCTGCGGGTCTACATGTCCTGGGAATGACGTCAAACTCTATCTGATGGTGGGGTTCCAGTTTTGGAGGTTTGGGTAATGTGGAGCACCCCTTCATCACCATTGGTCCCTGGTCCACTCTGACCCGGAGTGGTAGTACCTGTTAGGGTCCCATCTATGGGTTAAATAGAAAAATGTATTTATAAACAAAATTGTATTATCCATTAAGAATTGATTTATTTCAAAAATTTATCGGCATTAAATGACCCACTGAGGTTGATATGCCATAAAACAAACCAAACCAAACCAAACCTTGAAGGTACAATTGGTTTCGTTTCAATGTTTAATGCTATATTACCTTTCGTGAATTGTTCAATACAAAGCCACCCTTGTAGAAGAAGAGCAGTGACACTACTTAATTCATAACTACGATGAAAAGTGGTTATACATTTCCCAAGAGTATGAGTTCGAAAATGAACCTAATAGCGTGTCTGGTATTCAAACTGTTGGGATATTCTGATAATATGGTAACGTTGCCCCCCCCCCCCCCAAGTTAATTTGTCCCTAGTTAAGATCCTGGTAACCCTGTTTGATTTTTTAAAATTCTAACACAAGGGTTCTGTTCAACAGTTAAATTTTGCAAATACTTTTGTATATTTTATATTATATATTTTTATTGTATTTTTATTTACTTATTTCAGAGTTTCGTCAACGTAATCGACAATCTGATAAAAAACGACACAAAAACTGCTTGGACAATGTTAGAAAATAAAGTATGTATCATTCACGAATTTTGTTTTAAGTTGTGATATATTTACTTATTAAAAAGGAAAAAAATTATTCATTCAATAATGTGAATTTCAAATTGTTATTAAAAGTGCTATATTATTGTGAGATTGGTATTGAATTACCGAAAGGATAATGTGTCCTAGGTATGACACTTAACTGCATACTTATAATCTACATATATATATATATATATATATACATATATATATATATATAATAAGGATATCTACTGAGTCAGACGAACCTACTATTAGTTTCGCATAAACCTCTTCAGGGCTAAAATCTGACTGTCAGATTTTAGCCCTGAAGAGGTTTATGCGAAACTAATAGTAGGTTCGTCTGACTCAGTAGATATCCTTATTACTTGGCTCTACTTAGGTATCGAGCACTTTTTACAAATTAGCTTCTCCTAGCGGTTATATGAATATATATATATCTTATATACATATATATATACATATAAATTGTTTTTTCTTTTGGCCAAATACTATACCAATAGATTATTTTTTGTTGGTACGAATATCTTGGTCTTTTCTTTTTTTCAAAAATTGTTTTCTTCCTGGTTGATGTTTGGTAGTATATTTTTACAATCAAACTCTCTGCCGGGTTTTTTCTTTCCGCAAGGATCTACCAACACGCTTGGTATATTAAATATATATATATATATATATATATATATATATATATATATATATATATATATATATATATTCTTTTTTTTTGAGGATATGTGCTTAATTGAAGTAATACCTAATTTTGAAAATTAATTAGTTAATAATAATGAATTTAGGCGGGCATATATGTTCAAATGTAAGGCTAAACAAATCGAGAAAATGTCAATCCCTGTTAATAATTAATGAATTTAGGCGGGCATATATGTTCAAATGTAAGGCTAAATAAATCGAGAAAATGTCAATCCCTGTTAATAATTAATGAATTTAGGCGGGCATATATGTTCAAATGTAAGGCTTTTACAATAAATCGCAGCTGACACACCAGTCGAGTTCACGGCGTGGAGCACGGCATGACTAATTGTATATCTTAAAATATTGCTATATGAAGTATCGAAATTTCTTTTAAATACAAATATTGTTAACAGTTTCAACTCTCAACCAGGCCACCTTGGCATATATTTTTTTTATAATAAAACCACTTTTCCAAAATATTCAAATGTGTGTGTGTGTGTGTGTATGTGTATATATAATATATATATATATATATATATATATATACTTTGGTGCGGTACCAAGTTTCTTGGTACAAGGTGATTCTAGGTGGGTCCTAATTCTCTACCCGTAGTTTGTTGTAGAGTTCAGGTTCCGTATGAGAGCTCAATGTTTAATTATTGTAAACAGAGCAAAGTTATTTGGGAATAAAAAGGCCTTAAATACCATGGGTATCGTGGTTATGGACCATTTCCACTCGCGAGTATGCTCACGAGCTTCTTCAGATCACTGATATATTTTATTTAGACAGGCACATGGCCAAACTCATTTTATATTCATACATTTCACCTCCCTCATTTAGGGGTGGTCATATTGCATTCTTTCTTTTCAAGTGTCTTTTTTATTGGTGGAATTTTTTTTTTTTTCCTTTGGTTTGGCGGTGTTTTATTTCCTTTGTCTGCTAGTCTCTTTGGTAAATTCCTAAGTTTGACTGACCAACAGGATTTTAATTTATGGTCTAGATGTCGTTTCGCTCTAATTGGGTCAAGTGGAAAGCAGGGAAGGTATGTCTTTTTTGACCCAATTAGAGCGAAACGACATCTAGACCATAAATTAAAATCCTGTTGGTCAGTCAAAATAAACTTAGGAATTTACCAAAGAGACTAGCAGACAAAGGAAATAAAACACCGCCAAACCAAAGGAAAAAAAAAAATTCCACCAATAAAAAAGACACTTGAAAAGAAAGAATGCAATATGACCACCCCTAAATGAGGGAGGTGAAATGTATGAATATAAAATGAGTTTGGCCATGTGCCTGTCTAAATAAAATATATCAGTGGTCTGAAGAAGCTCGTGAGCATACTCGCGAGTTTAAATGGTCCATAACCACGATACCCATGGTATTTAAGGCCTTTTATTCCCAAATATATATATATATATATATATATATATATATATATTCCGTGGAAATAAATACGAGGCATTACTTTCATTCCCACTCTCTAATGATTGGATTAGGCGAAAAGGTACAGCGAATTGTTATGACAATGTTGAAAATATATCTTATAACTGAGAACATGCTCCATCTAATGGTGTCGTTGTGCTGCGAGTATTTTGAGTATTTTCCGTGGAAATAAATACGAGGCATTACTTTCAGTACAATTCTGTAATAAATGTATTAAGCTGACTCTCGTTCATTACTGTCAGTAGTAAATTGACAATAGTGGTGAGCAGATGGAGAAATAGTGTTTTGTAGCCGAAAACATGTCCTATCAAATAATCTTATTGTACTCCCTGTGTGGCATTTTCCATGGAAACAGGCATTAATTTCAGAGAAACTCTTTAATGGGTGCATTCGGATGGTTCATTAGTGTCAACAATGATAGTTAATCGAGATCAACATGTGGGAAAACAGTGTCTTGTAGCTGTAAATCCAACGGTATTATTGACCTCCCTCTATCTATAGGAGTTTCAGTATGAATAACAAGGAGGCATTATTTTCGGGTACTTCCCCTAATATTAATCCCAATAGAAAGTGCATTATGTCTTAAAATAATGCTCACGTCCTTATTCTGCTTTTACTTTTCAAATCAGGAACCGTCATCAGCAGCTTCTATTTTAAAACAGGTGGAAGATTTTGGAAATGTTGCCGCCCAAAAAGTCAATGAAACAATTTCAATCTCCACAGAAAATCTTGGTAAGTTCTTTGTAAGGCTAAAATGTTCAGAAGATTCATGGAGATCTAAGGAGATTTGCTGTCACTCAGACTCCAGTGATTGATTTCTGGTGGGGAAATTGGTGCACAAATGGGATAAAGTCACTCTTGTTTGAGTATAAGCGAGTGGTTAAGTTTAATGTGACCAATGCACAATTAGGATATAGGGATTTATTCCTCTTGTTTGAGTATAAAGGAGTATGTAATTCTTCTGTGGCCAATGCACAATTGGGATATAGTGACTTGTTCCTTTTGTTTCAGTATAAACGAGTATGTAAGTCTTCTGTGGCCAATGCACAATTGGGATATAGTGATTTGTTCCTTTTGTGTTATTATAAAGAAGTATGTAAGTCTTCTGTGGCCAATGCACAATTAGGATATAGTGACTTATTCCTTTTGTGTTATCATAAAGAAATATGTAAGTCTTCTGTGGCCAATGCACAATTAGGATATAGTGACTTATTCCTTTTGTGTTATTATAAAGGAATATGTAAGTCTTATGTGGCCAATGTACCATTAGGATATAGTGCCTTATTCCTTTTGTGTTATCATAAAGAAATATGTAAGTCTTCTGTGGCCAATGCACAATTAGGATATAGTGACTTATTCCTTTTGTGTTATTATAAAGGAATATGTATCTTATGTGGCCAATGTACCATTAGGATATAGTGCCTTATTCCTTTTGTGTTATCATAAAGAAATATGTAAGTCTTCTGTGGCCAATGCACAATTAGATATAGTGACTTATTCCTTTTGTGTTATTATAAAGGAATATGTAAGTCTTATGTGGCCAATGCACAATTGGGATATGGTAAGTTCTTCCTCTTGAGTATAAAGGAGTATGTAAGTCTTCTGTGGCCAATGCACAATTAGGATATAGTGACTTGTTCCTTTTGTTTGGGTATAGAGGAGTATGTAAGTTTTCTGTGGCCAATGTAAGTGTGTTCCTCTTGTCTGAGTTTAAAGGAGTAAGTCCATTGTGAAATCAATACCGAGTCGAACATAATTATCTTTTTTTCATCGATTTTATTTTTAGTGATTGAATACAACAAGGTTAGTGCGGACAAAAATGTCAATTTTCCGACCGAGAATTCTTTGCAGCCAATATGGTTTGAAGAAAGTGGATCACGAATATTTATTCCGTCAACGATTTTAAAAAACAAATTTGGAGGTGAACATTTTTTCTTTGTATTTCTTTTAAAAAACTCATATATATATATATATATATATATATATATATATATATACGATTGTACCAATAGGGCTAGTGAGCGGACATAATCTTATTATAATGGAGATTGTGTGTTTTTCTGTCTGTAACCGAAACTATATTACTATACAAGTCATAATTCCCTTAGTTATTTACATCACATTCTCCAGGATTTTATTTTTATTTAAACCTCAGTTATTAATAAAATTGTTTTACATCATTAAGACTGTTGATCATATCTACATACTAACAACATGCAATTATATTTATATATACAACAAAATAGCAGTTTACAGTGTGAACGGGAAGGCTAATTTGCATATTGATATTAAAAATTTGATTTTAATAAATATGTGCTTGGTATTATTGATTTCTAATTGTTTGGTTTTATTTTAATGAATATAAGCAAAAATCTCTTCAATGAAACTTAAATGAAATCCATTAACAAGAAAAAATAACTGTCATTTTATTCTTTACTTCCTCTTTTAACTAAATACTTAAATTAGAAAAAATAACAATGAAAGATGAGAGTGATTGAAGAGTAAGTTTCAGTTGTTCTATTTTTCGATTATACCCTCCTCTGTTTCAAATCTTTTTATCTGCATTCTTATTTAGTTTTATTAGCCTTTCTAATTTAATATAATATTTTATTACATTAAAACTTAAATACTTGCACCCGGAGGGTGCATATATTTGCTAGTATAACTAATAAAAATAATAAAGTTATCAAAATTCATTCTGAGGTTAGACATTCATAAAACTAAAACATTCAGGAGAAAAGAAAATACAATGATAATCTAGTTATCGTTGCATAAAAAAGAGGCAAAAAAGAGTTTAATAAAGCAGTTTATTTAAATTGTAAATTTCGCTTTCATAAAGATGCGCTAAAAGTCAGGGTTTAGTTTAGAATCATATCCAGTTGGTTAATCAAACCTTCACTTTTTTATTTTATTCGTGTTGTCTTGCAACTTCCGGAGGACTAAGTCCTATTTTCTGTATACATGTCTATATTTGTGTTCTTTATATATCTGCTTTTTATGACTATCTATTACCTTGTAATTTATATATGTATTCCTATCTTCAATGTATTTCTATGTGCTCATTATTAAAGTCTATGTTTGTTACATCTTATAACTTCTTTGTCGGAATATTTCTTGTACTTATATGTACCCACGCTGGAAGGTCACCTTAAGACTTTCAACCTAAATATACCCTCTTTACATGTTATAGTAAAATAACTCTGGTCGAACAGCAATAGTTTTCCTGTCTAAATAAATTTCGTACAACAAAAGATTCTGAAAAAATCCGAAAAGAAATGTGTACTAATATCGTGAGGTATTTACAATGTTCAATTAAGTTCATATTAGTTAAGATGTGTATTTTTTTTATATAGCAGTGGATATATTTTCTATTCCGAGTTTTCCGATTTTTCAAGTTGTTTTTTTTTTTTTATTGTGGCATTTGATAATTTCATAAGGAAAATTTCTGGGTCAAATAAATCATTCATTTTAAATTCATTCTTCTGTTTTGTAACTTGATTAGCTTAATCTTTCAAAATTCACTAGTAGTACTTAACTATATTACATATGGATTCTAATATGGTCATTATTAAAAGCTAACAGTGTAGGGTCGCTTTATTAAAGTTGAGGTCAATTAGCATGAATTACCGATATTATATATACTAGCAAATATATGCATCCTCCGGGTGCAAGTATTTAAGTTTTAATATAATAAAATATCATATTAAATTAGAAAGGCTAATGAAACTGAATAAGAATGCAGATAAAAAATTTGGAACAGAGCGGGTATGATTCATTAAATTCATAAAATTCATAAAATATTCTATTAAAGAAAATCCTCAACAAATAGGGAACTATTTTTAATCGTGTAATGATGGGCAGTGATGGGGCTAAATCAGACCCAGCTCATCAATCCTGTATAAAAAGGGTGTGATGAGTCCCCTTCTCACTTACTCCGCATCACGCACTTGATATCCCCCACTCGGGATTTCTACATGGATAATACAAATAAATCTTAAGACAGTAAGTCTAGTGTAAAACTGAGCTATTATTAAATAAATACACACATTTAAGGAAGAAAATGAAAAAAAAAATCAAAAACAGTTGAATATTCTCCGTGACCTCGGGATAAAAAAGAGTCTATAAGAAGAGTTGCCTTACGCGTCTGGTTTGTGAGAGGAAATAGAGGAGACTGGAAAAGTCTTGAATAAACCGCCAAAATTAGATGACGCGGTTCCAGAGTGTGTAAGGATTATCTCTCTGTTGCTATGTAAGTTTCGACCTATGAGTCTAAGCGGCCTGTGACCTTAACGGATAGGGATGGATCTAAATAGAGAGGATATGTGTTTGTTGGAGAAGAAGACGCTTAGATGAAGGCAGAATAATGTTTATTTCCGAAGATAAGCTGTCATGAGCCCTTCAATCCTGAGTTTGAGTTTGAGTTTTGTTTAACGGCATATCAACCCCTGTGGGTCATTTAATGCCAAAAAGGTTATTTTGGATTTCAGACTTTAAGATAGTGGTTCTATGGAGATAATTGGTTATGTTCTGTTATATTTTGTTGAAGAGGTTGCTTTTTTTAATAAAATTTAAAATGTTTTCAGGGTTTGTATTCTTGAAGATGTCTTTCAGTCTTTCAATCCTGAGATGGGTAACCACTGAGGGGCATTAAGTACCGTAACTCAATCTAGGATCTCCTTGCCTGAAAAAGTAACGTTTTATAAATAAGACCTTTTGGTCAAGACACATCAAAAGCACCAGTTTTCGTTTGATTATCAAAGTTAAGCAGAGATGAGTTAGGTAGTACTTAGATGGGTGACAATAGGTACTGTAAACAGACGAGTGTACCAGACTAATTAAAACTTGTTAACACATTTTAGTTGCATTTTTTAACTGTTTCAGTCTCATTGGGAATAATGTCCCCAAGTAAGACTCGAACCTTTGCTTTTAGAAAGCCTTGTTATCCATACTCGCTGTTTTACCAACTTTGCTACAAGATTCACTGTTATTGCAGAAACCACGATGTTATTTTTTTTATTGCAGAATAATATTGGAAACTTTATAACCCATATTTATAATAATAATAATAATAATAATAATAATAATAATAATAATAATAATAATATAATAATATATATAATAATAAATATATATATAAAAACACCGTTGAAAAATATACCCGTTAATATATATATAATATATATATATATATATATATATATATATATATATATATATATATAGTATATTGTACATAATATATTGTACATAATTTTGAATAAAATATATATACCCGTTAAAATGTATATAAAAATAATAATATAATATATAATAATAATATAATAATAATCTAATAACACATATTTATTGCAGAAACTACGATGTTTAAAAAACCAAGATGTTTAACTTTGCTACAAGTTTCACTATTATTGCAGAAACCCATGTCACACAAATAAACTGTTTCTTTTTGTTAAGTTTTTAAGGGTCATCCCTGGTTTGGAGTCCTATGTTACCGAATCCTTTGGTAATCCTCTGGTAATCATATAATTCCTTCCTGATTATTGGTAAAGGTCCAATATTCTAATCCTATGTCCGTCGTCAATAAGTGCCGCAGTAATTATTACCAATATGGGGGGGGTTAAGTATTCTATCAGCCACGGAGTATTGCCAGTGATTGGCTAAGGAATAGACTACATGATCTCGCCTAGTCTATGAATATAGGCGGGGATCCAGCGCACATCTTATATTAAAAAAGGCCAACATTTTTCTCTTTCATTTCTTTTGTAGCCAATGAAACCGTCTCGATGAACGCAGTTATATTCAGAAACATAAAGGATCTGCTGCCTCAAGCCAAGTATGAGCAATTTATTCTATCAAAACAAATTCATTTCTTGTTTGGTGTTAAATAAGGCTGTCATAGTCATGTAAGAGTTAATAACATGAAGAATAGTTTATTTCGAACTTGAACTCATTGTTCATGTTCCACTTTCAAAAGGCATGGATCCACTATTTCCCTTCGCCCCGTCACATCGCTGAATATTTTGAAAAAAAAAAGGTTCTAGTTATTGGTATACTCCATTATCTGATGGGGAAAATTAGATGGGTCATTGTTTGGACAAACCACTTTCCCATAACTACTCTAACTGACCAAGTCCTTAAAAAGTCTGAATTTTCGGAGTTAATCTTGACAGGGTTCTGTATCTGATGGTGAGGTTTCGGTTCTGATGTTCTGGGAAGTAAAGGGTGTTCGGAAAAAATTTAACAGTTTCACAAGGAAAAAGTAACTAAGAGATTTAATGGATTTAATGAAGACATTCAACATTATTATTTTATTTTCCTTTTAATTTAAGATGAGACAGTATACGTTTCGTTTTAAATGTTTCTCTTGTCCTTTTATAACCATTTGCTCAAATACTTTCCCTGGTGATTTCTTAAATCAATTAAAATTAATTGAATTAATTTAAAGACAGTAGTCTCCAAAACGTTTCTTTAAGACTAGAAGCGGCTACTCAATGTCACCTTAGTAGAGGGGGAGGGGCTCCGAGGGTGGTTGATACGGGAGACGACGAGGTTACGCTCACTGCTGCTCGCTAGCGACTGACCTCACCTCACTGTATATACAATAAATATGCCTACGCATTTTTTTTATCTTTGGATCTGATAACGGACATTTGTTATATATTTCGTTTTTTTTTCTATCCGCCACTTCACCGGAAGAGGTGTCTTCCGTTTTCCTTTTTTCTTTATTACACTACTGCCAACAAGTTTCACTTAAAATAACCGCCATTAGCGTTGATCACAGCCTCAATCCTGCCCCAGAATCTAGAGCAAGCTGATGTTACAGTTTCCCTGGGAAGGGTCTCAAAAACTACCCGAATTCTGTCAATTAACTGGGATTTGTAGTACTGGTATGGCAATTGATGCCTTTCCCAACATCACCACATACAGAATAATCCATAGGGATAAGATCTGGAGCGTTCTGTAGCCAAACATCGGGACTGGTATAATTGTAAAAATTTGCAGGCAACCATTTTTACTTTTCCTAGAGGGGTGACAGGGGGCCAAATCCTGCTGCCATATCTATGGTCGACCATTGGCTACTCTTGTTATCCATGGTTTTACTACAGTGTTTCGCAACTCCACGTAGGCATCTGAGGGTTCCGCAACATCTTTTTTACAGATTTACGAGGAATTCTGCAGTAAGAACGTAATCAGATCGTCTTTTAATTTGATTTGTTTTGTTTTACGGCATATCAACCTCAGCGGGTCAATTAATGCCGATAAAGTTTTGAAATAAATCAATTCTTAATGGATAATACAATTTCTTTATAAATGCATTTTACTATTTAACCCATAGATCAGACCCTAACAGGTACTACCACTCCGGGTCAGAGTGGACCAGGGAGCAATGGTGATGAAGGGGTGCTCCACATTCCCCAAACCTCCAAAACTGGAACCTCACCATCAGATAGAGTTTAACGTCATTCCCAGGACATGTAGACCCGCAGCCACCGCCTTCTAGCACCCATATGATAAAAAGAGGTTGGGGCTTGCCATAAGGGCAATAGGGTTGGGAAAATCATATAGGTGCTAGGGCTTGACGTGACCAGCCGATTGATCGGAGGGGGCCTCTCCGACCGTCCGTCTAGCCCAAGATAGGGCCAAAGTGTAGTATTGCATGTCATGAACTGCTCATCCACCTGGGCTCTATCCTTAAGCATCACGGGTCGCCACCCACGGTCAACAGGTGGCCCCATTGGGGGAGTCTTACCCCTCTGCAGAGGTGCAGTCGGTGCATTCTAACGCCCCAGCCGACAGGGCGGAGATCGTCTTTTAGGTTGTTTTCTTCAAGCCACAGCCTCGTAGTCTCCATTGAAATTCTCCAGTTCATGCCTGATTGTTTTTACAGTAGTTCAGGTAGAATTGAGCAACAAGCATAATCTTATTTTGATGGTCAGCGAAGGTCATCATGATACAATCTATTCTCTTCCATGATTCAGGTGGGTTCGAGTCATCTATTCTATAATTGCATACTGAGGTTTTCACGGCTCCAAATCGATATAATGTTGTATACCCTTTTCTTACTTCTTACTTCTAGTCGTCTTCTCTTCTGGCCGGCTTTGGTTCTATCTTCTAACGTCTTGGTCTGGTCTCTTCTGAGGTCTGGACTTTCTTGGGGACTTCGGGTCTGGTTTCTGTTAGGGATTTCTCCTTATCAGAAGCCCTGTGTCATTGTTAGTTTTTAGTAAACAAAAGACTTCGATTTTCTTTTAATGTTACTTTATTCGGTAAATCCCCAACCCAGACATAACATAGCGAGCGTATGCAGAGTTACAGTTTAAACAGAACATCATGGCCGACTGCTCTGTCTGACGTCCACTGCAAAACTAAACTAAAGCTCCTTACTATTCTTAAACCGGAACAGGTTCTTCTATGCCTTCCGGTTCCCACGATGTATCCCCGGAAGGCAAGGTGAGAGTGAGGTCAGACGCCGTCACTAATCTGATCGCCACCATATCTCAATACTACCTTACATAAGTATGAAAAGGGTCACCCCCTCAGAATTACAGGGGATTGACAATAATCTTATGCCACCGCATAGATTATGTAACACTATCTGTCATCACGTATATGAATGAAGATGGCTCCAGGCTTTTAAATGATACATAGGGTGCGTTAATACCTCCAACTTACAGAGAAAAATAACCAAATATAAACATGTCAAATTTATCGGGAACACATTATATAGAATCACTACTTCATTGCCTGTACACCCAGGTCCACTAGGACCTGGAGTGGTAGTATCTATTAGGGTTCTACCTATGAGTCAAATAGATCTGTTTAAAAATTATACGTATTCAGTAGAACCATGTGTAAATAACACCTCAATTGTTTTCGTGTCTGTGTTAAATGGTTATGATATAAATAACACCAGATTTACATTGACTTACTATCATTTCTTAGTTGTTTTTTTAACATCCAATGTAATTAGGGAAGTGGCAATGAAGTAGTGATTCCATACAGTGTGTTCCGGATAAATTTGACATATTTATATTTGGTTATTTTTCTCTGTAGGTTGGAGGTATTAACGCACACTATGTATCATTTAAAAGCTTGGTGTCTTCTTCATTCATATACGTGATGACAGATAGAATAGATGACTCGAACACACCTGAATCATTGAAGAGAATAGATTGTATCATTATGATCTGCGCCGGCCATCAAAATAAGATTATGTTTGTTGCCCAATGCTCCCTGAACACTGTAAAAACAATCAAGTATGAACTGGAGAATTGCAATGAAGACTAGGGGGCTGTGGCTTAAGGAAAGCAACGTAACAGACAATCTGAATTGCGTTCTTACAGCAGAATTCCTCGAAAATCTACAAAAAAAATTGGTGGGGGGACACTCAGATGCCTACATGGAGTTGCTAAACACTGTAATCAAACCCTGGATAACAAGGGTAGCCAATGATAAGCCATATGTATGGCAGCAGGATTTGGCCACCTGCCACCCCCCTGGAAGTGGTATTAGGCTTAATAGAAGGATTTAAATAGTTTAAAAGAGATACAGTTTGTGATTTAAGTTTAAGTTTAAGAAAAATTAAAATCACAGTATAAAAGTATTTCAATGTTATAATTCAAATTGTATACTTTATTTACTATAAACTGAATATATAACGATTTTTAGTATCATAGAATTTTAAAAATGGTCACATCGACCTGAGTTCAAATCTTGGACAAAGCTGTTTACATTTCATATTGTAAAAACGAAAGTACAATGAACGCGATTCCTTAACCTTTTGACATAAATAACCCCAAACAGGTTGAAATGGCGTTAAAATCAAAGTCGCTTTCAGAGTTAATCTTGATAAATTTCAAAATAATTTGTATGCATTTAAAATTTGAATTTAAATTTGAATCTGAAATTGAATGTGCCTGTTTTTTTTTTTTTTTTTTTTTTTTTGTTTGTTTTTTTTTTTTGTCTAAAATTTTGTATTTATTATTTTTTTCTATTTATTATTTCTATTTTTTTATTTTATTATTTTTATTTTTTTTTTTATTTTATTATTTTTTTCTATTTATTATTTCTTTATTATTATTCTTTTTTTTTATTTTTATTATTTTTATTATTTTTTTTTTATTTTATTATTTTTTTCTATTTATTATTTCTTTTTTTACTTCCAGGAACGTAGGCAGTGATGTAAATTCCTATGTTTTAGCAGTTTCTTTTGGAAAAAAATTGGGAAATCTGACAGAAAATGTAGTTCTCAATTTCACTCATTTGTCTTCGGTGAGAAAATATTTTTACATAATGGAACCTCCTTGTAAATTTTCATTTTCTTTACATATACTAGCAAATATAGGCACCCTCCGGGTGCAAGTATTTAAGTTTTAATGCAATAAATTATTGTATTAAATTAGAAAGGCTAATGATACTAAATAAGAATGCAGATAAAAAGATTTAAAACAGAGGGGAGTATAATCGAAAAATAGAACAACTGAAACTTACTCTTCATTCACTCTCGTCTTTCATTGTTATTTTTTCTAATTTAAGTATTTAGTTAAAAGAGGAAGTGAAGAATAAAATGACAGTTATGTTTTCTTGTTAATGGATTTCATTTAAGATTCATTGAAGAGATTTTTGCTTATATTCATTAAAATAAAACAAACAGTTAGAAATCAATAATACTAAGCACATATTTATTAAAATCACATTTTTAATATCAATATGCAAATTAACCTTCCCGTACACACTGTAAACCGCTATTTTGTTGTATATATAAATATAATTGCATGTTCTTAGTATGTAGGTATAGTTGACAGTATTAATAATGTGAAACAATTTTATTAATAATTAAGGTTTAAATAAAAAATAAAATCATTGGGAATGTGATGTCAATAACTAAAGGAAGTGTTACTGGAGTAGCGATATAGTTTCGGTTACAGACAGAAAAACACACAATCTCCATTATAATAAGATATTGATATAAATCTATAGATATTATAATCATTATTCCGACCACACCTCTTGATTTTTTTAATTAAACTAATGCATCGATGCAAGTTTATGTCATTGGAAATTACGTAATTCAGTGAAAATGTCTTGTTTGTCATTTTTTGACAGAGTTACGATGAACCCTCTTGTAACTTCTGGGATTTCAATATCAAGTGAGTATATTTCCGCATATCGTAATTTAATTGATAATATTATAAGAGGGGAATAAAAGAATTATTTTTATTTTGATAATAATCGCGGAGTTCCGTCCCGGCCTCCAGCCTCAAAAACCGCTATCCGGTGGCTGCTGAAAAAAACACCAGCTACGTAGCCGAAGCGGTGTCACTTGAAAAAAAAAGCGGTGTCACTTGGAAAAAGAAGAAAAGAAAAAAAAATCAACTTAGGGCGTTTTTCCCGAAAATGTATTTCTGGGTAATCCTGTATACCTAGAAAAATCAGAGCCCAATTTATTTTCCCATTAAACTAACCCTAATCCCTAATCTCAACCACAACCCTAATCCTAACCCTAGCCCTAGATTCTTTCAAGTGACACCGCTTCAGCCACGGATTTCCATCGTAGCTGGTGTTTGTTTTTTTCAGCAACCACTGGCTAGCGGTTTTTGAGGCAGGAGACCGGGACAGAACTCCGCGATTCTGCCTTTTATGTTAAAAGGGTTTTATTAAGAAATTAGCTAATATAAACCGGCCTTGTTTAATTCGATGCATGAATATTTGTTTATTGTTATCATTACATTTGATAAAACATTTTTTATATGGCCCCGGTTATCTCAGTCGATAAAGCGTTCGGCTAGAAACCACACGGTTCCTAGTTCGATACCAGCCCAGGCCAACTCAGCGTATGAGTAGCACAGGATTCAGTGCGGAAAAGTAAGGAGTTGATGGTAGGTGTGGTGCTCCACCTCAGTTTCAAAAACAATATCCTTGGTCTAGCGTTAGTGAAAAAAAAGAGGATAGATCCCCTCGCTGATTGGCTGCTACCGACATTAGGCCACTCCGCTGACTTACATTTCATAAACATATTTTATTTTCAGATCCCGATGATTTGGAATTATACTTTTAATCATTTAAAAATTAAGTTTTCCGACGTCGAGGGGGGGGGTGTCAAAATCCCCCACCATCGTATGTCACCCTGCCGAAAGAAAAAAAAAAAAACAAATATCGAGGAATTAACCAAATTTAATAAAACTAGCAAATATATGCACCCTCCGGGTGCAAGTATTTAAGTTTTAATGTAATAAAATATTGTATTAAATTAGAAAGGCTAATGAAACTAAATAAGAATACAGATAAAAAGATTTGAAACAGAGGGGTGTATAATAAAAGATTTTAAACAGAGGGAGTATAATAAGAAATAGAACAACTGAAACTTACTCTTCCATCACTCTCGTCTTTCATTGTTATTTTTTTCTAATTTAAGTATTTAGTTATAAGAGGAAGTAAAGAATAAAATGACAGTTATTTTATCTTGTTAATGGATTTCATTTAAGATTTATTGAAGAGACTTTTTCTTGTATTAATTAAAATAAAACCAAACAGTTAGAAATCAATAATACTAAGCACATATTTATTAAATTCGATTTTTTAATATTAATATGCAAATTAGCCTTCCCGTTCACACTGTAAACCGCTATTTTGTTGTATATATAAATATAATTGCATGTTGTCAGTATGTAGACATAGTTAACAGTATTAATAATGTAAGACAATTTTATTAATAATTGAGGTTTAGATAAAAATAAAATCATGGAGGATCTGATGTCAATAACTAAGAGAATTGTGACTTGAGTAGGAATATAGTTTCGGTTACAGACAGAAAAACACACAATCTCCATTATAATAAGATGTTCAGTGTTGATACATTAATGAATAAAATATATAATGCACCAGTTATTTTATTTAAACATCTTTACGTTTTTTTTTGTTTTTTTTTTCACATCAGTTAACTAGGACCACGCATGTTTGTGAGTATATGTTACACTTTAAAGATACGTGATTCAAAGTTAACTGACCTGAAAAAAAAATGTATGAGTTTTCAAATAAAATAACTGGTGCATATATTGCTTATTCAAATTAATGTATCAACACTGAAAATCTCATTAAATTCGGTTAATTCCCTGATTTTTATCATTATTTTTCTTTCGGCGAGATGACATACGATGGTGGAATTTATGTCCATTTAGTAGGATTAAACCATTTTTCTTTCTTATTCTTTCTTTTTTCAAGTCATTCATTATTGGCTTAGTGATTTCACTCTCTTTCTTTTCACCTCCTGCTCTCCTCACCTCCTTTTACCAGTCCTGAATTTGGTGGTTATTGGTCAACCAGAGGATGTGAAGTGAGTTTCACGAATTCTAATTTCACTCAATGTAGGTGTGACCATCTGACCAATTTTGCAATATTGATGAACCTTGTGGTGAGTACTTCTTTATTTATTTGATAAGACGAATGTCAGAAATATAGACACCCACATTTTCAAATATTAGGTTGGATCAACAAGTTTTAAGGGTCTTTATCCCACATCTTATTTCATGTATAAGTCTAACGACTATTACTCTAATATATTAACAATATTATTCTTGTTTATTCATATATATATATATATATATATATATATATATATATATGTTGTAGATTTTGCGTCTCCGTATGCTTTTAGTGCGTATATACATTTGTGATATATTTTTGTATCTGTATCCGTTGTTGGAAATACATATACCAGGTTTGGGCATAAGTGTGAAGCATTAACGTACTATATTATGCTAGTGTTGTTGCCATAATATTTTAGTCAAGGTGTTGCATAGCGCGTCGTCACTGTACTAAATTGCAATAGTTTTATCTTCGTTGTAAAGGATGACAATAACACCAAAGTTATCCTCCAGAAGTTTATTGAAATAAATTCAAGCTTCTTAACTTCGAGAGAGAGGGTCAGTTTAATTAATATATTCAGTCTTTACACTTTCGGTCCTTCAATTAAATTTCTGGGCGACAAGCTTTTTCAGTTGGTAAATATTAACGCTAGCTTTTCCGACACCAACTACACGAGGTCCCGCTCGGCCGACTACTGACCCCGATCAGCTCACTCTCTCTTCGGGTGACTGCCTTCGTGGCTAACTGACGACTGACCTGTCTCGGGCCCTCGGTTCTTTTATATTCATAGCTACACCCACGTATTTTATCTCTTGATCTGATAACGGGCAGTTGTAAAAAATTCTTTGTTTAATAAAACCAGAAATTCATATTTCCGTTTGTACAATATATAACAAAGGAATAAATATTCGAAAGCTCTGTAGTTTTTTTTAGTTTCTTTTATTTAGACGTAGTGGTACCAACCACTAGTCATTTCTCCCTCAATTTGTCTATTCCATTTATTTCTGTGTCTTTTCTTTCCTTTCTTTATCTCATCCCTCCATTCTATCATAGCAGATGATAAACACTTAAAGTATAGCGTTATCACTTCCATTATCTCTTCCTTTCTTTTTCCTCTCTAACATGCATAAGCTCCTTTTCTTCCATTTATATTCCCTGAATGTAGTCATTTGAACACATGAGTTCATGCCTTTATTAATATTATAAATATTATAGGTGACACACCCTATAAGACCAATCGAATGCGCCAACAGCTTACTATAAATAAACAGGGATAATTGTGGCTCAAAGCAAGCCAATGCGAGTGCCAATAACTCTGTTCGTCGGACGTAATTTCCACATCTCTCTATTGTATTGTCTACTTTCTGTTAATACATTTTCTACTTTTCGTTACCCGTTGTTTTGTTCTCATTTGACCCCTTAAAACCTCACAACAATAAATGTTTCTCCTTATTCCAGCAACATAAAGACAGGAAAATCCTGGGAATCATATCTAAAGTCGGATGCAGTATTTCCATTATTGCTCTTTACCTTACAATAATAATTTATGCGATCCGTTGGAAGTAAGTTCTTTTTTCTCTATCATCTTCTATGTCTTGATAATTTAGAACTAATATAGAAAAACGTCAAAAACAGTGGTTCCCAACCATTTTAGTACCATGGCCCACGTTTTTATTACAGATTTCCTCATGTTCCCCACTCCTTAATTATTTTGTATGATATAACAATATCAGTTTTGAAGAAGTATAACATAAAAATTCCATCTTTCTTTAGCTTAAAATTTATTCAAATAAAATCCATTTTATAATAATATCTATTCTAATATTTTATCATTTTTATATTTTTTATATTTTATTATATTTTATAATAATATCTGTATATTCTTTTATTATATTCTATTAATATCACATTAAAATATCACAAAAATATCACATAAAATAATAATATTGTAATATTAATAATAATATCACATTAAAATATCACATAAAATGTTATTATATTTTATAATAATATCTATATATTCTTTTATTATATTCTATTAATATCACATACGAATATCTCAAAAATAATAATATTATAATATTGATAATAATATCACATTGAAATATCACATAAAGTTTATTATATTTTATAATGATATCAATATATTCTTTTATTATATTCTATTAATATCACATAAAAATATCTCATAAAATATCACATAAAATAGTAATATTGTAATATTAATAATAATATCACATTAAAATATCGCATAAAATTTTATTATATTTTATAATGATATCTATATATTCTTTTATTATATTCTATTAATATCACATACGAATATCTCAAAAAATAATAATATTATAATATTAATAATAATATCACATTGAAATATCACATACAATTTGATTATATTTTATAATGATATCAATATATTCTTTATTATATTCTATTAATATCACATTAAAATATCACATAAAAATATCAAAATAATATTATGATATTAATAATAATATCACATTAAAATATCATAAAATTTTATTATTTTATAATAATATCTATATATTCTTTTATTATATTCTATTAATATCACATTAAAATATCTCAAAAATAATAATATTATAATATTAATAATAATATCACATTGAAATATCACATACAATTTGATTATATTTTATAATGATATCAATATATTCTTTTATTATATCTTATTATAATGGAGATTGTGTGTTTTTCTGTCTGTAACCGAAACTATATTGCTACTCAAGTCACAATTCCCTTAGTTATTGATATCATATTCTCAATGATTTTATTTTAATTTTAACCTCAATTATTAATAAAATTGTTTTACATTATTAATACTGTTAACCATATCTACATACTAACAACATGCAATTGTATTTATATATACAACAAAATAGCGGTTTACAGTGGGAACTGGAAGGCTAATTTGCATATTGATATCAAAAATTTGATTTTAATAAATATGTGCTTAGTATTATTGATTTCTAATTGTTTGGTTTTATTTTAATGAATATAAGCAAAGATCTCTTCAATGAATCTTAAATTAACAAGAAAAAATAACTGTCATTTTATTCTTTACTTCCTCTTTTAACTAAATACTTAGATTAGAAAAAATAACAATGAAAGACGGGGGTGATGGAAGAGTAAGTTTCAGTTGTTCTATTTTTCGATTATACCCCGTCTTTTTTTATTTTCATTCTTATTTAGTTTCATTAGCCTTTCTAATATGATTTTTTTTTTACATTAAAACTTAAATACTTGCACCCGGAGGGTGCATATATTTGCTAGTTCTATTAATATCACATTAAAATATCACATAAAAATATCACATAAAATAATAATATTATGATATTAATAATAATATCACATTAAAATATCACATAAAATTTTATTATATTTTATAATAATATCTATATATTCTTTTATTATATTCTATTAATATCACATTAAAATATCTCATAAAAATATCACATAAAATAATAATATTGTAATATTAATAATAATATCACATTAAAATATCGCATAAAATTTTATTATATTTTATAATGATATCTATATATTCTTTTATTATATTCTATTAATATCACATTAAAATATCACATACGAATATCACAAAAAATAATGATATTATAATATTAATAAAAATATCACATTAAAATATCACATAAAATTTTATTATATTTTATAATAATATCTATATATTCTTTTATTATATTCTATTAATATCACATACGAATATCTCAAAAAATAATAATATTATAATATTAATAATAATATCACATTGAAATATCACATAAAATTTGATTATATTTTATAATGATATCAATATATTCTTTTATTATATTCTATTAATATCACATAAAATAGTAATATTGTAATATTAATAATAATATCACATTAAAATATCGCATAAAGTTTTATTATATTTTATAATGATATCTATATATTCTTTTATTATATTCTATTAATATCACATTAAAATATCACATAAAATTTATTATATTTTATAATAATATCTATATATTCTTTTATTATATTCTATTAATATCACATTAAAATATCACATAAAATTTATTATATTTTATAATAATATCTATATATTCTTTTATTATATTCTATTAATGTCACATTAAAATATCACATACGAATATCACAAAAAATAATAATATTATAATATTAATAAAAATATCACATTAAAATATCACATAAAATTATATTATATCTTATAATAATATATATATATATTCTTTTATTATATTTTATTATATTTTATAATATCTATATTTTTTCATATTTTATTATATTTTATAATAATATCTATCCATTTTATTTGTGCTCAGTTAGGTTGAAAGAATAAAATTTAATCTAAATTTAAATATAAATTTTAATATAAGAAATTTAAATATATATTTAAATATAAATTGCATTAAATATATTAATTTAATTAATAAATTTAATTGATGAATAAAATTTAATCAAATAAAATCCATTTTATAATGTGTATAATTGCGTGGGGGGGTAATAGATGAAGAATTGCAAAGTCAAACAAGTCAGAAGCCACACATATAGCTGGTGCCAGATGCACAATAATATTAGTGGGTGAGCACTTGACTAGATTGCACAAGTTGTTCTACCCTATTAATTTATAATTTTTGTCCATATAGGGTAAATTTAAAAAAAAATTGTTATTACTATATTTTTCATATTGCCCCCTATTATTATTGAATTGCCCCCTTCCACCCAGTGGGGTATAATTACCACATTGGGAATCACTGGTCTAAAAGAATTTGTAATTGTCATCTAAACTTATTTTAACACTGGCCCCCCCCCAAAAAAAAATACGGGATATAATTAAATCTAATTTCAAATAAACCCGAAATAAATTAATTCAATTTCAAATTACAAAACTTAACTAATGTTTACCGGCAGCCACCGCCTTCTAGCACCCATATGATAAAAAGGGTTGGGGCTTGTCATAAGGGCAATAGGGTTGGGAAAATCATATAGGTGCTAGGGCTTGACGTAACCAGCCGATTGATCGGAAGGGGCCTCTCCGACCGCCCGTCTAGCCCAAGAAAAGGCCAAAGTGGAGTATTGCATGTCATGAACTGCTCATCCACCTGGGCTCTATCCTTAAGCATCACGGGTCGCCACCCACGGCCAACAGGTGGCCCCATTGTGTGAGTCTTACCCCTCTGCAGAGGTGCAGTCGGTGCATTCTAACGCCCCAGCCGACATGGCGGTTGGTGTTATTGACCTCTACTATTACTGAGTTATTTTCTAACGTATCAATCCTATGAATGATTTTATATAGAAACCAATAGTGAGAAGAGGGAGAAAGAGAGAGGTGGGGTGGGAAGGGATAAAAAAGAAAAGGAGAAAGAGATAGAAAGAAAGAGGGAGAGAGAGAGAGAGAGAGAGAGAGAGAGAGAGAGAGAGAGAGAGAGAGAGAGATTAAGTTGTGTAGTCTACCAAATCATTATCCGTGAAATGATTTTATGTAGAAAGCAATAGTGAGAAGCTAATTTCAGATAATTAAGATAAGTGTAATATTTTTTATAAGCGTTCTTATTCAATTTTGTTAGTCTTTCTGATTTGATATATTTCATTATATTAAAACTTAAATACTTACACCCATATTCTTGCTAGTATGTAAAGTAAAATTGAAAGTTGTCTAAATAATAATTATCCCCAGAATAATTTGGCACTACTTTTTCACTACTAACTCTGTCACCAAGGCTTACTTGGAGTACCAGTTTAGCTCCCATTTCATTATGAAACATGATGGCCGTCCCAGCACCTATATTTGTGGCCTTGTGCCGGACTCGGAGAAACCTTAAAACAAAAATGTATTTCCGATTCTCTGATGCCTTGGGTGGCCTTTGAAGAATCACCGAAAAAGAAATAAAAAACTTAAATGAGAGTTCGATGACGTTAGGTCTGCTTTTAAGGAAAATTCAGTCTTTTCGACGACCAATGGTTTTTTGATCTGAAAGGCCGTGAACTCTATTTGACCAGAATGATTCGAAGGAATGGAAGACTCTATTCTTTCTAGAAGGAACCAGAAAAAGATCTTTCTGGAAAATTCTTTTGACAGACTATATAAGAAACCCGTATGAGTAGCAGTCGGTAGATTTGGAGTCAGTCAGAAGAGTCAGAGGAGATCAGAGCCAGGGAAGCAGTGATCGAGGGTTAGTCGAGGCCGTACGGAGTTTGGCAAACTATTGTCGCTGAAGACGATAAGGAATGGCTCGTTATTGTTAAGAAAAACTTGTCACCAAGAAGTTTATTAAGGACTTAAACCCTAAGTTGAAGCCAGTTAAAATACACCTCTTGTTAAGACAGAGATTATTAGGGACCCTCTCTCTCAAGAATTGCAGTGAAGTTTTATTATAATACGCTACGTTACAATTACTCCCAGGCCCACTGTCACTCTTAGCACCAGTTTGACTTTCGTCTATGGGTCAAATATTTCTGTTTGGAATTTATCCGAAATCGCTAGAAACCCAATTATTTAACCTCTTAACATAAACTAACCCTGGACGGGTTGACATTCCGTTAAATCAAGCAATCAATACCTCATGAAGGTAATGGGATTTACAGAAACATGAGACATTATTTTTGCTACAGTAAATATTATGTAACTTTTTCTTTTTCGTTTGTTGTTATTTTCACGGATAATGATTTGGTAGACTACACAACTTAATCTCTCTCTCTCTCTCTCTCTCTCTCTCTCTCTATCCTCTTTCTTTCTATCTCTCTCTCCTTTTCTTTTTATCCCTTCCCACCTCACCTCTCTCTTTCTCCCTCTTTTCACTATAATTCCTATATTTCTGTATTCTTTCTTACCTTTTCAATATCTCTTTACTTTCTACGTTCCATGCTTTTTTTATTTTCACGGATAATGATTAGGTAGACTACACTAATTAATCTCTCTCTCTCTCTCTCTCTCTCTCTCTCTCTCTCTCTCTCACTCTTCTCTTCATCCTCTCTCTTTATCTCTTTTTTTGTCTGTCTTTCTTTTTATCCTTCCCAAACTGTCTGTCTCTCTCTCTCTCTCTCTCCTCTCTCTCGTCTGTCTTATCCCTTCTCTGTCTGTCTGTCTGTCTGTCTGTCTCTCTCTCTCTCTCTCTCTCTCACTCCTCTCTCTTTATCCCTCTATCTCTTTTTTGTCTGTCTTTCTTTTATCCCTTCCAAACCCACCTCTGTCTGTCTGTCTGTTTCTCTCTCTCTCTCTCTCTCTCTCTCTCTCTCTCTCTCTCTCTATATATATATATTATATATATATATATATATATATATATCTCCTATAACTTTCTATTTTTCTGTGTTCTTATCATTTCAGTTTATCTTTCCTTTCATTCATTCCATGTTTTCTTTTTTTTAAATAGATTAGTTTGAAAGGATTACAGTTGATTGATGCTCCTGTGTTCTTTTGCTTTTTTCAGGTCTGTTACATCTGAAGATGTTAGCAAAACACAGAGCATCCTACTTATGAATTTGTGTGGATCTCTCATCATTGCTTATGTAATTTTCATGAATTGGGTTCAAGCGACACATGACAAGGTAAACAATAATGAAGATTCTTTCATTTTAGTTTTATACACATCAAAAGTTAATAGCAATTAATAATGTATGGCTTACGGCCATATCACGCTGAGAACACCGCTTCTCGTCCGATCACCGAAGTTAAGCAACGTAGAGTCTGGTCAGTATTTCGATGGGTGACCGCTTGGGAATACCAGGTGCTGTAAGCGTAAAGGGCCGAGTTAGCTCAGTCCGTAGCGCGTTCGGCTAGAAACCACAAGGTTCCTAGTTCGGTACCGGCCCTTGCCAACTCAGCGTATGAGTAGCACAAGGATATGTGCGGTAAAGTAAGGAGCTGATGGTAGGTGTGGCGCTGCACATCAGACGCAAAAACAATCTCCTCGATCTAGCGCTAGTGAAAAGGGGATATACTCCTTCGCTGATTGGCTGATACCGACTTTATGCCACCTCGACGACTTTACTTTTTTTACTATATCAATGGTAGACCACGCCTATGATTTAAGATGTCTGCAGGAGAGTTATACCATATTGACGCATACTCGTGGGAGGTAGATTCAAAAAATAGAACGGCCTAGCGCCTCAACGTTAAGCGAGGCACGGGGGAGAGAGAGAGAGAGAGAGAGAGAGAGAGAGAGAGAGAGAGAGAGAGAGAGAGAGAGAGAGCCAGCAGCCCCAAAAGAGAACCAGCAGCCCAAAAGAGAACCAGCAGCCCCAGAAGCATCAAAGTTTGTGTGTATTCAGTGCACCAAGACTTGGCCTCACTCAAGAATTGGCCTGCGTGGTCATTTTCACAAATTCAGATAATTTTCTTGGACACTACGCCGTCGTCCTTTGTGGATCCAACCAATGGTAGAACCTGTTAGGGTTTCATCAAAAGTCAAAATGATTTGTTTAAAAATTATTTCTACTCGATTGGAATAATTGAAAACACAGAACAAACTGTGCAAATTATTTGTAAAGAAAAAGTCGTATAAATTTGTAAATTATTTGTATTTAGAATAACTAGCAAAATAAAAAAACGCCCTCTGGGTGACGTAAAATAGATATTGCCTGTGAGGATGGGAGTTGAAAATTTAATATCAGAGAGTTTGTATCAGAAGTAAAGTAAAATCATCAAATTTATTAAGGGAGTAAAAAATGAAATAAATGTATTAAAGGAGTAAAAAAAAAAAAATTGAAATGGAAACTTAGTTCTGATAACTTATAATAAATATATATTAAAATAAAACAAACTCTATATAGATAGATAATACCAGGTATGTATTTATTAAAACTTGTTTAAAAAACCAATGAGGACTGTCTAACATTGCATGCTCAAATTTTGAGTGTATTCTATTTATGATGATTTTAGGCAGTGTGACGTAAGCAGTGACGTAATTTTTGTTACAGACAAAAACTGAAAGCGAATCTCAATTATTAATAGATTACTTGAAGCTATAATTGTGTACTAAGGATTGTTATTATCAATTAATCTAATTCGCCCTTCGAAGAGACGTAACCCGTAATAAACTGCAGACGTCCAGCACGAAGAATCCAGAACCGTCCTATAATAGAACCTACTGCAACCGTCTCATTCACTCATTAGAGAGTTGTTCTGAAAGTAATGCCTACTATTATCAAGTTTCAAACTAGAAACTTAGACATCTCGGAACAATAACGTGATGAGAGAGAGAGAGAGAGAGAGAGAGAGAGAGAGAGAGAGAGAGAGAGAGAGAGAGAGAGAGAGAGTGGACCATCGGACCATGAAATGCATATAGAAGCATTTGGTTCACACTGAGTAGAAAGCAGAAAGGAAGTCGGATCGAACGCCACTGATACACAACGAGAGTCCCTCTGGCACCTGTACATCCTACAGATGACATCGCAACTCTAACATCGACCACCAACACTACATCTACCCAAAGAGACTGCATAAATTAAAAGCCAAACTGACCCAACGACCGAACCAACAAACGACCTCCCCACCTGTTCAGTACCCCAATGATACGTCATATGCTTAATAAATAAACCAAATGGTGATTTTGTAAAAGTGGTTTTATGTTTAAAAAAAAACTACCAAGGTCACCTGGTTGACAGTTGACACTGTAAACAATGATATTTGTATTTAAAGGGAATTTCAAAACTTCATATAGCAAAATTTTAATTTGTATATTTAGTCATTCCATGCTCCACCCTGTGAAATAGACTGGCGTGTCAGCTGCGATTTATTGTAAAATTAAGAGACGTAACCCGTAATAAACTGCAGACCTCCAGCACAAAGAACCCAGAACCGTCCTATAATAGAACCTACTGCAACCGAAAACGACCGGGCATTATACGTTGACGTACAGACCCGTTATAAAGAGATGTGTCTGCGTACCGACCCAGTCGAAATACGCAACGAACTGAGAATGACATGCTCACTAGAAGTCAACAGGTTCTTTTTTGATAGGGGATGAAACCTTAAATTCAGCTACCGACGAAAGACCCTTGTCACACATCCGGTTTGTTGCTGTGAAGGGCTTGCAAAAGGACGTTCACCGGCAAATCTTCCATTCAGCATGTCAGGTGGAAGTTGAAACAATCACTCAGTTCTCAGTGTTACATAATCTATGCGGTTGCATAAGATTATTGTCAATCCCCTGTAATTCTGAGGGGATGACCCTTTTCATACCATGGCCGGGTCCTTCCATGGAAAATTACAGAAGCCCGCCAAAATACGCGAAGTCACGTGCGACCTGTTCGGTCGCCAGTTTGCAGTTAGACGTCAGGCAGAGCAGTCGGCCATTTTAGGTCCTGCCTAAAACTGGAACTCACGCGCGCTATGTTAGTTAGAGGATTATGTATATTTAAGGAAATAAAAGTTTGGATAATTAATATGTTCTTGTGGTTGATGAATGTCTTGGTGTTACATAATCATTAGATACCTAATGATTATGACAATAGTGTAGAAATCATATTAGTGCAGCTGATGGCCTTGAGGGTGAGTGACGGCGCTTGACCTCACTCTGACCTTGCGGTCTCGGGATGATCGTGAGAACTGGAAGGCGATAGAAAGCCCCCTTCCGGTTTAAGGAGTAAGCAACTCAGTCAGTTAGAGTTAGAACTTAGAAGCGAAGCTAGCAAGATGTGAGTCTCACTGCGTGATTGTCTGGTCTGGGGTTCTACGAATAAAGTAGCATCATCGTAAATCGAAGTCTTGTGGTTATTACAAAAAGCTAACAATGACACAAAGCTTCTGATAAGGAGTGATCCCCAACCGAAACCAGACCCGGAATCCTCAATAGAAGACCAGACGAAACCTTAGAAGATATACCAGATCCGGCCAGAAGAATAGACGACAGAGTAAGAAGTAAGAGAAGTATATAACATATAGATATTTAGTACCGTGACGACGCCGCTACGTTACATTGGTAACAAGACTAAGAAATGACAAGCAAAAACATAGCAATAGAAGACCAGACCCGAAGTCCCCAAGAGAAGTCCAGACATTAGAAGATTCTAGACCAAGTCAAGATGATAGAAATACCAAAGACGATCAGAATACTAAAGACGGCCAAGAAATAGAATTAAAGAAAGAGGTATGCAACATTATAATTACTAGCAAATATATGCACCCTCTGGGTGCAAGTATTTAAGTTTTAATGTAATAAAATATTGTATTAAATTAGAAAGGCTAATGAAACTAAATAAGAATGCAGATAAAAAGATTTGAAACAGGGGGTATAATCGAAAAATAGAACAACTGAAACTTACTCTTCCATCACTCTCGTCTTTCATTGTTATTTTTTCTAATTTAAGTATTTAGTAAAAGAGGAAGTAAAGAATAAAATTACAGTTATTTCTTCTTGTTAATGGATTTCATTTAAGATTTATTGAAGAGATTTTTGCTTATATTCATTAAAATAAAACCAAACAATTAGAAATCAATAGTACTAAACACATATTTATTAAAATCACATTTCAAATATCAATATGCAAATAAGCCTTCCCGTTCACACTGTAAACCGTCATTTTGTTGTATATATAAATATAATTGCATGTTATTAATATGTGGATATGGTCAACAGCATTAATAATGTAAGGCAATTTTATTGATAATTGAGATTTAAATAAAAATAAAATCATTGAGATTGTGATGTCAATAACAAAGGGAATTGTGACTTAAGTAGTAATATAGTTTCCATTACAGACGGAAAAACACACAATCTCCATTATAATAAGATTTAGTGCCAGTGAAGAAGGCGATATGCAACATCAGGATGGTTACGAGCCCAAACCAACTTTTGTGCGCTCACAGTGGATTGTCCCAACGCAGAAAGCTGCAGACAGCAGGTCATCTATTCCAGCAATATGATAACTGGGTTGATGATTGCGGGACTCGCCAACCTGGAACACTAGAACTGAGTTTGAGCTGAAGCCGATAATCTCCCTAAACTCGAACAAAAGTTCGACCGAAAAGTCAGCTTGAAAATAACGGATTACGACAGGGGTACAAAATGTATCTACCTACAGACATCTGGTCACGAACACCGGGTGGCTCAACAGCACAATAGAATTCAATTGGACTATGTTTATTCACTTAAAAATCTCTGGAACTATCCATGTCTTAGACATCTTTAATCTTTCTAACAATGTAAGGTTAATAATGCAGTTTTGCACAAAATATATATTCCCAGATTTTTACATATTTAAAGAAATTATTAATAACGATCTTTTTTCATCTATCATCATCATCATCATGTCGCGCATGTAGCACGGGTACCCATGACAATTTTTCGCCAACCTTCCCTATCATTCATTGCATCCGGGAGCTCCTCTGCGGAGCAGCCAGCATCTTCACATAGTTGGTCAATGTAGGTCCTTGCTGGGCGCCCCAAACTTGCATGTCCATGTGTTTGCTTCCACAGGAGAACGTCGCTTATGAGTTCATCCTTGCTTCTCCAGCAGTGTCCTGCATGCCTTGTTCGTCTCACTCGGATAGTTTGTGAGATGGGGGGCAGATGACCGTACAGCTGTTTCCTTGTGGGGTGCTGTTTCCATGAGTTGTTCAACACTGCTCGCAGCATCCTTGTGCAGCTCCCATCTATCTTATTCTCAAGACGTTTAGTTAGGGTCCAGGTGGTGCAGCCATATAACAGCACCGACACAACCACAGCCTGGAAGAACTGTCGCTTTAGCTTGTCATGGAGATGGGACCTCCATATGACTGATAATCTATTTGTGGCCGACCATGCCTTTGCTATCCGCGTATTAACATCGCTCTCTGTGGAGGAGATATTACCTCCCAGGTAAGTGAATTGTTCTACTGGCTTAAGAGGCTTGCCGTTGAATGTGGAGATCCCTTTATTTTGAAGCTCATGAACTCTGTTTTACCGGAGTTCACATAGAGGCCTATATTATTTGCTGCCTCCTCTAGGCCATGTAGCAGTGTTTCAGCCTGTGCCGGTGTATCTGCAAGAAGTGCAAGGTCATCAGCATAGTCCGCATCTGTGATTGTGCGGGATATCGCCTGTTTCTTGCCCTTTTTAGTGTGAAACCTTTTTCTTTTATGGTATCTAATGATGTTCGGAGTACGTAGTCTAGGCATCTATAGAAGACCAAAAAAGGATATAAGTTATACCACTTTTTTTTTTAAATAGTGAATTTTTGTTGGAGGTTTGAACGAAAAGTTCAGTACGCGGATCGTTGCTGTGTTGTCATTTTCCTTGTGTGTTTAAGTTGCTCAGTGTAATATATAATATATATATATATATATATATATATATATATATATATATAGAGAGAGAGAGAGAGAGAGACCAGTAGGATGTTAGAAGGATTTTTCCATTAGTAACCTCTCTCAATTTTTTTTCATGTCTTTTCTTTTGGGAGAGGTCTCTTGGAAAATAAATTTATCATCTATTCCATTCATTTTTTTATTCTATTCATGAATTCATTTTGACATTGATTCTTAACTATATATATATATATATATATATATATATATATATATATAAGTGTTGTTATCGGTCCAACGGGAGAAAATTAGATATTCTATAAAATAGAAGGTTTGCAAAAAGGATTATGTTTTTTTTTAATTTATTATTATCTTACATGTGTGACACGTGTTTCAGATCTTCTGTTACCCTCTCCAGGCATTAATTAATCATATTGAAGAGAGAACCATGTGATCTCTCTTGGCCAATCACTAACAGTACTCTGCTGCTGATATAATACTTAAGCCAACAATACTGACCATAATTACTTTGAACCTTCGTGGACGACGGACATAGGATTAAATCACTGGACCTTTAACAGATACGCAGGATAGGACTTATTCACTTACCAAAGGATTCCATAACTCAGGACTTACTTACTTTAAGTCCTTTTCAACTGGCCAAACATGGCATTTAAAAACTTAACAATTTTACCCATAGATGGAATCGTAACATGTTACAACCGGATCTGAGCGGATCTTGTTTGGTTGGTTTGATTGATTTGTTTTACGGCACCTCAACCCGTTTTGGGTCATTTAATGCCGAATCAAGTCAGAAGTTCACTTACAGTACCTGTTGTTGTATAAATAGTCGCCCAACAGAGTATTAAACAGATTCATCGCTGCTTAACTTCGGTGATCTAGCAGGAATCAAATCTTTATTATTTTTGCTCAAAAACCAAGCCCTGGTGATATTTAATGTGTATATATATTTACTTTATCGTTGTTTTATTTTCAAAGTTTCCTCCGGACATACACATACACACAACTGCCCTTTATATATATATATATATATATATAGATGGATATATAGAATGAAACTGTGATAGATAGATAGATAGATAGATATGAACAGTTTGATATAGATAGATAGATGGATAGGTAGATATAATGAAACTGTGATATATATATATATATATAAGATTTTTGGATATTTGTTTGTTTATAGAAGCATTGTTGAATAAATTATTATTTATATTTTGCTTGAAGGCAATTATAATGCATGTATCGCATAAAATTCGATAATTATAGAAAATAATCTTGACAAGTGAATCCCGCAAAGGATGGCTCGCTATGCAGAACACCGTACAGACTGTTTCGACTTTATTAAGTCTCTTCAGCGATGTATACTAACGACTCCCCAGCGACAGGAATCGAAACCGGGACTTCACAGGCATAGTCAGAGACCATATCCGTTCGGCCGCCGGTACATAGCGATATATTGATAGATAAATAGATAGATAGGAACAGACTGAGATAGATAGATAGATAGATAGGAACAAGCTGAGACATATAGATATATGGATAGGTAGATATAATGAAACTGTGATAGATAGATAGATAGATAGATAAGAACAGACCGAGATAGATAGATTCTTTCAATGTGAATATGTATATGTCTGATTTCTGATGTTTGATAGGGTGTGTGTGTTTTTGTAACTTACTTTTTGTTTATAACGGTTGTATAATAACGGTTGAACGCTATGTTATTCTTGTCAATCCTTATATATACTAGCAATTATATGCACCCTCCGGGTGCAAGTATTTAAGTTTTAATATAATAAAATAGCATATTAAATTCGAAAAGCTAAAGAAACTGAATAAAAATGCAGATAAAAAGATTTGAAACAGAGGGGGTATGATTGAAAAATAGAACAACTTTGAAACTAACTCTTCCATCATTTTCCATTACTCCCGTCTTTCATTGGTAAATTTTCGTAATTTAACTATTTAGTTAAAATAGGAAGTAAAGAATAATATTACAGTCATTTCTTCTTGTTAATGGATTTCTTTTAAGATTTATCCCCGAGATTTTTGCTCATATTCAATAAGATAAAACCAAACAATTAGAAATCAATAGTACTAAGCATATATTTATTAAAATCAAATTTCTAATATCAATATGCAAATTAGCCTTCCCATTCACACTGTAAACCGCTATTGTGTTGTATATATAAATACAATTGCATGTTATTAGTATGTAGATATGGGCAACAGTCTTAATGATGTAAAACAATTTTATCAATAATTGAAGTTTAGATAAAAAATAAAATCAGGGAGCATGTGACGTAAATAACTAAAGGAATTGTGACTTGAGTAGTAATATAGTTTCGGTTACAGACAGAAAAACACACAATCTCCATTATAATAAGATATACATATTTTATTTCAGAATGCTTGTACAGCAATAGCTGCTCTACTCCATTATTTCTTCCTCGTTGTCTTCTTCACCATGTTGGCTGAAGGGATGGACATGACTATCGCTGTTACGTTGGTCTTTAATACAACATTCAACAGACTGCCAGGGTTACTGGCAATATGTTGGGGTAAGATATTTTTTATTATTTGTTAAATATATTACTTTGTCACGGGAAATTATTTGTATTGGATAGGAATACTTGATGACATATAAGTGTATGCAAGGAAGCGCGTGGTGTAATGGTTAAAGTCATGGGAAATGGACTCGTCGCCCCGAGTTCAAATCCTGGACATGGTAATTACATTTCACTTAGCGTTAATACCCTTGGGAAAGGTATGAATCCTACTCTCCCTCTAGCTATGGGTAAATAGCAGGGCAGACTGGGCTCTTTAACCATGGCTAGGTAACCAGTCTATGAGAAGGAAAACTCTGAATTCAAACCTGTTGAACTCCGCTTAAGAAATTGACCTTGTGTCGTATCCTGCTCGTGCGGAGGAGTTGGTAAATATATATAAGTGTATACATTAATACCTTTATAAGTAAAGTATATTGTTATTTATATTTTGAAGGCAATTACAATGCGTATATCGTATAACATTCGATGATTATTGAAAATAATCCTGACAAATCTGTGTGCTGGGTTCTCCGGTTCGATCTGTCTCGGAGGGAGATCATAGGTATACACTGCTGATGAGACCAAATAATAAGGTTGAAACAGCTGTACGGTCTTCCCCATATTGCACACGTTATTCGCCGAGTTTGCTTGTCATTATTATTTTCAATAATTATCGAATTTTATACAATGTACGCATTGTAATTGCCTTCAAATATATATATATATATATATATATATATATATATATATATATATACTTACCATCACCACCGCACGAGTGGGGTGTAACACAAGATCAATTTGTTAAGCGGAGTTTAACAACTTCTAATTCTGAGTTTTCCTTCTCTTATGCTGGTTGCCTAAACAAGGTCAGAAAGCAGAAAGGAGACCAGCACGATTCATACCTTTCCCAAAGGTATTCGCACTATGTAAAATGCAAACAGCCTTATTCAGGATTCAACTCAGGTCGATTGGTCTATTTCTTCCGACTCTAACCATTACACCACGCACCTCCATATAACTGTGCAAATTATTTGCGTTAAGAATAATCATAAAAAGCTATAATTTACTAAGGATGTATTAAGAATAATTAAATGAAGTTATGATTTACAAAGGACTATTAACGTTATCACATAATAAAGATGTCCTTAATTAGTCAGTGATACAAATCTACAAATCAATTTACTCTGGCCCCAGTAGCAACACTTAGAATCCAGAAAATGTCACTTTTCACGGGCTTTTCACAGACAGGTTTTAATAGTTAGACGAACCTTTTTTAATAAAAAAAAAGAACTATATTTTTAGAAAACTATAAATGACCCAATAAAGTAAAAAGAAAATTAAAAAACATTATTAATTCCAAAGCCTAGCCGATCAAATATCAAATTATTATACTATAATACAATATATAATAATTTAATGAAAATAATATACTATACATTTACTAAGTATAGTATATTATTTTTAAATCGAAGAGTGCAATGATTTGAAAGAATTAGGAAAAGAAAAGAAAACTAAATACAAATAAAAATTAAAACATACTTTTTGAATAGAATTTTGAATGTGTTTAAAAGATAACTATCAAATTACAGTTCTGGTTTTGGTAAAAATACAGAATAGCGCGCAAAACATAATATCATTAGAATCACATTTTACAAATAAATAACATTATATTACGGAAACTCCCGAAGGAACCTAATTTTAACCCATTTACTCGAGTGTCTCAATGCTTTCGGTTATTTACGTGAAATGTAATGCATTTTATACGTAATCAAATGGTATTATATCTTATGCTCTATTCTGCATTAGTATCATGATTTCATTTGTATTTCTAATATTAGAATAAAATGTCACTTTTCCCAGACATTTTTTCCATGCCACAGACAGTCGGATATTCTTCCCTAAGATTAAATAACTAAAATAAAAAAAAGAAAGAAAATTTGCACAGTGCAGATTTCTTTGAATAATTTTTGTTTTCAATTTTGAAATGTATGATTTTCTTACCTTTTACTTTCTTTTCCTTTTAAATATTTTCTAGTTGCACCGGCCATTATTGTGGGCACTGGCCTAGCAAGTACTGGATTCCACGGATTTGGTAATGATGTTTAGTAAGTTGAGACCCCAACTTTTATTAACTTTACTAGCAAATATATGCACCCTCCGGGTGGAAGTATTTAAGTTTTAATATAATAAAATATCATGTTAAATTACAAAAGCAAATGAAACTGAATAAGAATGCAGATAAAAAAGATTTGAAACAGAGGGGGTATGATTGAAAAATAGAACAACTTGGAAACTAACTCTTCTATCATTTTCCATTACTTCCGTCTTTCATTGGTAAATTTTCGTAATTTAACTATTTAGTTAAAATAGGAAGTAAAGGATAATATCACAGTTATTTCTTCTTGTTAATGAATTTCTTTTAATATTTATCCCCTAGATTTTTTTCTCATATTCATTAAGATAAAACCAAAAAAATTGAAGTCAATAATACTACGCACATATTCATTAAAATCATTTTTTAAAGATCAGTATGCAAATTAGCCTTCCCATTCACACTGTAAACCGCTATTTTGTTGGATATATAAATACAATTGCATATTAATAGTAAGTAGATATGGTCAACAGTATTAATGATATAAAACAATTTTATTAATGATTGAGGTTTAAATAAAAAAATAAAATCATAGAGAATATGATATAAATAACTAAGGGAATTGTGACTTGTATAGTGATATAGTTTCGGTTACAGACAGATAAATCTATAATCTCCATTATAATAAGATTTCTATAGAAAGTTATGTTATAATATATAAAGATGTCACCACTTTTGGAATTTGACCGAAGAAGGGGGTTACTCTAATATCGACATTCCCAAAATGAGAGTGGAAGGGACAGTTAAAAATTATCTGATTTTGGTGAGGGAGGCTGTGGGAGGGCAGGGAGTATACGAGCTGATACTTTATTTCACTTTATTTTAAAACTTCATTTCATCTTTCTTTCTTTCTCTCTTTTTTATACAAAATCTGACCAAAATCCAAGTTCCGAACTTTTAAGTACCACAAAAAATTAAAAAGATAAATGAGGGGACAGGTACTCCTGTTATATACTGACGTTTTCACGGTACCAAATCGATATAATGTTGTATACTCTTTCTTACTTCTTTACTTCTTACTTGCTTCTATATCTTGGACATTTATTCTTCTGTCCGGCTTTGGTTCTTCTTCTATCATCTTAACTTGGTCTGGTCTAGCGTCTGGTGTTGACTTGGGGATTCCGGTCTGGTCTTCTATTGGGGATTTCTCTTTATCAGAAGCCCTGTGCCATTGTTAGTTTTTTGGTAATAAACACAAGACTTCGATTTACTTGATGTTACTTTATTTGTAAATCCCCGAATCAGACATCTGCGCAAATCCTACGAACTCGGCTTCTAACTTCTAACTGAATCTTACTTAGTATCCTTAAACCGGAAGACAGGGTCTTTTATGCCTTCCGGTTCTCACGATTTATCCCTGGAAGGCAAGTTGAGAGTGAGGTCAAGCGCCGTCACTCACCCTCAATGCCATCAGCTGCACTAATCACCATTATGATTTCTACACTATTGCCATAAATATTAGGTGACTAATAATTATGTAACATTCCCTGAGGGTTCGTCTCCTGGGAACAGGCGATTTATTTTACTGAAAGGCAGGTGATCAAATTTAATTTCTGAACTCTAAAGTAAAAGAAAAGAATATAATCTTGGGCATAATTTCTGTTGAGTTTGATTTTTCATTTGACTTAGACTAATATTGGCATGCTGATTTTAAAACTACACTCTGTTTTCTTCTAACTCGTCAAGCTTTTCATTCCAGCTTAATCTCATAATAAGCACAATTGTATTACCGCCCTGTCGGCTGGGGCGTTAGAATACACAGACTGCACCTCTGCAGAGGGGTAAGACTCCCCCAATGGGGCCACCTATTGGCCGTGGGTGGCGACCCGTGATGCTTAAGGATAGAGCCCAGGTGGATGAGCAGTTCATGACATGCAATACTCCACTTTGGCCCTATCTTGGGCTAGACGGGCGGTCGGAGAGCCCCCCCCCGATCAATCGGCTGGTCACGTCAAGCCCTAGCACCTATATGATTTTCCCAACCCTATTGCCCTTATGGCAAGCCCAACCCCTTTTTATCATATGGGTGCTAGAAGGCGGTGACTGAGGGTCTACATGTCCTGGGAATGACGTTAAACTCTATCTGATGGTGAGGTTCCAGTTCTGGAGGTTCGGGGAATGTGGAGCACCCCTTCATCACCATTGCTCCCTGGTCCACTCTGACCCGGAGTGGTAGTACCTGTTAGGGTCCCATCTATGGGTTAAATAGAAAAATGTATTTATAAAAAAATTGTATTATCCATTAAGAATTGATTTATTTCAAAACTTTATCGGCATTAAATGACCCACTGAGGTTGATATGCCGTAAAACAAAACAAACCAAACAAACCAAATGATTTAGAGGCTTGTTTGCAACTCTTTCAAATCAACAAAAATGAACTTTTGCGTAAATAGGTGACAATGAATGAAACACGGATCTACTACTTTACACCGGAGTCAAATCGGCAGTCAGCTGAGTGGACAGCAGCAGTTGGCTAATTTGTTCACTTTTTTGAAGATTTTATTATTTATTTACTGGAATAGCACGTCATTCATTTTCAAACAATTTCGAAAATGAATATTCTAAATTTCTATCTTTGACTATTTTCAATTGTATTGTTTGTCTGTAAGTAATAGGACTGGTCAACTGATTGCGTTGATTATTTTATTGAAAATGAAGGAGAATTCTTCAGATCCGGTGGCTAAGTTGATTCCCAGTCAAAAAAGCAAACATCAACACATTTGTGAAACTGGTCTATTTTGCATATTTTAAATAAAAACTTGGTGATTGAAACAAGTTTTGGGCCCTTCACAAGATGTGCGAGCTGTGTGTTGAGAGATTAAGGATGTGAATCAAGGGAACACGTGATAAGTTGGCATTTGATATATTTTCAATCCAATTTCAAATTATCTTATTATAATGGAGATTGTGTGTTTTTATGTCTGTAACCGAAACTATATTACTACTCAAGTCAAAATTCCCTTAGTTATTAATGTCCCTTTCCCAATGATTTTATTTTAATTTAAACCTCAATTATTAATAAAATTGTTTTACATTATTAATACTGTTAACCATATCTACATACTAACAACATGCAATTTTATTTATATATACAACAAAATAGTGGTTTACAATGTGAACGGGAAGGCTAATTTGCATATTGATATTAAAAATTTGATTTTAATAAATATGTGCTTAGTATTATTGATTTCTAATTGTTTGGTTTTATTCTAATGAATATAAGCAAAAGTCTCTTCAATGAATCTTAAATGAAATCCCTTAACAAGAAAAAATAACTGTCATTTTATTCTTTACTTCCTCTTTTAACTAAATACTTAAATTAGAAAAAATAACAATGAAAGACGAGAGTGATGGAAGAGTAAGTTTCAGTTGTTCTATTTATCGATTATACCTGCCCTCTGTTTCAAATCTTTTTATCTGCATTCTTATTTAGTTTCATTAGCCTTTCTAATTTGATATAATATTTTATTACATTAAAACTTAAATACTTGCACCCGGAGGGTGCATATATTTTGCTAGTACCTATAATTTGGCGTGACCCAAAATATCATTGCCCAAACTGTTACTTTGTTTAATGAAAACCTCCGCATACAACAAGAAAAAAAAATGTAAAATTGAGTATCTACCATCATCTATACGTCAAGTGGCCCATTGAGCTGAAATCCCAGTGCCAGTTTACGTTCAAACTGCCTCTCTTGAATGTCTCAATTATGATGAAGAAGTCAGTGACAGCAATAATGTAATATATTGCCTGGTCAATCGGTTGCACCTGGAGACCGGGCTGCGCGCAGGAAGTGCGTGGGTGTCAAGTGCGAGCCTATATCTCATACATATTTACTAACCCCTCCGCACGAGCAATTTTTTTGACATGTACTTTGAATGATTAGCTCAGTCGGTAGAGTGTCCGCCTAGTAAACACAAGGGTCCTGGTTCAATGTTGTTGATTTTTTCTGTATTTTTCCAATAAGTATTGGTTCGAAGAATTTCAAGCAAACAATGGCAAAGTGCTGGTTGATAGAACCAAAGAGAGAAATAAAATAGTCTTCTGGCAGACTCTGAAGACTGCCGAATATTTTCGTTAGGTCAAACCCAGACTAAAAGTTTTGAGGTAGAATAAACGCCACCACACAAGCAAATCCCATTCAAACTTACGTTAAATACAGAATATTTCTCATTTTAAATATTATACGATATATATATATATATATATATATATATATATATATATATAGTTAGTGCCTTTCTTAAAACTTCCCAAATAGAGATTCTTTTATATATATATATATATATATATATATATATATATATATATATATATATATATATATATATAAAGAATCTCTGTTTGGGAAGTTTTAAGAAAGGCACTAACTCAACCTCCAAATCATTCATCCTCGTCCAAATATTCAACTTTAACACAGCTCCTGCCATCATGTCAAAGATTTATAGAAATGGACTTGGTGAGCCAAGTTCAAATCCTAGACTTGGCAGTCTGCATGTCATATATACTTAAATACGTGAAACTATTAGTTACGATTGTTTTGAATTTTTTGTTTGAATATATTTTTTACTAGCGTTTAAATATATAATGCATGTTTTTGTGAGTAAGTAAATTTTATTTTTATATTTACAGCTGCTGGTTGACCCCTGATAGCAAGGTCATTTGGTCTTTCATCATCCCAGCTTTAATAATCGTTTTGGTTTGTAACTAAATCATTTATGACTGATATTAATGTTATTTATATATACTAGCAAATATATGCACCCTCCGTAGGGTGCAAGTATTTAAGTTTTGATATAATAAATATTTTTTATTAAATTAGAAAGGCTTATTAAACTAAATAAGAATGCAGATAAAAAGATTTGAAACAGAGTGAGTTAATCGAAAAAACAGAACAACTGAAACTTACTCTTCCATCACTCTCGTCTTTCATTGTTATTTTTTTCTAATTCAAGTATTTAGTTATAATAGGAAGTAAAGAATAAAATGACAGTTATTTTATCTTGTTAATGGATTTCATTTAGATTTATTGAAGAGATTTTTGCTTATATTCATTAAAATAAAACCAAACAGTTAGAAATCAATAATACTAAGCACATATTTATTAAATTCGACTTTTTATATTAATATGCAAATTAGCCTTCCAGTTCACACTGTAACAGCTATTTTGTGTATATAAATATAATTGCATGTTGTCAGTATGTAGACATGGTTAACAGTATTAATAAAGTAAGACAATTTATTAATAATTGAGGTTTAGATAAAAATAAATCATGGAGAATGTGATGTCAATAACTAAGAGAATTGTGACTTGAGTAGGAATATAGTTTCGGTTACAGAGAGAAAAACACACAATCTCCATTATAATAAGATAGTGTTGTACCGGCCGTTCCTACAGTGGAGAATATACACCGGTTCTCACTATAAATAGTGAGACACCGAGTGAAAAGGTTGTACTGTTACCGTTTAGCGGGAAGCTAGCCGTTCTTGTACCTTATTGTAAATACACTTGTCTCATTTTACCCTACCTCGACTTGACTTCTTTTTTTACTGTTTAATTAACATTTCCAGTTCTGGAGGTTCGGGGAATGTGGAGCACCCCTTCATCCACCATTGCTCCCTGGTCCACTCTGACCCGGAGTGGTAGTACCTGTTAGGGTCCCATCTATGGGTTAAATAGAAAAATGTATTTATAAAAAAATTGTATTATCCATTAAGAATTGATTTATTTCAAACTTTATCGGCATTAAATGACCCACTGAGGTTGATATGCCGTAAAACAAAAACAAAACCAAACAAACCAAATGATTTAGAGCTTGTTTGCAACTCTTTAAAATCAACAAAAATGAACTTTTGCGTAAATAGGTGACAATGAATGAAACACGGATCTACTACTTTACACCGGAGTCAAATCGGCAGTCAGCTGAGTGGACAGCAGCAGTTGGCTAATTTGTTCACTTTTTTGAAGATTTTATTATTTATTTACTGGAATAGCACGTCATTCATTTTCAAACAATTTCGAAAATGAATATTCTAAATTTCTATCTTTGACTATTTTCAATTGTATTGTTTGTCTGTAAGTAATAGGGACTGGTCAACTGATTGCGTTGATTATTTTATTGAAAATGAAGGAGAATTCTTCAGATCCGGTGGCTAAGTTGATTCCCGTCAAAAAAGCAAACATCAACACATTTGTGAAACTGGTCTATTGCATATTTTAAATAAAAACTTGGTGATTGAAACAAGTTTTGGGCCCTTCACAAGATGTGCGAGCTGTGTGTTGAGAGATTAAGGATGTGAATCAAGGGAACACGTGATAAGTTGGCATTTGAATATTTTCAATCCAATTTCAAATTATCTTATTATAATGGAGATTGTGTGTTTTTATGTCTGTAACCGAAACTATATTACTACTCAAGTCAAAATTCCCTTAGTTATTAATGTCCCTTTCCCAATGATTTTATTTTAATTTAAACCCTCAATTATTAATAAAATTGTTTTACATTATTAATACTGTTAACCATATCTACATACTAACAACATGCAATTTTATTTATATATACAACAAAAATAGTGGTTTACAATGTGAACGGGAAGGCTAATTTGCATATTGATATTAAAAATTTGATTTTAATAAATATGTGCTTAGTATTATTGATTTCTAATTGTTTGGTTTTATTCTAATGAATATAAGCAAAAGTCTCTTCAATGAATCTTAAATGAAATCCCTTAACAAGAAAAAAATAACTGTCATTTTATTCTTTACTTCCTCTTTTAACTAAATACTTAAATTAGAAAAAATAACAATGAAAGACGAGAGTGATGGAAGAGTAAGTTTCAGTTGTTCTATTTATCGATTATACCTGCCCTCTGTTTCAAATCTTTTTATCTGCATTCTTATTTAGTTTCATTAGCCTTTCTAATTTGATATAATATTTTATTTACATTAAAACTTAAATACTTGCACCCGGAGGGTGCATATATTTGCTAGTACCTATAATTTGGCGTGACCCAAAATATTCATTGCCCAAACTGTTACTTTGTTTAATGAAAACCTCCGCATACAACAAAGAAAAAAAATTGTAAAATTGAGTATCTACCATCATCTATACGTCAAGTGGCCCATTGAGCTGAAATCCCAGTGCCAGTTTACGTTCAAACTGCCTCTCTTGAATGTCTCAATTATGATGAAGAAGTCAGTGACAGCAATAATGTAATATATTGCCTGGTCAATCGGTTGCACCTGGAGACCGGGCTGCGCGCAGGAAGTGCGTGGTGTCAAGTGCGAGCCTATATCTCATACATATTTACTAACCCCTCCGCACGAGCAATTTTTTGACATGTACTTTGAATGATTAGCTCAGTCGGTAGAGTGTCCGCCTAGTAAACACAAGGGTCCTGGTTCAATGTTGTTGATTTTTTCTGTATTTTTCCAATAAGTATTGGTTCGAAGAATTTCAAGCAAACAATGGCAAAGTGCTGGTTGATAGAACCAAAGAGAGAAATAAAATAGTCTTCTGGCAGACTCTGAAGACTGCCGAATATTTTCGTTAGGTCAAACCCAGACTAAAAGTTTTGAGGTAGAATAAACGCCACCACACAAGCAAATCCATTCAAACTTACGTTAAATACAGAATATTTCTCATTTTAAATATTATACGATATATATATATATATATATATATATATATATATATATATATTAGTGCCTTTCTTAAAACTTCCCAAATAGAGATTCTTTATATAATATATATATATATATATATATATATATATATATATATATATATATATATATAAAGAATCTCTGTTTGGGAAGTTTTAAGAAAGGCACTAACTCAACCTCCAAATCATTCATCCTCGTCCAAATATTCAACTTTAACACAGCTCCTGCCATCATGTCAAAGATTTATAGAAATGGACTTGGTGAGCCAAGTTCAAATCCTAGACTTGGCAGTCTGCATGTCATATATACTTAAATACGTGAAACTATTAGTTACGATTGTTTTGAATTTTTTGTTTGAATATATTTTTTTACTAGCGTTTAAATATATAATGCATGTTTTTGTGAGTAAGTAAATTTTATTTTTATATTTACAGCTGCTGGTTGACCCCTGATAGCAAGGTCATTTGGTCTTTCATCATCCCAGCTTTAATAATCGTTTTGGTTTGTAACTAAATCATTTTATGACTGATATTAATGTTATTTATATATACTAGCAAATATATGCACCCTCCGTAGGGTGCAAGTATTTAAGTTTTGATATAATCAAATATTTTATTAAATTAGAAAGGCTTATTAAACTAAATAAGAATGCAGATAAAAAGATTTGAAACAGAGTGAGTATAATCGAAAAAATAGAACAACTGAAACTTACTCTTCCATCACTCTCGTCTTTCATTGTTATTTTTTCTAATTCAAGTATTTAGTTATAATAGGAAGTAAAGAATAAAATGACAGTTATTTTATCTTGTTAATGGATTTCATTTAAGATTTATTGAAGAGATTTTTGCTTATATTCATTAAAATAAAACCAAACAGTTAGAAATCAATAATACTAAGCACATATTTATTAAATTCGACTTTTTTATATTAATATGCAAATTAGCCTTCCAGTTCACACTGTAAACAGCTATTTTGTTGTATATATAAATATAATTGCATGTTGTCAGTATGTAGACATGGTTAACAGTATTAATAAAGTAAGACAATTTTATTAATAATTGAGGTTTAGATAAAAATAAAATCATGGAGAATGTGATGTCAATAACTAAGAGAATTGTGACTTGAGTAGGAATATAGTTTCGGTTACAGAGAGAAAAACACACAATCTCCATTATAATAAGATAGTGTTGTACCGGCCGTTCCTACAGTGGAGAATATACACCGGTTCTCACTATAAATAGTGAGACACCGAGTGAAAAGGTTGTACTGTTACCGTTTAGCGGGAAGCTAGCCGTTCTTGTACCTTATTGTAAATACACTTGTCTCATTTTACCCTACCTCGACTTGACTTCTTTTTTTACTGTTTAATTAACATCATAACATATATCAATACGTTTGTTCCTTAATTTTCCGACCGTTATCATCTTCAACGGCCTCTGGTTAAAAATCAGACCGCTCAAATCGAAAGGCAAAAAAATCTAAATTCAGGTGTTGCCTATAGGTAGAATACTTTTTTTGAGTTTTGTCCTCTCGGTTAAATAATGGACCATTCCGTTTTTATTATTAAAAAAGTAAGGGAAGAAAAAGGACTCGCTATACAGAAAAATATACGAAAGAAAGAAAGAAAGGGAGGCAGAAAGCAATGGAAAGATAGAGAGAGTGGATTTTCGTGCGGAAGCAATAACGCTAATCTATTTCAATCGAACATAATGAAAAGATGGAAAGAAAGAAAAAATGAGTGACAGATTTAAATAAAAATTATTATACTTTTATGGAACTATTTTTCATTAGCAATAAGTAAATATATCAAACGTTGTAATCATCAAATTATCATACTGTGGTATATCCAAAGGTCCTGCTAGTATATAATGGTTATTCCTAATTGTATTAATAGCTTTAATAATCATTTTGGTTTGTAATTAAATAATTTGTTTTTATCCCTCTGTTATTTATTCAAATTTGATTATATGTCCTTACAATAATATTGATAGGAACATAATGTTATGACTGATATTAGTGTTATTTATATATACATCAATACTCTGGTTTCTTAATTTTCCGACCGTTATCATCTAGCAACACCCTCTTGTTAAAAATCAGAGAGTCCAAATTGTCCAAGATGAATTCAAACATGTAAATCCTGATTATCTGGTGTTGCCTGTATGCCGAATACTTATTTCTTCTGAGTAGGAAACCCTCAGCTAATAATGGACCATTACATTTTTATTATTAAAAAGGGGAGAAAAAAGACACGCTATACAGAAAAATGTGAGAAAAGAAGAAAGAAATGCAGAAAGTAATGGAAAGATAGAAAGAGTTGATGTTCACGTGGAAACGATAACGCTATTGTTTTTCAATTGATTATAACGAAAAGATGTAAAGAAGGAAAGAAAGAAAAAAAATGAGCGACCGAGTTAAATCAAGATTATTATACTTTTTTATGGAACTATATATTGCAATATCAAACGTTGTAATAATCAAATTATCATACTGCGGTATATTCACAGGTCCTGCTATATATAATAGTTAGTCCTAATTGTATTAATCATTTTCAATATTACAAATATTTATTTGCAAATCGTCGTCATTTTTTGTACTGATTTCTGTTTGAAAATAAAAGATTTTTCTCAAAAGACATTAGGAAGTGATAACAATGTCATATTTATCGGATGGTTGCTATGATTGTTAATATTTAATACATTTCCTAACCGACGAAATATTTGAGATTATTTCTTTTTCATATTCTATCATTGCCAACTTATTAATCTTTTGGAATTGAATATTTATTTATTTTATATTTCAGGCCAATATTGTGTGCGCAGTGTGTATTGTAAAGGCTCTATTCTCTTCCTACTGCATGTTAGATAAAAGTGTCAAAGAACGTTTAAAGTGAGTTTGGTTTCTTCTTGAATTGTCAGTAATTTATGAGGAAGTGCGTCCTGGTCTCCTGCCTCAAAGATTGCTACCCGTTGACTGTCAAAATAACAACCCCAGCTCGTCGTAATTCTTGTTTATTTATCGTAATTTGTCGTAATTCTTGTTTAGATATGAAGATGGATATATAGTTTTGAATAGACTGAGATAGATAGATAGATAGATAGATAGATAAACAAATAAAATAATATAGAGAGATACGAACAAATGGAGATAGATATTTTCGACAAGTAAATGTATTGGGGGTGGCGCTTCTTTTTTTGTCGTAATTCTTGTTTATTTAAACTAAAAACAAGACATTAAACAAAGATGAATGAAAAAAATCTTAGTATTTAAAGTAATATAGATAAATATGAACAAATTGAGATAGATAGATAGAGAGAGAGAGAGATATGCAGATGGATAGTTTTGAATAGACTGAGATGGGTCGTTATTTTAATAGTCACCAGGTAGCAATTTTTGAGGCAGAAGACCGGGACGCACTTCCTCATAAATTACCAAATTGTCTACAAATATCTAATAATATTTTGTGTTCAGCTCATGAAGTATCCATTTTGGCAAGCTTTTATTTATTTCTTAACTCTAGTTATTGTTGACTTTTTTGGGTATATAAGGTGTCTGATAGCTCCTACTTATAGACTAGGCGAGATCATGTGATCATTTTCTTGGCCAATCACTGGCAGTACTCTGAGGCTGATACAACATTAACCGACCCTACTGGTGATAATTACTGCGACGTTCATTGACTACGGACATAGGATTAAATCACTGGACCTTTACCAATACGCAGGATAGGACTTATACGCTTGCCTAAGTATCACCAAAAGATTCCATAACACAGGACTTTCTATAACCCCTTTTTAACTGACCAATGATGGCATTTAAAAACTCTACAGTTATAATCCTCAATTTCAAGAGGACGTTTATCTCGGTACCATTACAAAATATATGTTAAGTTTTTATGGGCCATCCTTTGGCATTAAAGCAGCAGCGATTGTCCAGTGGTATTGGGTCCCTGGTAAAGAGTCCCTCGATAATACATCCTTTGGTTCCTCTGGTAAAGAGTTCTCAGTTCCTGGTAAAGAGTCCTTTGATAATGAATCCTTTGGTCTCAGTTCCTGGTAAAGAGTCCTTCAATCATGAATACTTTGGTCACTCGGGTAAAGAGTTCTCAGTTCCTGGTAAAGAGTTCTTCGATAGTGAATCATTTGGTCCCTCGGGTAAAGAGTTCTCAGTTCCTGGTAAAGAGCCCTTCGGTAATGAATCCTTTGGTTCCTCTGGTAAAGAGTTCTCATTTCCTGGTAAATAGTCCTTCAATAATGAATCCTTTGGTCACTCGGGTAAAGAGTTCTCAGTTCCTGGTAAAGAGTCCTTCGATAATGAATCCTTTGGTCACTCGGGTATGACAATTAAGCACATATTCTCCAAAAATTGTCGGCTAAAAGCCATATCATAAATAAACACATTTTTCTTTACTTACTTTCATACTGTCGTGCCACAAATCACCAAAAAAAGTGGAATATAACTGAGTTCAAAACAAACGAAAAATCTGGAAGGGCCAACTGGTGTAATGGATAGAATCCCCGCCTGTCAGCTTGGCTGCCGAGGTTTCGAGGCACACACGGAGCAGTCTCCCACGTCTATAACCTTGTTGATGAGACCTAATAGGTCTAAATGTACATAAAGGGATTGACATTTTCTCGATTTGTTTAGCTTACATTTGAACATATATGACCGCCTAAATTCATTAATTATTATAAATAAATTTATGATAATATATATATATATATATATATATATATATATATATATATATATTAATGTCTGATTTATTTTTACATATCATATTAGATTTAGACAGTGAAATATATATGATTTTTTGAAATTAAATCTAAATTGGTTACATTCATTACTGACAAGTTATCATTACAACAACACTGTATTTAACTTATTTTATTCTTATTTGGCTTATGAACATTTTAAAGTATCTACTTACCCAACCCAGAAGGGCAATAGAGTTGGGAAAATCATATAGGTGCTAGGGCTTGACGTGACCAGCCGATTGATCGGAGGGGGCCTCTCCGACCGCCCGTCTAGCCCAAGATAGGGCCAAAGTGGAGTATTGCATGTCATGAACGGCTCATCCACCTGGGCTCTATCCTTAAGCATCACGGGTCGCCACCTTTTGCATCTTTTTGAATATATGTTTCTTTAATTTTCAAATGTATTTTTTTTCGTCTTCTTTTTTCGTCTTTCATGCTAAATCACTTGCTTACTTAGTTCGACAAACTGTGAGTTCGATTCTCATTGAATGCTTCCTACTTTTAGTCATGTATCACTTTATTTTTATTGGGATTATATGACCTTTAGGCACCCCTTTTTGATCTTGATTAAGAAAGGACATGTTTTTCTTTTACACCGTTGTTTAAACAGATGATTTTTAGATTTCTTTTGAAATTATAAAACTAACCCCTAACCCTAACCCTAACCCCTAACAAACAACCGGATATTGACGATGTGAATTAAAAACATGTCCTTTCTTACTCGGGATAAAAAAGGGGTGCCTAAAGGTAATATGAACATTTTAAAGTATGTACTTACCCAACCCATCCACACGAGAAGGTTGCGGACTCAATGTCAATTTTTGAAACAAAGTTTAACAGGATTGAATTCAGAGTTTTTTTCTCCTCTACTGATTGCCACGCCAAACAAAGGGCCCAGTATTCCCGCATATACAGTGGAATGAGAACGGTTTTGTATATAAGATTCGGTTTGAAATTAGTTAGTTCAACAAACAATAAGTTTAGTGAGTTCGATTCTCACTGAGTGCTTCCTACTTGTACCAAACTAAGATGAATGATTTTTGTTTTTTCCCCCAAGAACCGGTGCCCGGGCCATTGGAATCCTAACGCCATTACTGGGGTTTACCTGGATATTTGGTATATTTGCTGTCAATGAAGAGACGGTAGTTTTCGAATATATATTTACCGTGACCAGTTCATTTCAGGTAAGTTCTTTTAACAATTTATCTTTCAATAATATGATTTTAAAAAGAATATGAAATACATTGTATTAATGATTCTGCTATTACTAGTGCTTTTTTTTTCTAGGAATATTTTCTGTTACTCTAAGTTTGTATAAGTTATTTGCTTACAATACCACAAGAACTTGCTATGTCAAGTAGCATCTTCATTTCTATAGTTGCATAATTAACTGTCACGTAAACTTAAATGAAAATCAATTCCCCCATTTAAGATAACTTTTATGAAGAAACTATTCTGCAATAAACAATATGTAATAAACTTCATTATTTTACATGTATATGGAGAAAATAATTATCTCCTTTGGAGAGTGGTTGTTTCCGTTGTGTGCCTCAAAGAATATCACATGACAATCACAGAAAATAATTGTAGTCCTATTTTGTCTCTGATCTTTGTCTCAATTTAAACAATTTTCTTTTGCAGGGACTTTTCATCTTCATAACTTATTGCATCTTCAACAAGCGGGCAAGTATTTATTTACGATAGCGTAGCTAAAAAATGATAACCAGTATATTTAATTTCTGTAGTATTCCACCGTCCTGTCGGCTGGGGCGTTAGAATGCACCGACTGCACCTCTGCAGAAGGGTAAGACTCCCCCAATGGGGCCACCTGTTGGCCCTGGTGGCGGCCCGTGATGCTTAAGGATAGAGTCCAGGTGGATGAGCAGTTCATGACATGCAATACTCCACTTTGGCCCTATCTTGGGCTAGACGGGCAGTCGGAGAGGCCCCCTCCGATCAACCGGCTGGTCACGTCAAGCCCTAGCACCTATATGATTTTCCCAATCCTATTACCCTTATGCCTCACCCGCTTCGACCACTGGACCGGTGAGATGGTAAATTAATAGCGTCGATCCCAGAGGGCCATCCCTCCAGGCAATACATGCGCCCTTGACTTAAAGGGACAGGGCTGGGTTTATTGCCCAGCGCCTGAGGCGCCCCCCTTCAGGGAATGCCGACAGGATCGACGCAATTTTTCCACCTGCCACCCATGAGTCTCAGCTTGAGGGTGGTCCCACATAAATAGGGCCTTCGTGCCTGACCCGATACGAGTGGGGTACTGGGAAAATAAAACCCTTATGGCAAGCCCCAACCTCTTTTTATCATATGGGTGCTAGAAGGCGGTGGCTGCGGGTCTACATGTCCTGGGAATGACGTTAAACTCTATCTGATGGTGAGGTTCCCGTTTTGGAGGTTTGGGGAATGTGGAGCGACCCTTCATCACCATTGCTCCCTGGTTCACTCTGACCCGGAGTAGTAGTACCTGTTAGGGTCCCATCTATGGGTTAAATAGAAAAACATGAGTTAATAAAAAAAAATTGTATTATCCATTAGGAATTGATTTTTCAAAACTTTATCGGCATTAAATGACCCATTGAGGTTGATATGCCACAAAACAAAATAAACAAGTCATGTATTATCCCAGCACTTAGTGTGGACACTTATTCTAAAGACACCAGTGGAAGGGAACAATAAGCAGTACTTACCTTGATATACAATGTAGTGAAGCGGGTCCGAACTCGATGCGTAGTCAGTAGCGTCGCAACCACCTTCCGTCATTCCGTTGCTGCGCATGAGCGGGGTGGGTCGTTTTGTGACCCTTAGTAATTTGAATAGATTAGCCGCTAGCGGTAATTATGAACTTTTGTTTAGTAAATTAGGGTGTGCCAGAAAAAAACAGAACCCACAATTTTGTAATAAAACTGTTAATTTTAACTGGGGGGGGGGGTTGTGGTTAGGGTTTGTGTTTAGGGTTAGGGTTGGGGTTTGGATTGGGGTTAGTGTTAGGGTTTGGGTTTTGGTTCTGTTTTTTTCTGGGTTAAACTGTACATGGTGACCCAGAAAATAAAGAACCCAAATTATTTATTTATTCTCCCATTAACCTCAACCTAAACCTTAAAACCCCAACCTTAACCCTAACCCTAACTAAAATTAACAGTATTATTACAAAATTTGTGGGTTCTGCATTTTTTGGGACACCCTAATTTACTAAAGAAAAGTTCATAATTACCCCGCTAGCTTATTAAAAAGAAACCTATTTTGAAAACAGGGCAGTCAGACTTTGTGTTCGAAACATGTTTGCAGTCGATTTTGTGTTCCAGACGTTTATTTTCAAATTCCATATTCAATATAGTATCCTACCATAAAAAGTGGACACTTATTCAAATTACCTTTGATACCATCTTAAAAAGGTAACACTTTTACCGCTTGATATTGACACAAATTTGATACCATCTTAAAATGGTAACACTTTTACCGCTTGATATTGACACAATCAAATTACCTTTGATACCATCTTAATATGGTAACCACACTTTACCGCTGGATATTGACACAATCAAATTACCTTTGATACATCTTAAAATGGTAACACTTTTACCGCTTGATATTGACACAATCAAATTACCTTTGATAACTTCTTAAAATGGTAACACTTTTACCGCTTGATATTGACACAATCAAATTACCTTTGATACCATCTTAAAATGGTAACTCTTTTACCGCTTTATATTGACACAATCAAATTACCTTTGATAACTTCTTAAAATGGTAACACTTTTACCGCTTGATATTGACACAATCAAATTACCTTTGATAACTTCTTAAAATGGTAACACTTTTACCGCTTGATATTGACACAATCAAATTACCTTTGATACCATCTTAAAATGGTAACACTTTTACCGCTGGATATTGACACAATCAAATTACCTTTGATACCATCTTAAAATGGTAACACTTTTACCGCTTGATATTGACACAATCAAATTACCTTTGATACCATCTTAATATGGTAACACTTTTACCGCTTGATACCAAAATGAAATTACCTTTGATAACATCTTAAAATGGTAACGCTTTTACCGCTTGATATTGACACAATCAAATTACCTTTGATAACATCTTAAAATGGTAACACTTTTACCGCTTGATATTGACACAATCAAATTACCTTTGATAACATCTTAATATGGTACACTTTTACCGCTGGATATTGACACAATCAAATTACCTTTGATACCATATTAAAATGGTAACACTTTTACCGCTTGATATTGACACAATCAAATTACCTTTGATAACTTCTTAAAATGGTAACACTTTTACCGCTTGATATTGACACAATCAAATTACCTTTGATACCATCTTAAGATGGTAACACATTTACCGCTTGATATTGACACAATCAAATTACCTTTGATACCATCTTAAAATGGTAACACTTTTACCGCTTGATATTGACACAATCAAATTACCTTTGATACCATCTTAAATGGTAACACTTTTACCGCTTGATATGAAATTACCTTTGATAACATCTTAAAATGGTAACACTTTTACCGCTGATATTGACGATATTGGTAACACATATTGACACAATCAAATTACCTTTGATACCATCTTAAAATGGTAACACTTTTACCGCTTGATATTGACACAATCAAATTACCTTTGATACCATCTTAAAATGGTAACACTTTTACCGCTTGATATTGACACAATCAAATTACCTTTGATACCATCTTAAAATGGTAACACTTTTACCGCTTGATATTGACACAATCAAATTACCTTTGATACCATCTTAAAATGGTAACACTTTTACCGCTTGATATTGACACAATCAAATTACCTTTGATACCTTAAAATGGTAACACTTTACCGCTTTATATTGACACAATCAAATTACCTTTGATAATGGTAACACTTTTACCGCTTGATATTGACACAATCAAATTACCTTTGATATCTTAAAATGTAACACTTTTACCGCTTGATATTGACACAATCAAATTACCTTTGATACCATCTTAAAATGGTAACACTTTTTACCGCTTGATATTGACACAATCAAATTACCTTTGATACCATCTTAAAATGGTAACACTTTACCGCTTGATATTGACACAATCAAATTACCTTTGATAACATCTTAAATGGTAACACTTTTACCGCTTGATTATTACACAATCAAATTACCTTTGATACCATCTTAAAATGGTAACACTTTTACCGCTTGATATTACGACAATCAAATTACCTTTGATACCATTTTAATTTTCTTACCTATTAGATATGAGGGATATTGAAAAGTTATCGCTAAACCAATAAATATTTTTCTGTATTTTTTGTTTTAGAAGACTTGAATAAACTTGAAAAAAAAACTATTAGTGAAATGAGTTGAACAGCAAAAGGAATATGTTCAATAGAATTTACATCACTCATCTAAAAATTATTTCTTTTTTTTTTTCTGGTGAAACAGACAACCTTTCAGCACAGATTTGTATTTAACTCAAACTTGTATGAAAAGCATTAAATCCGTTTAAATCATTTTGACTGAATGGAAACCAACAAGGATGTGGATAAAATGCCCAACGGATTTTGTCAAGGGGGGGGTATAAAACTGGATTTTACAAACATGTGACTGATAATTACCTACTTTTATTTTTCAGTTAAGAGGTGGAGGTCAATCTTCCAATAAGACTGCAGGTGAGTTTAATTCTCTTTTATACTTAGCACTGTACTTATAAGAAACTACCTGTGAACATGACGTAGAATACACCCACATCATCCCTTGTTGAAAAGAAATACATTGTCCTTTTACCAGACAAAATTTCATTTATTGAGTTATTAGAGCGTTCGGCTAGGTAATACCAAGGTTCATGGTTCGATACCGGCTCTCGCCATCTCAGCTTATGAGTAGCACAGGGATCTGTGCGATAAAGTGAGGAGAAATACATTGTCCTTTTACCAGACAAAATGTTCTGGTAAACCGCATCTGATAATTAGGCTCAAGTATTGCGGTGTGCTTACGGCCACATCACGCTGAGAACACCGGTTCTCGTCCGATCACTGAAGTTAAGCAGCGTAGAGCCTGGTCAGTATTTGGATGGGTGACCGCTCGGGAATACCAGTTTCTGTAAGAATTATTCTTTCAGGGCCGAGTTAGCTCAGTCGGTAGAGCATTAGGCTAGAAACCACAAGGTTCCTAGTTCGATACCGGTCCTCGCCAACTCAGCGTATGAGTAGCATAGTGATCTGTGCGGTAAAGTAAGGAGCTGATGGTAGGTAGTGCGCTCCACCTCAGACGCAAAAAACAATCTCCTTGGTCTATCGCTAGTGAAAAAGGGATATACTCCCTCGCTGATTGGCTGATACCGACATTAAGCCGTCCCGACGACTTTTACTTTTATTGCGGTTTAGCTCATACGGTAGAGCGTTCGGCTAGGAATCCCAAGGTTCCTGGTTTGATACTGGCCCTCGCCAACTCAGCGTATGAGTAGCACAGGAATATGTGCGATAAAGTGAGAAGCTGATGGTAGGTGTGCGCTCCACCTCAGACGCCAAAATAATATCCTTGGTCTAGCGCTAGTGAAAAGTCGATGGAATACCTTGCTGTCTGGCTGATACCGATGTTAGATTTAAAAGTATTCTGATTACTTGGAAGGTTTAGTGACTTCCCACGCGGGTACATATAAGTACAAGTAATATTACATCAAAGTTATGCGGTGTAACAAAGATAGACTTTAATAGTGAACACATGGAAATACATTCAGGACATATAATACATATAGACCTTAAAAGGTATACACAAAAGATATACATAATGAACACCTATATGAGACATTGTAATAGAGGTGTATAAAGAAAGATACATAAATGTACTATAAAGAAAGTAGGACGTAGGCCTTTGTTCTACAGTTATGATGGAGAGTCCATGAAGTAGCATTTGCTCTTATGGTGATAGGTAGGGCAATTTGATGTCAATATTCAATAAAAGTGTTCAAACATTTAAAGACCATAAATAAATCAAGCACAATGGCATAGAAGACAAAACTCTGGATTAAACAAACACAATTGTATTAACAAAATGTATACAAAAAGGTAGCATCGAATACTGGGCGAGGTAGCATCACTGGGCGAGGTTCCGCCAAAAGTTATTTTTTTAAAGTTCAAATTTAAAAATGTAAGCTGGTTTTTCACAGTTCAAAATTGAGAAAGAAAAGGTGAAAGTTTAAAGTCAACACAACAGTCAGGCATAAGTTGAATGAATCTAAGGTTTATCTCCTAAAGCATAGGTTATTCAAAGAGAGAGAGAGAGAGAGAGAGAGAGAGAGAGAGAGAGAGAGACCTTCAGCATGTAAGCGAAATGTTCTTAAAAAGGGTGACGTGAATTCCCTTAGGCAAATGAGATCTTTCTGGTTAGGATCCGAAGGCTGGCTTTTTTATAGTCCAGCATAGGCTCCAAAAGGGGTTTAGTTGATAAATTTTCTTATTAGGCGGGAACGCCTCTGATTGGTTGAATTTTACGAATTTTATTTTAAATTTTATTTTTACTAAGGTGCGCAGTCCACATGCGCAAACTACTTATTTTTGTCATTCGACCTCTGTCTGTCGAAGTATGAACTTTCGGCTCGCCACACTCTATTTTCACCTTTGTGTATGGAGTCAAATGCCTTAGAGAAATCTACAAATAGTAGTGTTGTCTAAGGATTTTTGCTCGTACCCCTTCTCTGATTCGATGAACAGTCAAGATCTGAGAGGTTATGGGTCGATTCTTGCGGAATCCGTTTTGGTTTATTTTTTCCTGAGGATTTCTCTATTTCGAGTCGGATGTGAGTGAGAAGGCGGGCATTATATATATTAGCAGCTATAGCAGGAAGAGTTATGCTTCTTTCCTTCTTAGCAGTTCCGAGGTCACTTTTCGGGAGGAATGGGATGATGCAACCTTTCGTCTATCTTTCTATTCTATTTTGCTTATACACTGCATTACATAGCCTAAGTAGAATGTCATCGAATTTCCTCGTTTTCCATACCACTGGGCGTATTTCGTCGAGGCCTGCAGCTTTCCTACTTTTTAGTTTTCTTAGAATTTCGTTTAGTTCTTCTAACGTGAAGTCTACTAGCTTGATGTCTAATTGGTTATTAACATTTTAGGGTTATGTTCTATGATTTTAAGGAGATTTACTAACTGTTTTTGGAAGTGGTCTTTCCACTTCTGATGTCTATCTTTTTGGCTGGTTGCCTTTAAATTATCTCTAGGTGCATTTTTCGATTATTTTCATTTATAGTTTGCCATGCTAATCGCGACTGTCTGTTTTCTATTGAATGTCTGATTTTATTTATTTGCTCCTATATGAATACTATCTGTTCTTTTTTGTACGTTTTAGTTCATTCTACCTGAGCTTTTTTAAGGTTGTATGTGTTGGTGTTTGTTGGGTTTGCTTTATTGCGTTGGGATGTTTTTTTTATCGTTTCTCTTTTCTCTAATTGCTTCTGTCACCCAGGGGACAGTGTGTTTAGCTCTTAATGTGAGAAACTGACAAAGTTTTTGTATTCATTATCTGGAGTCTGCCTTTCAGATGTATCTTGAAGAATGGTAAACTTATTTTGTTACATAATCTATGCGGTGGCATAAGATTATTGTCAATCCCCTGTAATTCTGAGGGGATGACCGTTTTCATACTACATCATAGGTAGTATAGAGATATGGTGGCGATCAGTGCAGTTGATGGCCCTGAAAGTGAGTGACGGCGTCTGACCTCACTCTCACCTTGCCTTCCGAGGATAAATCGTGGGAACCGGAAGGCATAGAAGAACCTGTTCCGGTTTAAGAATAGTAAGGAGCTTTAGTTTAGTTTTGCAGTGGACGCAGACAGAGCAGTCGGCCATGATGCTCTGTTTAAACTGTAACTCTGCATACGCTCGCTATGTTATGTCTGGGTTGGGGATTTACCGAATAAATAACATTAAAAGAAAATCGAAGTCTTGTGTTTACTAAAAACTAACAATGACACAAGGATTCTGATAAGGAGAAATCCCTAAGAGAAACCAGACCCGAAGTCCCCAAGAAAGTCCAGACCTTAGAAGAGTCCAGACCAAGACGTTAGAAGATAGAACCAAAGCCGGCCAGAAGAGAAGACGACTAGAAGTAAGAAGTAAGAAAAGGGTATACAACATTATATCGATTTGGTACTGTGAAAACCTCAGTATGTAATAATTTATCACTGCTATCGAGTTTATATATATCGCTGATATATCGATATATATATTACTAGAATAATCATACTAGTTCCAATTACCGTCGAATTGGTAAGACACGGCAGCAAGCAGTCGTAACTTAATACGAAACTGATTTTCCACAAAGACTACTGCAAAATGGCAGGTTATTTACGAAACCTCAGAACATCATAGAAACCAAGCAGCCAATCAGGACTGAAGGAATGGAATCACCCAAATGCATGAGTGGACTATTCTGGATTCCCATCAGTACCAGTTGTCTTGACACTGGTTCAGTTGTGCTTGGCCAGTTACTATTGTTCAAACCAATAGTAGACTGACTGACTTCAATAATAATTAGACGAATGACTGATACTTTTTGATTGGTCGATCGATCTTTTAATTTCAGTAGCTCTAGACCATAGAGATTTTTTAGTGCCTGAGGTGGAGCGCCACAGCTATCATCATCTTCTCAGTTTAACGCAAAGATCCCTGTGCTATTCATACACTGAGTTGGTGAGAACAGGTATCAAAATATATATCGCTGTTGGCAAGTGAGGCCCAGTCGTTGGAGCGTAATTATTTTTGTCTATCGGGAATTTGGGGATTGAAAATAAAAAGGTATTCAGCTTTCTGGAGAAAGAGAGGAAAAAGAAATAAGAACAAAGAGGTTAAAGTTTAAAAGTTTAGTAAACACTGAATGGATTGCCATCAACTGAGCGACGAATGGCCCCGAAATTAGATTTAAAAATAGAAAAGGAAGTTCCGGGTTTTGACTGGGTGCGGAAGTTGGGTAACCCTCCCACCTCGGGACGGGAAACGGAAGAAGAGGTAAATCGGACTTTTTCGGCTGGGCTCTGGTCGGAGATAGAAGAGGACTTTCCCGGTTCCCCCGTATGGCTCTTGCATAGTAGTACCGAACATGTTTTAAGAGTAATTTGACCGGAGTCTCTCTCTCTATCTCTCTCTCTCTCTCTTCTCTCTCTCTCTCTCTCTCTCTATATATATATATATATATATATATATATATATATTTAATATACCAAGCGTGTTGGTAGATCCTTGCGGAGAGAAAAAACCCGGCAGAGAGTTTGATTGTAAAAAAATACTACCAAACATCAACCAGGAAGAACAATTTTTTTTGAAAAAAAGAAAAGACCAAGATATTCGTACCAACAAAAAGTAATCTATTGGTATAGTATTTGGCCAAAAGAAAAAACAATTTATATGTATATATATGTATATAAGATATATATATATTCATATAACCGCTAGGAGAAGCTAATCTGTAAAAAGTGCTCGATACCTAAGTAGAGCCAAGTAATAAAGATAATCTACTGAGTCAGACGAACCTACTATTAGTTTCGCATAAAGCTCTTCAGGGCTAAAATCTGAAGAGCTTTATGCGAAACTAATAGTAGGTTCGTCTGACTCAGTAGATATATATATATATATATATATATATATATATATATATATATATATTATAATAACTAGCAAATATATGCACCCTCCGGGTGCAAGTATTTAAGTTTTGATATAATAAAATATCATATTAAATTAGAAAGGCTAATGAAACTGACTAAGAATGCAGATAAAAAGATCTGCAACAGAGGGGGTATAATCGAAAAATAGAACAACTTTGAAACTAACTATTCCATCATTTTCCATTACTCCCCTGTTTCATTGGTAAATTTTCCTAATTTAACTATTTAGTTAAAATAGGAAGTAAAGGATAATATTACAGTTATTTCTTCTTGTAAATAAATTTCTTTTAAGATTTATTCACGAGATTTTTGTTTATATTTCTTAAGATAAAACCAAACAATTAGAAATCAATAATACCAAGCACATATTTATTAAAAAAATTTTAAATATCAATATGCAAATTAGCCTTCCCGTTTACACTGTAAACCGCTATTTTGTTGTATATATAAATATAATTGCATGTTGTCAGTATGTAGACATAGTTAACAGTATTAATAATGTAAGACAATTTTATTAATAATTGAGGTTTAAATAAAAATAAAATCATTGAGAATTTATATAAATAACTAAGGGAATTGTGATTTGAGTAGTAATATAGTTTCGGTTACAGACGGAAAAGCACACAATCTCCATTATAATAATATGTGTCATTTTGAAGTTAAAGATTTTTGGGTCAAATGGATCATTACTAAAAATTAATGTCTCTCTTTATATTTCAGAATCTAAAGTGTCCAAAATAAAAACTTTCAGTTGACGATTCGCGGCCGAGCTGCACAGACTCAGACTCGAAGGAAACGGATACAGTGGAATACATTTACCAAAATCATTCAGAAATCACGTCTCGTAGATCTACTTATGCTGAATAGAGAGTTCGATTCTCGCTAGATGCCCCATAGTTGCCACCTTTACATCACGTCCTACCCGTGGCGAACAGTTTTAATAAATATCTACCCTGAGAACATCTTTAAAAAGCAAAAAAGAATATGATTGTTTGTACCCAAACATTTCCGAACCCCAAACCTCAAATAGAAACAAAATCGATCCTTATGGGGCTCTTTCTTGCAATGACTCCTAATTGTATTTTCTTAATTATAATTGTACATATGATCAAGGTGTAGTATATGCATTAAACAAAAATAATCATTGACATAAGATTATTAGCATAATCGTTTTTATGTTGTCGTTTTTAATCATTGTAAAGTTCTATAAAATTTCTAAAAAAAATTCTAGAAGTTCTAAGATGTACATAAGGTTTGGGTGTATTTTACATATAAAATTAGGTGTAATTTGATGTAATTGTTAGCAAGCTAGTCTCACAGACCCATTAATACTGAATAGCAAGTTCGATCCTAGCTAGATGCCCTATATATATATATATATATATAGGTATATGTAAAAACAAATTTTTTTGTGATGAAACAAAGAAAATACAGTGCTCAATCACAAATTGTAAGAGCTAATATTTATTTATTTTACAAAGTTTTCACAGATCAATGTTCATTATAAACAGCGACCCAGGTTTCATGCTAAGGGGCAATAATCAGGTTGTTGAGCAAGATCCCATGGTGTTTGTTGAAGTTCTTTACTCAATGTCACATTTTGGACTGTATATAACGTCGGTTAGTTCCGCGGACGCTATTATAGTTCGGATTTACTAAAAATAATTTTTTTTTTTAATTTTGAAAAAATTTATTTTTAGTAAATCCGAACTATAATAGCTTCCGCGGAACTAACCGACGTTATATACAGTCCAAAATGTGATATTGAGTAAAGAACTTCAACAAACACCATGGGATCTTGCTCAACAACCTGATGATTGCCCCTTAGCATGAAACCTGGGTCGCTGTTTATAATGAACATTGATCTGTGAAAACTTTGTAAAATAAATAATATATATATATATATATATATATATATATATATATATATATTATTTATTTATAATTATAAAGTCTGTCCTACCATTGGTTTCTGAATAACACTTTTCCGGTGTTATTCGTCCTCAGAGGCGTGTGACTTTTGAAAAAAATTGGACAGTTTTAAACTCCCGGCACGTATCCACGCGATCCGTTAATAGCTCCTGCATTTCGCTTTCATCATTCAACGGCATCACTATTTGTCGTCATTGTTCTTATTGTGATTTTAAATTTTTTCCGTTTTTATATTTATTTTAGTTTATGTGTGTTTATTTATATATGAATTCTTAATTATGGCGGTCTGATGTTTTGGTTAGTCCAATTCCATATTAAGAATTTTTTCCTGTGTGGGCATGCTCGAAAAATTTCTGTTTTGTTGTTTAGGAAATTTTCTTCGGAGTTTATTCCTTGAAGAATACGGAATTTTTCTGTTGTGCATAATGAGCATTTTTTTTAACCATTTATATATGGCTTCGATTGGTCTAGTATTTTCCATTCTAATTTAAAATGTTTTTCTTGTTTTATGTATATATATATATATATATATATATATATATATATATATATATAATACTAGGAGTAGCTACACGGCGTCCCCTGGGTAGTGGGACGTTTTTTAAGTTAGTCTGGCAGATCCATTATTACTGAATTGTGGATACCTCATTAAAATCCCTACATAAAAAGACCTTGCGTTGATCCAGTTACTCTGAAAATAGAAATTCATGTCCTTATCCTATAAATATTATTTTTTAGATATCTTCATGAATTTAAATAAAATCTTCATTATTTTTGCTCAAAAACCAAGCCCTGGTGATATTTAATGTGTATATATATGCTTTGTTATTAATTGATATTTAATGTGTATATATATGCTTTGTTATTAATGGTTTATCTTCGAAGTTTCCTCCGGACATACAGATACACACAACAGCCATTTATATATATATATATATATATATAAATATATATATATATATATATGTGTGTGTGTGTGTGTGTGTGTGTGTGTGTGTGTGTGAGGTATCCAAAACTTGGTAGTAAGGGATGATTCTATATGTGATTTCTAAGATATACTGTATTATTATTGTATGATCCAGTATGTATGAATACAGTGAATCTTTAAATCACTAAAAAGAGCTCAATGTATAATAATCCTTTTAGATTATATACAGAGCAATATTTATCTTTGAAATGAAGGAAAAACTCAACACCGTTATTCCATAATAAATTCCTTTTGACCAAAATTGCGGCCTTTATAAATCTAAGTTGATTTAATATAGCTCCCCAAAATTTCGTCTCATCAGAGGGATAATCATCAATAATTTGAATTGCATAACAGAAAAATTTTCTCAATGTAGAATGTTCTTCTTCCACAAAAAAATTTTCACAACAAAATGTATACATTAAAAGACTGTCACCATGGCGACAGGAAGTCAAATGAGAAAAAAGAATATTTTTCAGGACTAAGTTTTTTAGGGGATAGTAGCCAGTCAAATTAACTATTATGAAAATTAAATAAGTCTGAATAAGTATGAAGCAAGGATAAAACAAAAAATAAATAAAATATTAAAATATATATATAATTTTAAAAAATATATTAAAAGAATAATAATAAATTATTAAATATTATGATATATAAAAATTATTATTATCATTAAACAAATAAACATAGTAAAACCTTAAAATATATTAGATAATATTATATTTATACAATATTATATTATTTATTATATTATTATTATTATTATTATTATTATTATATTATTATTATTATTATTATTAACAAATAAACATAGAAAAACCTTAAAATATAATAGATAATATAATATTGTATAAATATAATATTAGTAAAAATATACACATATATTTTCTAGTTATAATAACTCCTCAAAACTGTTGTTCCAATAATTGATTTTAATCAACTAATAATTCCGATTTATGTTCAGTAAATAATTCAAAAAGCAAACCGCCCTGTCGGCTGGGGCATTAAAATGCACCGACTGCACCTCTGCAAAGGGATAAAACTCCCCCAATGGGGCCACCTGTTGGCCGTGGGTGACACCCGTGATGCTTAAGGATAGAGCCCAGGTGGATGAGCAGTTCATGACATGCAATACTCCACTTTGGCCCTATCTTGGGCTAGACGGGCGGTCGGAGAGGCCCCCTCCGATCAATCGGCTGGTCATGTCAAGCCCTGGCACCTTATGGCAAGCCCCAACCCCTTTTTATCATATGGGTGCTAGAAGGCGGTGGCTGCAGGTCTACATGTCTACGTTAAACTCTATCTGATGGTGAGGTTCCAGTTTTGGAGGTCTGGGGAATGTGGAGCACCCCTTCATTACCATTGCTCCCTGGTCCACTCTGACCCGGAGTGGTAGTACCTGTTAGGGTCCCATCTATGGGTTAAATAGAAAATGTATTTATAAAAAATTGTATTATACATTAAGAATTGATTTATTTCAAAACTTTATCGGCATTAAATGACCCACTGAGGTTGATATGCCGTAAAACAAAACAAACAAACAAACAAACAAAAAGCAACATTTTGAAATAGTCGAAACATTTTTCACTTTATTATCGGCAAATGAAATTATAGAAGGGGGAAAAATAGAGGGGGGTAATAGATATTTGACGAAACTTTCTTTTGGTCAACACAGTCTCCGTCTTCTACCGGCAGCTGAAAATCCGTCGTCGTCGTCGTCGTCGTTGTCGATGTCGATGCTGATGTCGTCAAAATAATCTTTACTGACTGCCGTCCGACGTAGGCCGAATGATTGTCTGCCGACGCTCTACTCGCTTTGGTTATTTATGGGCATATTACCCAAACATCCGGGCACATCAGTTGAAACTCGCGTCCGTCCAGTGCCTAAATCGCATTTGTTTTTGCATGCGGGCGGACGCGGGTTCGATCCCGACAGGCAAGACAATGTCTTGCTCTTTTTCCTTTCTCGCTTTCCGTCATAGAAATATAAAATTCAATTTAGTGAAGTGCCCCCAAACTTAATGATGATGATATTTATTTATTGTTTCAACAGAAATGTTTACTTATTATTTTAAAAAGAAATTTTCAATTTCATTTAAATTTCACTACTCCAATTCTTTTTTTTAACATAGGGGTGCTAGAAGGCGCTGTCTGAGGGTCTTCTTGTCCTGGGAATGATGTTAAACTCTATCTGATGGCGAAGTTCCATTTCTGGATGGTTGGAGAATGTGAAGCACCCCTTCATCACCATTGTTGCCTGGTCCACTCTGGTCCGGAGTGGTAGTACCTGTTAGGGTCCCAACTATGGGTTAAATAGAAAAATGTGTTCATAAAAAAATCGAGTATCCATTAAGAATGGATTTATTTCGAAACTTTGTTGGCATTAAATGACCCACTGAAGTTGATATGTCGTAAAACAAACCAAACCAAACCTACACCAAACCTCCAAATTGGATACCTTCTTTTCCCAAGTGCAAAAGCGTTCATCGTGGTGTAATGGTTAGCAACCTAACATCAAATTAACTTTAACTTAAATGGCAGCAGAAGAATCATCGTTGGACTTTTAAAAAGTATGCTTATGTATTGTTGTAGAGTAGCTATCACCCCTTCAGCACTCTACCAGATGGATTGGATCATAGCTTTAAAATAGCCTACGGTTAAGTGACAGAGAAGAATCATTGTTGGACTAATAAAAAGTATGCTTATGTATTGTTGTAGAGTAGCTAACACCCCCTTCAGCACTCTACCAGATGGATTGGATCATAGCTTAAAATAGCCTACGGTTAAGTGACAGAAGAAGAATCATTGTTGGACTTTTAAAAAGTATGCTTATGTATTGTTGTAGAGTAGCTATCACCCCTTCAGCACTCTACCAGATGGATTGGATCATAGCCTTAAAATAGCCTACGGTTAAGTGACAGCAGAAGAATCATCGTTGGACTTTTAAAAAGTATGCTTATGTTTTGTTGTAGAGTAGTTATCACCCCTTCAGCATTCTACCAGATGGATTGGATCATAGACTTAAAATAGCCGACGGTTAAGTGACAGCAGGAGAATCATCGTTGGACTTTTAAAAAGTATGCTTATGTTATTGTTGTAGAGTAGCATCACCCCTTCAGCATCTACCAGATGGATTGGATCATAGACTTAAAATAGCCTACGGTTAAGTGACAGCAGAAGAATCATCGTTGGACTTTTAAAAAGTATGCTTATGTTTGTTGTAGAGTAGCTATCACCCCTTCAGCACTCTACCAGATGGATTGGATCATAGCCTTAAAATAGCTACGGTTAAGTGACAGCAGAAGAATCATCGTTGGACTTTTAAAAAGTATGCTTATGTATTGTTGTAGAGTAGTTATCACCCCTTCAGCACTCTACCAGATGGATTGGATCATAGACTTAAAATAGCCTACGGTTAAGTGACAGCAGAAGAATCATCGTTGGACTTTTAAAAAGTATGCTTATGTATTGTTGTAGAGTAGCTATCACCCCTTCAGCACTCTACCAGATGGATTGGATCATAGCTTAAAATAGCCTACGGTTAAGTGACAGCAGGAGAATCATCGTTGGACTTTTAAAAAGTATGCTTATGTTTTTTGTAGAGTAGTATCACCCCTTCAGCATTCTACCAGATGGATGTTATTGGTATGCTTATGTACTTCAGCATCTACCAGATGGATTGGATCATAGCTTAAAATAGCCTACGGTTAAGTGACAGCAGGAGAATCATCGTTGGACTTTTAAAAAGTATGCTTATGTATTGTTGTAGAGTAGTATCACCCCTTCAGCATCTACCAGATGGATTGGATCATAGACTTAAAATAGCCTACGGTTAAGTGACAGCAGGAGAATCATCGTTGGACTTTTAAAAAGTATGCTTATGTATTGTTGTAGAGTAGCTATCACCCCTTCAGCATTCTACCAGATGGATTGGATCATAGACTTAAAATAGCCTACGGTTAAGTGACAGCAGGAGAATCATCGTTGGACTTTTAAAAAGTATGCTTTATGTATTGTTGTAGAGTAGTTATCACCCCTTCAGCACTCTACCAGATGGATTGGATCATAGCTTTAAAATAGCCTACGGTTAAGTGACAGCAGGAGAATCATCGTTGGACTTTAAAAAAGTATGCTTATGTATTGTTGTAGAGTAGCTATCACCCCTTCAGCATCTACCAGATGGATTGGATCATAGTTAAAATAGCCTACGGTTAAGTGACAGCAGAGAATCATCGTTGTTTTAAAAAGTATGCTTATGTATTGTTGTAGAGTAGTATCACCCCTTCAGCATCTACCAGATGGATTGGATCATAGCTTAAAATAGCCTACGGTTAAGTGACAGCAGGAGAGGTACTTTTAAAAAAGTATGCTTATGTATTGTTGTAGAGTAGCTATCACCCCTTCAGCATTCTACCAGATGGATTGGATCATAGCTTAAAATAGCCTACGGTTAAGTCATGGGACTTTTAAAAAGTATGCTTATTGTGTTGGAGTAGTTATCACCCCCTTCAGCATTCTACCAGATGGATTGGATCATAGACTTAAAATAGCCTACGGTTAAGTGACAGCAGGAGAATCATCGTTGGACTTTTAAAAAGTATGCTTATGTATTGTTGTAGAGTAGTTATCACCCCTTCAGCACTCTACCAGATGGATTGGATCATAGCTTAAAATAGCCTACGGTTAAGTGACAGCAGGAGAATCATCGTTGGACTTTTAAAAAGTATGCTTATGTATTGTTGTAGAGTAGCTATCACCCCTTCAGCATCTACCAGATGGATTGGATCATAGCTTAAAATAGCCTACGGTTAAGTGACAGCAGAAGAATCATCGTTGGACTTTAAAAAAAAACTATCGTTATGTATCCTGACCTAGTCCATGGCACAAGTGACAGAGAGAATCATCGTTGGACTTTTAAAAAGTACAGATGTATTGTATGACCACCCCTTCAGCACTCTACCAGATGATTGATCATAGCTTTAAATAGCCTACGGTTAAGTGACAGCAGAAGAATCATCGTTGGACTTTTAAAAAGTATGCTTATGTATTGTTGTAGAGTAGCTATCACCCCTTCAGCAATCTACCAGATGGATTGGATCATAGTCTTAAAATAGCCTACGGTTAAGTGACAGCAGGAGAATCATCGTTGGACTTTTAAAAAGTATGCTTATGTATTGTTGTAGAGTAGCTATCACCCTTCAGCAATCTACCAGATGGATTGGATCATAGTCTTAAAATAGCCTACGGTTAAGTGACAGCAGAAGAATCATCGTTGGACTTTTAAAAAGTATGCTTATGTATTGTTGTAGAGTAGCTATCACCCTTCAGCAATCTACCAGATGGATTGGATCATAGTCTTAAAATAGCCTACGGTTAAGTGACAGCAGGAGAATCATCGTTGGACTTTTAAAAAGTAAGCTTATGTATTGTTGTAGAGTAGCTATCACCCCTTCAGCAATCTACCAGATGGATTGGATCATAGCTTTAAAAGAGCCTCCGGTTAAGTGACAGCAGGAGAATCATCGTTGGACTTTTAAAAAGTAACCTTATGTATTGTTGTAGAGTAGCTATCACCCCTTCAGCAATCTACCAGATGGATTGGATCATAGTCTTAAAATAGCCTACGGTTAAGTGACAGCAGAGAATCATCGTTGGACTTTTAAAAAGTATGCTTATGTATTGTTGTAGAGTAGCTATCACCCCTTCAGCAATCTACCAGATGATTGGATCATAGCTTAAAATAGCCTACGGTTAAGTGACAGCAGAAGAATCATCGTTGGACTTTTAAAAAGTATGTTTATGTATTGTTGTAGAGTAGCTAGCACCCTTCAGCAATCTACCAGATGGATTGGATCATAGCTTTAAAATAGCCTACGTTTAAGTGACAGCAGAAGAATCATCGTTGGACTTTTAAAAAGTATGCTTATGTATTGTTGTAGAGTAGCTATCACCCCTTCAGCAATCTACCAGATGGATTGGATCATAGTCTTAAAATAGCCTACGGTTAAGTGACAGCAGAAGAATCATCGTTGGACTTTTAAAAAAGTATGCTTATGTATTGTTGTAGAGTAGCTATCACCCCTTCAGCAATCTACCAGATGGATTGGATCATAGTCTTAAAAATAGCCTACGGTTAAGTGACAGCAGAAGAATCATCGTTGGACTTTTAAAAAGTATGCTTATGTATTGTTGTAGAGTAGCTAACACCCCTTCAGCACTCTACCAGATGGATTGGATCATAGTCTTAAAATAGCCTACGGTTAAGTGACAGCAGAAGAATCATCGTTGGACTTTTAAAAGTATTTATGTATTGTTGAGAGTAGCTATCACCCCTTCAGCATCTACCAGATGGATTGGATCATAGCTTTAAAATAGCCTACGGTTAAGTGACAGCAGAAGAATCATCGTTGGACTTTTAAAAAGTATGCTTATGTATTGTTGTAGAGTAGCTATCACCCCTTCAGCAATCTACCAGATGGATTGGATCATAGTCTTTAAAATAGCCTACGGTTAAGTGACAGCAGGAGAATCATCGTTGGACTTTAAAAAGTATGCTTATGTATTGTTGTAGAGTAGCTATCACCCTTCAGCAATCTACCAGATGGATTGGATCATAGTCTTAAAAATAGCCTACGGTTAAGTGACAGCAGAAGAATCATCGTTGGACTTTTAAAAAGTATGCTTATGTATTGTTGTAGAGTAGCTATCACCCCTTCAGCAATCTACCAGATGGATTGGATCATAGCTTTAAAATAGCCTACGGTTAAGTGACAGCAGGAGAATCATCGTTGGACTTTTAAAAAGTATGCTTATGTATTGTTGTAGAGTAGCTATCACCCCAGCAGATGGATTGGATCATAGTCTTAAAATAGCCTACGGTTAAGTGACAGCAGAAGAATCATCGTTGGACTTTTAAAAAGTATGCTTATGTATTGTTGTAGAGTAGCTATCACCCCTTCAGCAATCTACCAGATGGATTGGATCATAGCTTAAAAATAGCCTACGGTTAAGTGACAGCAGGGAATCATCGTTGGACT
>CM042160.1:7029449-7034449 GCA_023376005.1 Doryteuthis pealeii
CATCTATAGGTTAAATAGAAAAATGTATTTATAAAAAAATTGTATTATCCATTAAGAATTGATTTATTTCAAAACTTTATCGGCATTAAATGACCCACTGAAGTTGATATGCCGTAAAACAAAACAAACAAACAAAACAAACAACTATCGTCTCTCATTGTTAAATTTTCCAAATGTAACTATTTAGTTTAAATAGGAAGTAAAGAATAAAATTACAGTTATTTTTTCTTGTTATTGAATTTCTTTTAAGATTTATCCCCGAGATATTTGCTCATATTTATTAAAATAAAACCAAAGAAATAGAACTCAATAATACTAATCATGTATTTACTAAAATCAAATTTTTTATATCAATATGCAAATTAGCCTTCCCGGTCAGACTGTAAACTGCTATTTTAATAATGTTAAACTATTTTACTAATAATTGAGGTTGAAATAAAAAATAAAATCAGGACCTTGTGCCCAGATGCGTATTCGGCTGCATCTCTGTACCGACTTTACATGAATAAACGTTCTTGATGAGGTCAGATGCAAAGATCCAGCCGGTACACATCAAATTCAATAAAAAATAAAATCATGGAGAATATGACGTAAATATCTAAGGGAATTGTAACTTGAGTAGTAATAAAGATTCGGTTACAGATACAAAAACAATCTCCATTATAATAAGACTATAACCAGCTACCCAGCGTCGCCTAGGTAGGAGAGGGGATAAAAAAGGTAGTGTCGCAGATCCATTATTGTTGCATCACGGGTTGGATCCCCGCAGGAGGCCCCATTAAAATCCATATGTAAAAAAGACCTTGCCTTGATCCAGCCACTTTGAAATTAAAAATTAATGTCTGCTATTTAAAATACTAAATGTAAAAGAAAATCCATGTTGTTATCATTTAAATTCTATATTTTTAATTATCTTCACAAATATAAATTAAATCTTCATTATTTTTGCTAAAAAACCAAGCCCTGGTCATATTTAATGTATATATATATATATTTACTTTGTCGTTAATTGTTTTATTTTCGAAGTTTCCTCCGGACATACAGATACACAAAACTGCCCTCTATATATGTATAGACAGATAATAAAAGAAGAGTACTACGATGAGATATACGACAGCCTTGCACTTCTTGCAGATACACCGGCACAGGCTGAATCACTGCTACATAGCTTAGAGAAGGCAGCAAAAAATATCGGCCTCTATGTGAACTCTGATAAAACAGAGTTCATAAGTTTCAAAAATAAAGGAAACATCTCCACACTCAACGGCATACCTCTTAAGCCAGTAGAACAATTCACGTACCTGGGTGGTAATATCTCCTCCACAGAGAGCGATGTTAATACACGGATAGCAAAGGCATGGTCGGCCACAAATAGATTATCAGTCATATGGAGGTCCGATCTCCCTGACAAGCTAAAGCGACAGTTCTTCCAGGCTGTGGTTGTGTCGGTGCTGCTATATGGCTGCACCACCTGGACCCTAACAAAGTGTCTTGAGAATAAGATAGATGGGAGCTGCACAAGAATGCTGTGCGCAGTCTTGAATAAAACATGGAAGCAGCACCCCACAAGGAAACAGCTGTACGGTCACCTGCCCCCAATCTCACAAACTATCCGAGCGAGACGGACAAGACATGCAGGACACTGCTGGAGAAGCAAGGATGAACTCGTGAGCGACATTCTCCTATGGAAGCCAACACATGGACATGCAAGTGTGGGGCGCCCAGCAAGGACCTACATTGACCAGCTATGTGAGGATGCTGGCTGCTACGCAGAGGAGCTCCCAGGTGCAATGAATGATAGGGAAGGTTGGCGAGAGATTGTCATGGATACCCGTGCTGTATGCGCGACATGATGATGATGATGACTACGATGAGATAATAGATTATATTAGTCAGCAACAAACTTTGAATTTCCATGGGCCCGACTAATAAAACATCTTATTATAATGGAGATTGTGGGTTTGTCTGTCTGTAACCGAAACTATGTCACTATACAAGTCACAATTCCCTTTGTTATTTACATCACATTCTCCATGATTTTATTTTTTATTTAAACCTCAATTATTAGTAAAATTGTTTTACATCATTAAGACTGTTAACAATATCTACATACTAATAACATGCAATTATATTTATATATTCAACGAAATAGCGGTTAACAGTGTGAATGGGAAGGCTAATTTGCATATTGATCTTAAAAAATTTGATTTTAATAAATATATGCTTAGTATTATTGATTTCTAATTGTTTGGTTTTATCTTAATAAATATGAGCAAAAATCTCGGGGATAAATCTTAACAGAAATCTATTAACACAAAGAAATAACTGTAATTTTATTCTTTTCTTCCTATTTTAACTAAATAGTTAAATTAGGGAAATTTACCACTGAAAGACGGGAGTAAGGGAAAATGGTGAACAGTTAGTTTCAAAGTTGTTCTATTTTCCGATTATACCCCCTCTGTTTCAAATATTTTTATCTGAATTCTTATTCAGTTTCATTAGCCTTTCTCATCTAACATGATATTTTATTATATTAAAACTTAAATACTTGCACCCAGAGGGTGCATATATTTGCTAGTTATTGTAATGGGCCTTTTTCAAATCTAAAAGCAGATCTGCTCTCATTTCTCCATCATGTGAAAGCATTAAAATCTTACGAAATCACATGCAAGTCAATTCCAAATATTTGAGTTTTAAATAATGTTTTTTTTTTTAAACTTATACTTGAGTAAATGTACTATTTGTTTATTAATGTTCAGTATTCAAATCGATTAAAGATAATCTTGTCGTTTTAAAATTTATACATTAAACGTTTTGTTAAAATAATGCAATGTTTGAAATATCTGAAAAGGATTGTACTAAATATAAACTTAATAATTCAAGTTCATGACTCTTCAACAACCGGAGGTCAAAATTTTATGGCTTTTCTCACGAAAACCGTGATGGATGTTGGCATTATATTCGTGATGCCCTATTAGAGAATAATCAGTTGTGATGCATATATTCTTAGATGTATGCATATAAATGTTATATATAGAGAGAGACAGGAATAAAGGAATTGAGTCAAAGAGAGAGAGAGAGAGAGAGAGAGAGAGAGAGAGAGAGAGAGAGAGAGAGAGAGAGAGAGATGGAGGGGGTATTTTATCGCACTATTTATTCATATATATATATATATAGAAAATCATTTTTAATATCATATATATGATTTATAATGTAAATATATATATGTATGTGTGTGTGTGTGTGTGTGTGTGTGTGTGTGTGTTTGGGCAGCATTCTTTCATTTATACATGTAGAATTAAACAAAAGACACATCTGTTTAACAATTTTATTTTTGATCTTTTCGAGTTTTCTGGCCAACTTTTTAATGTTTGGGTGGAATTCGTGGATAAGTCCACCAAAGTTCAGGTCCCGAGTACTTTCGGCACTTAGAAGTGCCATCATCAGGGGTGATGTGTTCCAGATTTTTTTAAAATTATATTAATGTGGAGGCTGGAAGGAGAAGAATTGGTGAGAAAGGTGTTATAGGCATTTTAAAATGTGTGTACTGCATTGGAAATTAATTTTGTTTAAGGATGGTTTTTATTGTTTTATGTATAAAGCTTCTAGTATTTTGAGTTCTTGTTAATTTTTTTCTTTGAGCAGAATGTATGCATTTTCCGTTAGAATATTTGGGTAATTAGAGTGGGGGAATGAATGTAATTTTAGGTGTTGTGAAATAGAGCTGTTATCGGTCAAATGGAGGGTTAGACGACGTGACAATGGGGTTGAGGTGAATCCAATGTATGTATTTTCATTCTCACCAATTCTTCTCCTTCCAACCTCCACATTAATATATTTTTTTTAAACTGGAACACATCACCCCAGATGATGGCACTTCGAAGTGCCGAAAGTACTCGGGACCTGAACTTTGGTGGAATTATCCACGAATTCCACCCAGACATTTAAAAGTTAGCCAGAAAACTCGAAAAGATCAAAAATAAAATTGTTAAACTGGAGATGTGTCTTTTGTTTAATTCTACATATATATATATATATATATATATATATATATATATATAAACAAATGATGTTTACAAATGCATGGGATCATCAGGAGAGAATGTGCAACCGTTTCGGGGCCTTCCTCTCAAAGGTTTTAAAAAAGCACATTGCCCCCCCCTCACATCAGTGAGGTCCCTCGGAATATCTGTATCGACCGTATGTAATGCATTTGTAAACATCATTTGTTTTTTCAATATATCAAATTCACACTGCCGGATTAAGTTCCTTTTTATTTCATATATATATATATATATATATATATATATATATATATATATATATGTGTGTGTGTGTGTGTGTGTGTGTGTGTGTGAAGAGAAAAATGCAAGTGAATCCGACGGTATGTAATATAGTGAAAAATTTGGAACCACACAGGTACAAATAAAATGAGTGATATTTACTCAACCAACGATGCAGTGTTTCAATCTGTTTAGTAGATCTTCTTCAGGGATTTTGTTGATATAAGGAAAAGGAAAATTTATCACAGAATAATAAGGAGACTGTGATTGTTTTTGTTGATCAGTTTGTTTAAAAAGTGTTTTGAATGGAAAATTAGCGCTCTTAGAATAGTTCGAAATTCATGAAATGCTGGACTTTCACAGTATAATAAGGAGACTGTGAATTTATATCACTGTATCCTTATTATTCTGTGATAAATTTTACCTACCGTAGCTGTTGGTTCACTGGAGGCTGAGAGACAGCAAGTCTCCTAAGGTCTCTATGAATCTTCTGATTATTCTAGCCGATCCCAACAGTGCTGTAGTCTGGATGGTCTCGATTCTTCATTAACTCAGGTCTCCAGGATCTTCTGATTATTATTATTATTATTATTATTAGTCCTTTTGAGTTTTCATATCAGCATTAGCTGATGGCCTTTCACTGGAGTCTGAGTGACAGCAAGTCTACTCAGGTCTCCAGGACTCTTCTGAGTATTATTATTATTATTATTATTATTA
>CM042160.1:7036949-7064449 GCA_023376005.1 Doryteuthis pealeii
GCAGTCGAAAATAAATTGATTTGTCGGTATATAATTTGTGTCGAAGTAAAATGCTCCCAAGGCGAGAGCTGTTTTAATAGGACACGATAAATAAGTACTTTAGTCGATAAAATTTAACAATTTCTATGTAGTTCCGGTTTTCTCAACCAACACCGCGATATTTTCTTCTTCATTATTCTTCAGATTATGATTTTGTTCTCGTTGAATTTCCACGCCAGTCGTAACTGATGGTTTTGATTGGAGATCAAGTGACAACAACTATCGTGGACCATAATATGACCTGTAGGCACCCCTTTTGCGATCTCGTTTCGTGGGGACATTTTTTTCATTTACACCGTCAAAATCCGGTTAATTATTAACAGACGCTTTTTAGAGTTTCTTTTAAATTATAAAACTAACCCCTAACCCTAACCCCTAACAAACAACCGGATTTTAACGGTGTAAATGAGAAAAGTGTTCTTGTGAGTCGAGATTGCGGAAGGGGTGCCTAAAGATCATATGGTCCAGTATCGTTAATATTCTAGTCGATTTTAATAATTTACCATTGTTGATGAGGGTTTAGATGCTTTGTCGGATTTCAAATACTTCCAAAACCTACCAGGCTGAACTTGAACAACGGTAGGAAAATTAGGGTGACCCAGAAAAAAACAGAACCCAAATTATTTATTTATTTTCCCATTAAACTAACCCTAAACCTCAACCCTAACCCTAACCCTAACCCCTAACATTAATCCAGTTTTATTACAAAATTTTCGGGTTCTGTTTTTTCTTGGTAACCCTCTATACAGAGTGACCCAGAAAAACAGAACCCAAATTATTTATTTATTTTCCCATTAAACTAACCCTAAACCCTAACCCTAATCCTGACCCTAAACACTAAGAGTAACCCTGAACCCCCCTAGTTAAAATTAACAGTTTTATTACAAAATGTGTGGGTTCTGTTTTATTTCTGGGTCACCCTAATTTTCCGACCGTTTTTCAAGTTCAGCCACCTACCAAGGGTCCTCCATGAATGTTATGAGGGATTGCTGAAAAGTCGTTGGCGCAAAGAAATGAAGGACATTTGTGTAAAGAAACTAGTTAAAGTCAGCAATGAATGTGTTGGTTGGTTGGTTGGTTGGTTCCAGGTTAGCTCAGTCGGTAGAGTGTTCGGCTAGAAACCACAAGGTTCCTAGTTCGATACTGGCCATCGCCAACTCAGCGTATGAGTAGCACAGGGATCTGTACGGTAAAGTGAGGAGCTGATGGTAGGTGTGGCGCCCCACCTCAGATGCTAAAATAATCTCCTTTGTCTAGCGCTATTGAAAAGGGGATAGACTCCCTCGCTGGTTGGCTGATACCGACTTTAGGCCACCCCGACGACCTTTCTTTACACTTACTTATTTAATAGTACATCTTGTTTTTCTCTATATATGCGGTTTGTTTAACTTCTGTTGGATTTATAAATTTGTTTGGTTGGTTAGTTGCTTGAGTTTTACGGCATGTCAAACTTTGGGTTAGTTTATGCCGAAAACGTGTTTGTTTAATTTATTCTTGTTAAATATTCATTTTTTTCCTAATGTTTTAAACATTTTTTAAAACTCATTTTTATCTATTTAATCCATAAACCAACTCTGCTACAGTTTGTCTTATGGTTAAGCAGTCCGTGACATGTAATACTCCACTTTGGCCCTTACTTAGGTTAGACAGGCGATCGAAAAGCCCCCTACGACCAATCGGCTGATCACTTCAATCCCTAACACCTATAAATAAAAAATGTGATTAACAAATTAGGTATAGAATGAATTAGGTATAGAATGAATAAAATAAAAGTGATTTCGGCATAAAATAACCCAATGGGTTGACATGCCGTAAAACCCAACCATCCTACCATCCATTTATGAACTTAATTATTGAATATTTTATAAGTACATGAAATAAACAGTAGCAGATTTGGTGCATGGAAAATTTCCTTAAGAACTATATGTTTGTTTAGAGTATCAAGTTTAAACTAATAATTTCTAACAACTAGTTAAAAATATGGATAAATCATTATCATCATCATGTCGCGCAATTAGCACGGATATCCATGAGAATCTCTCACCAGCCTTCCCTATCATTGTCCCAGGGAGGTCATCTGCGCAGCATCCAGCATCTTTACATAGTTGGTCAATGTAAGTAATTGGTGGGCGGCCCAAACTAGCATGTCTGTGTTTTGGCTTCCACGGGAAAACGTCACTTATGAGTTCGTCCTTGCTTCACCAGCAGTGTCCAGCATGCCTCACTCGAATGGTTTGTGAGATGGGGGCGGGTGGCCATACATCTGTTTCCTTTTGGGGGTGCTGTTTCCACGATTTGTTCAAGACCGCACGCAGCATTCTTGTGCAGTTCCCATCTAGGTTATTCTCAATGCGCCTCGTTAGGGTCCAGGTGGTGCAGCCATAGGGCAGTATTGATATAACCACAGCCTGGAAGAATTGCCGCTTTATCTTGTCAGTGAGAAGTCAACTATTGAGATACCATTGTTACATAATTATCAGAAACCTAATAATTATGGCAATAGTGTAGAAATCATAATGGCGATTAGTGCAGCTGATGGCCTTGAGAGTGAGTGACGGCGCTTGACCTCACTCTCACCTTGCCTTCCAGCAATAAATCGTGAGAACCGGAAGGCATAGAAGACCCTGTCTTCCGGTTTAAGGATAGAAGTAACTCGGTCAGTTAGAAGTTAGAAGCCGAGCTCGTAAGATGTGAGTCTCACTGCGCAGACGTCTGGTTTGGGGATTTAACAATAAAATAAGATCAAAAGTAAATCGAAGTCTTGTGTTTATTATATAAAAACGAACAATGACACAGGGCTTTTGATAACGAGAAATCCCCATAGAAGACCAGACCGGAATCCCCAAGTCAACACCAGACGCTAGACCAGACCAAGATGATAGACGATCAGAATAGCAAAGCCGGACAGAAGAATAGATGTCCAAGATATAGAAGCAAGTAAGAAGTAAAGAAGTAAGAAAGGGTATACAACATTATATCGATTTGGTACCGTGAAAACCTCAGTATGCAATACCATTAACCAAACAAGCTAAGCATTTAATGCCCGGTTCAATCAGTTTCAGGTGTGATACAATTCTTTCAAAGATATGTCACATTTATAGCCGTACAAAACTGCTATCAGGATAGTTTCAGGTTTTCTATCAGTAGTTTATATTGGCAGTCAAGTAAAAGTAAGATTCTTCAATAGTACAGAAGGAAGGACAAAAAGAAATATAGAGAGATTTGAGATAGCAGAATATTTAACAGATAAATAAGTTTTTTAAACGAAGAATAGTTGATTTTAATTCAGATTTTTATAAGATTATGGTGTTATGTATAGGCTGTTTGATGTCAATATTTAATAAAAGTGTTCAAACATTTAAAAGACCATAAAACAATCAAGCACATGGCATAGAAGACAAAACTCTTGATTAAACAAACAGAATTGTATTAACAGAATGTATACACAAAGGCAGCATTGAATATTGGGCGAGGTTCAACCAAAAGTTCTTTTTTTAAAGTTCAATGTAAAATGTAAGCTGATATTTCACAATTCAAAGGGTGAGAAAGAAAATGTAAAGTTTTTAAGTCACAATAATCATCAGTCAGGCAATAGTTGTGCTGATATTTAGTTTGTCTCTGAAAGCGATAATTATTTAAAGAGAGAGAGAGGGGGGAGAGAGAGACAAAGTGACAGAGAGAGAGAGAGAGAGAGAGAGAGAGAGAGAGAGAGAGAGAGAGAGAGAGAGAGAGAGAGAGAGAGAGAGAGAGTTCGTACCTTCTGCATTAAAAGTTCTTAAAACAGGTGACAAGGATTCTCTTAGGCAGGCAAAATCTTTCTGCTTGAAAATGAAAAAGTTTGGGTTTAAATAGAATTTTGGTAGGCTCCGCGAGGCTCTATTTGTTAATTTTTCTTTTTAAACGGGAACACCTCTGATTGGTTGAATTTTACGAATTTTATTTTTTTTATTCTCTTTTTCTAACATGCGCAATTCCATGCGCAAAATCATTTTTGTCAGTCGATCTCTTTCTGTCGAAGTATGAACTTCCGGCTCGCCACAAGATCATCTACTTAAATAAAATGTTTAAAATATTTATTCTGGTTCTGAATAATGAAATATACTCCATTTTTTAAAAAAAAGATTGATAATCGATCAATGGCATTGATTGCTTAATTATTTAGCAGGCCAGCACTTGCTTATAGATGAGACCTTGTACAATGTATGTCCATGTGCTTTGCTCTATTCTAATGATATTTTTAAAGCTAAATTATTTCCTGTGTTTTTATTAGGAGATGACTGGCGATAATTTAATTCTTTCTCCAGAAGAACAAATTCAGTCTTTATCATTCTAATTCACATTCACCGACGTAATATAATTACATCTAATAAGTTAATGAAACAGTGAACAACATAATATAATTGCTGAGTTTTTATGTTATACTGTGGATAGTTTCAGTTAATTATTTTGAATTATTAAGATTTCATATCAGTACCTTACCTTGATGGCTTTCCTTGGAGATCAAATGAAAGCAGGATTCCTCAAGAATCTAGAATATATATATATATATACACACATATATATATATATATATATATATATAATTTAATATACCAAGCGTGTTGGTAGATCCTTGCGGAGAGAAAAAACCCAGCAGAAAGTTTGATTGTTAAAATATACTACCAAACATCAACCAGGAAGAAAAAATTTATTGAAAAAAAGAAAGGACCAAGATATTCGTACCAACAAAAAATAATCTATTGGTACAGTATTTGGCCAAAAGAAAAAACAATTTATATGTATATATATGTATATAAGATATATATATATATTCATATAACCGCTAGGAGAAAGCTAATATGTAAAAAGTGCTCGATACCTGAGTAGAGCCAAATAACAAAGATAATCTAATGAGTCAGACGAACCTACTATTAGTTTCGCATAAAGCTCTTCAGGGCTAAAGTCTGACTCTATTTTAGCCCTGAAGAGCTTCATGCGAAACTAATAGTAGGTTCGTCTGACTCATTAGATTATCTTTGTTTTCTTTTGTATATATATATATATATATATATCTTATTATAATGGAGATTGTGGGTTTGTCTATCTGTAACCGAAACTATATTACTATACAAGGCACAATTCCTTTAGTTATTTACATCATATTCTCAATGATTTTATTTTTTATTTAAACCTCAATTAATAAAATTGTTTTACATTACTGACACTGTCGACCACATCTACATACTAATAACATGCAATTGTATTTATATATACAACAAAATAGAGGTTTACAGTATGAATAGGAAGGCTAATTTGCATATTGATCTTAAAAAATTGATTTTAATAAATATATGCTTAGTTTATTGATTTCTAATTGTTTGGTTTTATCTTATTGAATATGAGCAAAAATCTCTTCAATAAATCTTAAAAGAAATCCCTTAACAAGAAGAAATAACTGTAATATTATTCTTTACTTCCTATTTTAACTAAACAGTTTAATTAGGAAAATTTACCAATGAAAGACGGGAGTAACGGAAAATGATGGAAGAGTTAGTTTCAAAGTTGTTCTATTTTTCAATCATACCCCCTCTGTTCAAAATCTTTTTATCTACATTCTTATTTAGTTTCATTAGCCTTTCTAATTTAATATAATATTTTATTAGATTAAAACTTAAATACTTGCACCCGGAGGGTGCATATATTTGCTAGTATATATAATGTCAGTGTAATTATAATTATGTGAAAATAATGATTGGTTAATAAAAATTGTATGTTAATGATTACATTTTTATTTGTAATTATATTATAATTGTGCATATATTAATTGTTTGGAATGCATTTACACAAATGTCCACATACACGGGTAACCATGCACATGTGCATATATGATACATACGGGGTGAGAATTTTTATGGGGGTATATATATATATATATATGTTTTCAGTTCCACACCAAGTCCTATGCATTTTCCAAAGTTTTCACGAATTCTATTTTTATACCGTGTTCTAACTGTGCCCTCATATCAACCAGTTCTTCGTTTCATTGTTTATACAGTTTGGATTTTGTTTTTCGTTGTTATGCTGATATGTTATGCACGTATTGTCTCTGATTAACTGGAGGCGCCGTTGTAGCGATTGTCTGCCCCTGCAGGGTTGGGCGTGTGTCCAAAAGGAGTATCTTCCCCTGTCGCCAAGGTTTCGCCAGTGGGTGACACTACTAGCTGGGTATTAAAACTCGGCCTGGGAAGCCCCCACCTCTCTCTCTCTCTCTCTCTCTCTCTCTCTCTCTCTCTCGCTATGTCATCTACAAAAGATGGACTAGACGCATGGTGTCTCTGTCCATTAAGTGGGTGATTTGCCCCCCCCCAACTATCAGTAAGTAACTCTCATATTCTTCATGAAATTTTTCTTACTTCCAAAGGATTTTCGGCATATCTGTTTGTATCGTGTAATGTATGTCATGTTTCCCGTGTTCAGACTATAAAGTCTGTATTGTTGTTATGTTGTACTTCTTTTTTCGGATTGATTTATGTATATATTCACCTACGTTGGAAGTTTTCACTGAGCCCTCTAACGTATTATAAGAATCAAACATTCAGTTCCTATGTCGCCTTTTTAAAATAAAGCTTTGAATGCTAAAATTTTCCGAGATTTTCTTTCTCACAACGTGTCTTTTCAAGACGGTGTCGGATTATTTCCCTTTACTTGCTACGGTCTTCTGTAAGCTGGCCTTGTGACCGGTAGTATATAAAATCAGTGCCACCAAATCAAACTCTCTTTCTCTTAGACTATCCAGCCGTCAGAGCTAGTACAAATTGTGTCTGTCTCTGAGGACTGTGGGGCTTAGGCCTTTCTTGAAGTGATTCCGTGTACTTGTTACACGGGCCCTTCTACACCCTTTAGTTTCAAAGAGGACTTATACACCAGTTTCGTCTTTGGATTCTACTTGATACATGATTTTTTTGTGGTTCACACACAACATTTATTCTCCATATAATAGCCTCGACACTATCTACAAAGCCTCTCCTCCTTGAGGCATTCCTCTGTCTTGTTTTGTATTGTTTCTGTTAGAATTTGCTTTGACGATAATATCTATTTGTTATCCCTTTTATCGGGATTTGTTCAGTATTTATGTTTATACTACGATTGAGGAAATAAGCAACAACCATCATTCATTTCAACAAGGTTTTCGACCATTTCCTTTTATTCTACACAAAGCCACAAGCTGCATATGCAAGCCAACCAGGGGTCGATCTAAGCTGCAACATTTTATACGACAATATTTCAAATTCTTGATACAGCCTGTTTAGAAAAAAAAACAATTTTTTCGAAATCTTGTCTTTTACTTGTACTCGAACACCAACTTCTGATATCCTCGATGGATAACCTCAGTATTTTAGGACATTAAGCCAAGTAAGGATACTACGACAAAAAGGACTGTATGGCACTAATCTTCCACCAAAGAGAACTTCTCTCTCTGCATGCCCGCCTAGAAAATCCGTATCTCATATACGATTTTCTTAATTGGGTTCGACCGCTGACCACCACTGTTGCAGTTAGTTTTAGTCATAGGCCACGTGACATATGGAACCTTGAGATGCGTTCGGTCACGAAGTTGGTATTTAGAAAAAAAATAAAAATATAATATATATATATATATATATATATATATATATATATATAGAGAGAGAGAGAGAGAGAGAGAGAGATGTTGTTGTTCTTGTTTTTTGATGATGAAGATGATAAAACCGATAAAAATCAATCAGCATCCGAGATCAAAGAGATTGATTCCCTCCGGCGAGAGAATTTAATATATCTACTTCTTTATTTATTCGCTTAGATGAACGATATGACCCGTGGTGAAACATTTATTGTCCATCTTGTTTCAATTTGCCGATGGCAAAGTTGAGCTCGGCTAAAAAAATAAGGAAATAAACGAAATAAAGAAAGAAGTAATTTAAAAAAAAAACATGAAATAGAATCATGTAATACTTACAAATTCCTATTTACTTGAGGATACATCCTAATGACATTTTAAACTTTTAAAGCCAAGAAGGAGATTTGGACAAAAACAAGATAACAATGGCCAATGCAAATTAAGATGAAAAGAACAAATGATGTCGTCGCTTAAAGGTGACACGCTCGCTGATGGCTTTTATATCACGTGCTTTGGTTTTATTTTGTTTTAAGGCATATCAACCTCGGTGGGACATTTAATGCCGACATTTTAATAAGTTTTGAAATAAAGTCATTCTTAATGGATATTCTGTTTTTTAACACTTTTTACTATTTAGCTGATACATTGGACCCTAACAAGTACTACCACTCCAGGTTAGAGTGAACCAGGCAGCAATGGTGATAAAGGGGTTCTCCACATTCTCCAGACCGCCAGAACTGGCACCTCATCAAAAGACACTCACACGCCGCCTCCTTCTGCACATGGAAGGCCGAACGGATATTTGAGACTAGTCAACAAAGGAGATGGTCAATTCGATACATTTCTTGAGCCGGCTCTACCCACCCCAAATAAAACAACATAGCATGAATAAGAATCTGAGTATCGGCCGGGATCCAGGTGTCTATATGGTTGGGGTTTATGGCTTTGGGTCGCTGTTGAGGTAATGCGGGGGTAATGTGGGGTGTGCTACTGTATATTTCTCTGATGATGGCCAATTATAAAGACTTACATTGGTTTGTGAATCTTTGCCCTGGATTATATTTGTGTGGATGAAAGAAAACTGGGCTTTCCATAAGGGCAATAGGGTCTGCACAATCCACCAGGATTCCAAAAAGCATCACGGATCGCTACCCTCGGCCACCAGGTAACCCGCATTGGGTGGGTATTACCTCTGTGCAGATCTGCAGTGTATTCTAACGCACCAGCCGATACGATGGATGTCGTGTCCTATTGAATAAAAATTATTTCGAATTATTTTTGTTAAAATGATCAGTTTTTCATTTGATATTAAACTTTTTTTTCAAAATTTGGTTGGTTGTTTGAATTTTACGGCATGACAACTCATTTGGGTCATTTTATGCCGAAGAGGTTTTGTTTTAATAATTCTTTATGGGCATTCAATAGTTTTCCTTAATTTTTTGACACATTGTTAAGAAATACAGTGAATGTCAATCCATTTATATATGTATGTATCTTTTGTTTCTGGGCTGAATCCTCGTATTTCTCCACTTGATAGTGGCTAACATGCTGCTTGAAAACCAATGGTAACAATTGCACCTTAAATGCATTGTAAACTATATATATATATATATATATATATATATATATATATATATATAATATTTTTGGATGTTTGTTTTTATTTTACAAGCATTGTTGAATAAAGTATATATTATTATTTATATTTTTGCTTGAAAGGCAATTACAATGCGTATATCGCATAAAATTCGATAATTATTGAAGATAATAATGACAAGTGAATTTCGGTAAATAATTATTCTGTGTGTAGAACATCGTACATACTGTTTCAACTTTATTAAGTCTCATCAGCGATGTATACTAACGATTTCCCTCCGACAGAAATCGAAACCGGGGACTTCAGCTGGATAGTCAGAAACCATACCGCCTCGGCCACGATACAGCACGGGACAATCCTTGTCATTATTATCTTCTATAATTATCGAATTTTATGCGATATACGCATTGTAATTGCCTTCAAGCAAAAATATAAATAATATTAATAATATATATATATATTTATATATATGAATTTGATATATTGAAAAAACAAATGATGTTTACAAATGCTTGGGATCATCAGGAGAGAATGTGCACCGTTTCGGGGCCTTCCTCTCAACGGTTTTAACTGCACATCGGCCCCCTCACTGATGTGAGGTCCTTCGGAATATCTGTATCGACCGTATGTAATAGATCGGTCTTCAACAAAAGTAAAACGGGATGAAATGACCATTAGAAGAAGAATGCTCAAACAGAACGCTGTTAGTCAAAGTTGGAATTTTTCAAAAAATGCGTTATCTGTATTAAAAATAAAATGAATTTTATTTAAAAATAAAATGAATTTTATTTTTAATATTTAAAAATTCGGAAGCATTACAGTTTATGATAAGACTCAAAAGAGCCTGATGTAAAATTGTTTAACAAAGTGTATAATTGTATAAAAAGTGTATATTAAGATATCAAAATTGTTCATAATACACTCCAACTATTAAAAAAGTAACCAATAAGTCCACAGCACAACTGAAAAAGATGTAAGGTTCCAGAGGTTGAGAGGAAGGCCCCGAAACGGTGCACATTCTCTCCTGATGATCCCAAGCATTTGTAAACATCATTTGTTTTTTCAATATATCAAATTCACACTGTCAGATTAATTTCCTGTTATTTCACACACACACACACACACACACACACACACACATATATATATAATATATATATATATATATATATATATATATGAGGAAAAATGAGTAAAGAAAAGAAATGTAGATGGATAAAATGAATTTAATCGATATCACATTAATCGATATCACTTATACATGTGTTTCGGTTAGTTTATGTGTGTGAAAATATTTCGCACACATAGAAGAATCGACCTTCATCAGAGTGAACCTTCATCAGAGTGAACATTTATTTTGAATTCCATTCACACATATTTTCACACACATAAACTGACCGAAACACATGTGTAAGTGATATCGATTAATGTGATATCAATTAAATTCATTTTATCCATCTACATTTCTTTTCTTTACTCATTTTTCCTCATATTGTCGGATTCAATTCCTTTTCCATTTTCACATATATATATATATATATATATATAATTTCTGTATGTGTTTGTGTATGTGTAGATAAGTTCATTAAGGATTTCTTATCTCAAAAGAGAAAAATACTCTATTAACACGTTTCTCTTCTTTTGATCTTCTGATGAATTATTTCATTAATCTTCTTTTGAAAAAAAAATCCCATATAGTAAATAAACTCAACTGCAAGAAGAACAAAAAATACAGAGGAAAACTCTGAAAATCTTAAGCTAAAAATAAACCGAACAGAATCTACATTGAAAAAGTATATTGTATAGAAATGTTGGTCTGTTTCCATTTAAAACGAGTAAATACCAGAGACATTAATGATTTCTCGCCAGTCGCGTGTCTTATATCAAATAATTGACAACCTAAATTCTATGCACGCATCATTCTTCCTGAACGACAGAGATAGCGTGTAAAATAAATAAAGAGAGTGAAAGTTTCTTGTTTCAGGAGATCCCTTAATCACACCCCCTTTTAAGATTTAAAGTACACACGGAATTTCTATACAACCTATATTTAGGAAAAGTGTGTCAAAAAGTATCGAGATTGTTTTGTACTTTTTGTCAAAACTTGTACTCTGAACACAAACACACGTGAACAAGGTCAAAAACACACACACACGCACACACACACACGCACACACACATATATATATATATATATATATATATATATATATATATATATATATATATATATTAAATTTGTTAGAGGAATTATATATATAATTGATAATTGAATCATATTACCACGACCAGACAACTTGGCAAACACCATTTGCGACACCCGGAGCACTGGACAGCTGTCACCTAACCTGTATTGTCGTGAATCCCATCGCAGGATTACAGAAGGCAAGGCCACCTCCAGGTGGCTGCGCAGTTTGAATTAATGTTACCATTGACTAGATGATTTGGCATTCTCCGTTTGTGGCATGGGCTGGTGGCCCAGTGTGTTGAGTCCCCACTCTTCACGCTGTGGTCCGCTGGTTCAATCTCTAGTGGCGGAGATTGTGGTATGCACTGCTGATGAGACCAAAGGAGGTCGAAACAGCTGTCCAGTGCTCCGGATGTCGCAAATGGTGTTTGCCGAGTTGTCTGGTCGTGGTAACATGATTCAATTATCAATTATATATATATATATATATATATATATATATATATATACCAACCCCCTCCACACGAGCAGGATGTGACAAAACTTCAATTTCTCAAGCGGGGTTTAACAGGTTTGAATTCAGAGCTTTCCTTCTCCTAGACTTGTTACCAATCCAAAGTTAAAGGGCCAAGTCTGTCCTACTATGTACCTATAGCTGGAGAGAGAATTTATGGATTATACCTTTCCCAAGGATATTAGCTCTATGTGAAATGCAGGCAGCCAAGTCCAGGATTTGAATTCGTGTTGTGACGTGTCCATTTTCTACGACTCTAGCGATTACACCACGAACAAGGTCAAAAACACACACACCACACACACGCACACACACACACACAGATATATATATATATATATATATATATATATATATTAATATATATACCAACCGCTCCACACGAGCAGGATGTGACAAAATTTCAATTTCTCAAGCGGGGTTTAACAGTTTTGAATTCAGAGTTTTCCTTCTCCAAGACTTGTTACCTATCCAAAATTAAAGGGCCAAGTCTGTCCTACTATGTACCCATAGCTGGAGAGAGAATATATGGATTCAAGCCTTTCCCCAGCTCTATGTGAAATGCAGGCAGCCAAGTCCAGGATTTAAATTCGTGTTGTGACGTGTCCATTTTCTACGACTCTAGCGATTACCCCACGAACATGTGGAAAATATTGACATGTGGAAAATATTGACATGTGGAAAAATTTTTTTTAGTTTTTACGTGTATGTAATAGTGATAATTTACTAGAATAATGATGACGTGTGAATGACTGACCTGTTAGCTTCTGATTGGTCGAATTGTGTCAACGGTGACGAGAGTGAAAGAGAGAGTAAAGAATTTGGGTAATCTGGCTTTTTCTGGGTTTTGGGGTAGACGCATCGCAATGGTGGTGTGTCTGTTCAAGACCCAAATTTCCAGCTTGGGTTTATGAGAGAAAAAAATAGGCTAAAAAAAATAATAACGTCTTGTGTTCGTTATTAATAACTGCCAACGGACGCAAGAAGGATCCAACTTGTTCTAGACTCCTCGAAGAACGAGAGAAACCAGCCAGCTCAGCATCAGATACAGAATAACAGAGACCCAACCAGTTCCAATCCAGATTTAATTAGAACACTATAGGATAAGTATAGACACTCCATACTCCGTCACATATCGAAAAGTAATTACCTACACACATTTACATTGATCCCACTACGTAACACATGGTGGGGGGAGTTTAATTTACTTTGGAAGGCGTTTTGGGAAGGGCGTTCTAGTCTAGTAGTGTATCTACTATCCCATAATTTCACAAAAACAAAATCACCCTTCCCAGGATGCCCAACACAACAATATATAAAGGAAAAAAAACATGCATGATTTACTTGGTTTGAAAATTGCATAGGCGAGAAACTGGTAGTAACTAAGTTTGGTTAGCTTTTTGTAAGCGCTAACTAGACTTAGTTATATATGCACTGTCAATGATATTGAGAAGTGTTTACTTCTTTATATATATATATATATATATATATATATATAATATATATATATATATATATATATTAATTTAATATACCAAGCGTGTTGGTAGATACTTGCGGAGAAAAAAAAACAGCAGAAAGTTTGATTGTAAAAATATACTACCAAACATCAGATTCAGATTTTAGCCCTGAAGAGCTTTATGCGAAACTAATAGTAGGTTCGTCTGACTCATTAGATTATATTTATATATATATATATATATATATATATATATATACAGGTTGTAAAAAAAAGTACCGATATTTTTATACATTTTGACACCCTTGTATTCTGATAAAAGAAACATTCCATTATTAATTTTTTTTCAGAATAACACGTGTGTCAAAAAAAGAACCAAGTTCAAAGCTGTATTTACCAAGAGAGAAATGAAGAATGAATGAAACTTTTTTTTCAGAATACAAGGTGTGTCAAAAGTACAAACAATCTTGATACTTTTTGACACACCTTAATATATATATACATATATATATATATATATATTATATATATATATGTGTGTGTGTGTGTGTGTGTGTGTGTGAATAGCTTAGTTCAGATATAAATTTTTTCAGCATTTTTTGCCTCCGATTTTTAATAATAGGAACATTTCACATCTGGTCGTTCACAGACACATTTTCAGTGTGGCTAGACACAGCTTTCTTTGGCTAGGGTCTAACTCAGACTGACCGTATGGTAGCTCGATATCTTATCCCCTCGTCCTTTGACAGCTGTAGCGGGGACTGGTGTTTTTTAAACTATTAAGTACATAGGTTTGTTTATGTATTTTAAGGTCACTGAGAGATCAAATTTCCGGGGAATATATTATATATTATATATATATATATATTTATATACATATACATATATCAGTATGTTTGTGTGTATGTGTGTGTGCCCGCGCGCGCGCGTGTGTATGTGTGTGTGTGAGTGTGTTATGCGAACCGGTAATTGATTTTATCATGAAACTTCAGTCGCCCGTACTTGAGCAGGTAATTCATTGTTTCTTATTTCTTCATTTGAAAAGCAGATCTGCTATATCATTGCGTTGTTATTGTGTGCATTAGTTTTTTTTTATTCAAGTACATTTAGTCATTTGGATAATTTAGCGTCATTATATATATATTTATATATATATATATATAATATAATGTATGGTATGTGTGTGTGTGTGTGTGTATGTGTGTGTGGTGTGTGTGTGTGTGTGTGTGTGTGTAAAAGTACTCCCCAAATAGTTGGGGAATTTGAACTGTGCGTGCGTAACGAATCTAATGGGCCTTTTTGTCGCTACCCTTTGTGAGCAAGACCATCTGTGCAATTCCTGTATTCATGACTAAAGAGATTAATTCATAGAAAACCGTGGAAAGTCTGTCTGAATAGCTACAAACTTTTTCAAAGCAGCTGGTATATATATATATATATATATATATATATATATATATAAATATTGTATATATGTGTGTGTGTTGTGTGTGTTGTAGAAATTGGAAATGAATCCGACAATTGAGGAAGAATGAATAAAGAAAAGAAAGAAATAGAATGGATAATAAAAGATGAATTTAGTCAATATCACTTACACATGTGTTTCGGTCAGTTTATCTGTGTGAAAATATTTCGCACACAGAGAAAATTCGACCTTCATCAGAGTGAAGTTTTATTTTCTTATTCAAAATAAAATTTAACTCTGTGAGCGAAATATTTTCACACAGATGAACTGACCGAAACACATGTGTAAGTGATATTGATTAAATTCATCTTTTATTATCCATTCTATTCTTTTTTTCTTTATTCATTCTTCCTCATATATTATATATTATATATATATATATATATATATATATATATATATTAGCATAATGTTATACACAGGAATAACCTACTCGAGCCTCACCATAAGGATCTTCAGGGTGAAATCCACTGAATTAATTGTGGACAATTTCCCCGGTAAGTCACCATTTTCAATTATATATCATATATATATATATATATATATATATATATATATATATATATATATATATATATATATTATATATAAACGTGTAGAATTAACAAGACACATTCCTGTTTTAACAATTTTATTTTTGATCTTTCGAGTTTCTGGCCATCCTTAAACAAAATTAATTTCAAATTCAGTACACAGATTTTAAAATGCCTATAACACCTTTCTCATCAATTCTTCTCCTTCCAGCCTCTACATTAATATAATTTTTTTAAAACTGGAATACATCACCCCTGATGATGGCACTTCGAAGTGCCGAAAGTACTCGGGACTTGAACTTTGGTGGACTTTTCCACGAATTCCACCCAAACATTAAAAAGTTGGCCAGAAAACTCGAAAAGATCAAAAATAAAATTGTTAAAACAGGAGATGTGTCTTTGGTTTAATTCTACATGTATGCTGCCAAATACACAACACACAAACACACACACACAACACACACAAATATAATATATATATATTATATAATATATATATATATATATTATATTATTCACCGACCCACCAGAATTATTCTGAAGATTCTTTCTGTGAAACCTAGGTAGGTAACGCTTGTCACTCATTCGGTTCCCAAAACCAACTCTGCAAATAAGTATTGAGCATTTTCCAATATTTATATGCTTGACTAACTCTGTTTCTTTTTCTTTTTTCAACACTGAAAATTGTGACTCGTTAGGTTTCTCCTTTCTTTTTTTCTTCCATGGGGTTCACCCTAAACTTCAACAGGCGAGAAACTGTCAAAATCAAGCGGTGTTGACTCCTTGTTCCCATTACCCTCTTATATATATATATATATATATATATATATATATATATATATATATATAAGACAAGACAGATGACAGAGAGATAGCGATAGAGAGAGAGAGAGAGACGAGAGAGCGAGAGAGAGAGAGAGAGAGAGAGAGAGAGAGAGAGAGAGAGACGATAGAGAGTGTGTGAGAAGAGAGAGGGGGAAGAGAGAGCAACAGAAATTGATTACGCTGATCGGACGCTTATTATCTGTTTCAATGGAATGGAATGGAAAGAAAGTAGTAGTAAGAAGAAGAAGAAAAGAGAAGAAGAAGAAGAAGAAGAAGAAGAGAAGAGAGAGAGAGGAGAGAGACAGAGAGAGGGGGGGAGAGAGAGAATGTGTTTGTGTGTATGCATGTCTTGTGTTTTGGGGAGAGGGAGAGAGAAAGAAAGAAGGAAATAAAAGAAGAGAAAGGAGAATTAAATCATACAGATATTTATCATAACTTTTTCAAATATTGAACTATTTTTCAATAGCTCTTAAGTATACATATCAAACGTTGTTATAGTTAAATCCCTCATACCATGGTATATCCACGTTCCGTCTACTTCCCATTAACAATACAAAGTTAATAAACACACGATCAAATTAGATAGAGGGAGTAACATTACCTCCTACCATTTTCATTATCTTCTCTATAATATATAACAGACTGCGCGTGGTGTATGGTTAAAGTCATAGGAAATGACTCGTCGCCCGAGTTTATTTATGCGTAATACCTCGGGAACAGTAACTTGCTTAGGCAATTAGGACCTTGTGTCAACATGCCTGCTCATGCGGAGGGGTTGGTAAATTATTTGTCATTTCGTTTTTGAATGTAATCTTGGTGGAAAGTGTAGTCAGAAGAATGTTTTGGTAAATTATGAATCCTGCCCATCCTTCGGCGGGTTCAGAATACAATGCATAGAAGTAAGGCACCTCCCTCACAAAAATAGTGTGTCCGGTTATGACACTAAATTGGCTCAAGTTCTGGAGATTAGAGGAGTGTGAGGTACCTCTTTATTGCCATTACTTCCAGGTCCACTCTGATCCGGACTTGTGGTATCAGTTAGGGCCCCATCTAGAGCTCAAATAGATCTGTTTAGAATTATTAGAATAAGAAATTGATCTTGTGTCACATCCTGCTCGTGCGGAGTGGTTGGTAAATATACATATAACAGATGATTCCGGTTAACGTTGTTATTTTGCTATGAATAGTCCATCCCTGAATTGCTTAAATGCATTTTTGATATGCTACATCTAAGCTAAGCTTAGTAAATAACTATACTATAATAATAAGTAATAATTAAAATAAATAATAATTAATAATTAAATATTATCTTTATAATATGTAAATTGATGAGAACTATTAATATTAATCTATTTTGACAGTGAATCACATAAAAATAAGTCATTGATGTTTTATTGAATGCAAGAAACTATAAAAGTTTAAAATGAAGAATCATTGGAAAATAAAGACATTTTTCATCATCAAGGTGTGTCGACAGTACAGATTCCCCGACTCATACTAGACATTTTTTATTGGCCATCATTATTACTAAGTCTTCTAGACAGCATCCCGTGTTCGTACGGAGTTGATGCTGCTAATTTTTTGCTTATCAGCCAACACTTGTGTGTTGATGTGTTTGAATCCATATGTGAATGTTGCATATAAGATCATCCTTAATTCTCTAACATGTCTTTCTCGTCTTACTTGGATGATTTAGGAGATGGGAAGTAAGTGGCCGTACAATCACTGTTTTGAAGAGCTACTTCCAGGAACCCTTTTGATTTAAATGCACAAGAATATTTTGTCAACTAAAATGAAGTTAAAAAATGTGGGTGTTTAAAATTAAGTGAAAATACATCTTTTAAAATGTTAAACCTACCTGACTCTTCATCATATTGATTTCAGCCTGAAGATCCTCAATACGTCTCTTGGGGGATTTAAGTTCTTCGCGGATAACACTGGAAGAAGTAGAAGACCTGTCGACTTGACCTTGAAGGCTGGACAACTAAAAAGAGGGAAAAAGGGGGACGAATAAATAAACCAAGCGAGAAACACTTTAAAAATAAAAAAAAATATCAAAAGTATTTTTATCAATATATATTGTTGTAAAAATATAGTAAAATCCAATGATTTTATAGTAAAAATAATAGCCCAATGCATCTTTATAGTAAAAATGTCTCATTCTATTCTTTGCAGAGGGGTGAATATATATATATATATATATATATAATATATATATATATATATATATATATTATATATATTCACCCCTATATATATATATATATATATATATATATATATTTATATATAATATTATTCACCCCTCAGAACGAATAGAATGAAACACGAAGTCAATTTCTAAAGCGGATTTAACGAGTATGAACTCAGAGTTTTCCTTCTCCTAGACTGATTGCCTAACCAAAGATAAAGTGCTCAATGTGCCTTACTATTTACCTATAGCCGGGGAGAGAATAGTTGGATTTATACCTTTCCCAAAGGTATTAACATAATGCGAAATGTAAACAGCCTCGTCCAGGATTTGAATTCGTCTTGCATTGCTCCTTTACTACTATGGTAACCATTATACTACTCGCCTCCACAAATACAATATTGATAATATAGGTTGCCGTATTTATTCATAAAGAGTGCCGAATATCATAGATAGAGCATATATATATCTAAGTTAGGGTTGTAAGGACATGAGGTCAACGGCGTTTGGTAATTAATAGTTTCTCACCTATGCGATTTTCAAACCAAACTACATATGCATATATATATATATATATATATATATATATATAGATAGATAGATAGATAGATAGATAGATACTTTGGTTGAAAATCGCATAGGCAAAAAACCGTTAATTATATATCAATTATATTATACATACATATTTATATATTATATATATTATATATATATATATATATATATATATATATATATAGGTACTGGACATATGTGGTCAAAAGTGAGAGCGCTTTAAAGAACAATTGTGATATCGTAAAAAGTACCTGGGGGTAATCCTTAACTATTTCCTCGTAAATTCCTACCATAAAATAAACTGAACCCTCATTTTATGTCCGTGTTTTGGCAATAAATGTTTTATTTTTCTTGCACCCGTCATTAATACTAAATATATTTTCTTTATTTATTTTAATATTCACTTCAATGTGTATATTCTAAAAAGTTTTTATTCTGTGAGAATGCTTAGTTTAAAAGTTTTTTATTGTTGTTATTTCTTTTCTTTTGTTTTTTTTTTGCTTTGGTACTCTAGAATAAAAACGTCAGGTTTTAATCATCGTCGACGAAAAAACAAAATTACGGTCATAAAAGGAGGATCCAATTTATGTCTAAATTGTAAAACGAGCCCCCTCTTTAAAACTATCCATTCTCACAAAATAAAAAAAAACTGTTAGAATATACACATTGAAGTGAATATTAAAATAAATAAAGAAAATATATTTAGTATTGTAAAATAACAGTTGCAAGAAAAATAAAACCTTTATTGCAAAAACACGAACATAAAAAGAGGGTTCCATTTATTTTAAGGTAGGTATTTACGAGGAAATAGTTAAGGATTACCGAACCTGGGTTCGGTAATCCTTAACTATTTCCTCGTAAATTCCTACCTTAAAAGTAGGGGCATTCCCAAAATTAGGTAGCCAAGCGAGTACACTGTACTATCAGTATGTTTGTAATTTAACCATTGGAGTTTCTTTTGACAATAACAAAATAGATAAAATTAATCTAATTAATTATTTTCATCTGGATATATAGATAAACCATTTACATTATATCTACATATCGATAATATATATTCTGCTTAAATAATAACTATCAGGTATGTTTTACAATAAAATACTTTTTCCTTAAAGGACTTCCTTTTCGGCATACATGCGGGGTTCTCAAACTTTGTCCACCCCTCTACATCTTATCTTATTATAATGGAAATTATGTGTCTGTCTGTCTGTCTGTAACTATACCAGTACCCAAGTTACAATTACCTTAGTTATTTACATCACATTCTCCATGATTTTATTTTTAATTAAACCTCAATTATTAATGAAATTGTTTTGCATTATTAACACTGTTGGCCTTATCTACATACTAATAACATGCAATTGTGTTTATATATACAACAAAATGGCAGTTTACAGCGTTAACGTGAATGCTAATTTGCATATTGATCTTTGAATAATTGATTTTAATAAATATTGGCTTGGTATTATTGATTTCTAATTGTTTGATTTTATTTTGATAAATATGAGTAAAAATTTCAAAGATAAATCTTAAAAGAAATACATTAACAAGAAGAAATAACTGTAATTCTATTCTTTACTTCCTTATTTAACTAAATATTTAAATTAGGAAAACTTAGCAATGAAAGACAGGCGTGGTGGAAAATGATGGAAGAGTTAGTTTCAAAGTTTTTCTCTTTTGTTTTGTTTTTTCTCATATTTTTGCTAGTCTAGATAATATATATTCTGCTTAAATAATAGGTATCAGGTACTTTTTACAATAAAATCATTTTTCCTTAAAGACCTTCTTTTTGGCATACATGCGGGGGCACCTAAACTTTTCCGCCCCTGTACCAATGTATATATATATATATAATTGTTGATTTACAGTAAATTCTTCTGAAATGACATAATTGAGGGAAATGCAGTTATGTTTTTAAAATCTGGCAAATTACGACTCCATAACGTTCATGTTACAGTCGAAAGGAAGCAAACTGTCAAATTTTACACATTTAAAAAATAATTTATGGGTTTTAAGGTAGGCATTAAATAAGACACAAATTATTTTGAAAGTATTTAACTTCCTTATAATAAATTATGTTTTAATGGTACGGGGTGGTGTTTTTTAGATAATTTAAAAGAAAAACAAAACAAAACAAAAGCCCGCCTCCATGATGTATTTTCAAAAAGTTCAGGGAATTTCGACAACTTTCTTCAACAATTCAAGTTACCTCATCATCTCTTGAAATTTCAAATCTCACCAAATGCCTCCACCAAGAAATTTTATTTTCAAATTTATTTGCGTAAATTTACATATCTTATTTTTTAATACTCTTTTAAACAATTAAATTCGTCCCAAAAGGCGTTTTTACTGTTACTGACCCTAAAAAAACTGTAGCACAATCTTTTTAAAAAAAAATCGTAGCTGAAACCAACTCTTTTTTTTTATTTGCTTCCAGTAATTTTTTATAGTCTGTTGTAAATAAATGAGAATAATTATTAGTAAAAGAAAAAACTGAATATATAAGAATTTGGAAAAACATTTCTGATTTAACATGATTATTAAACTTACTTTTTTTAATAGATTAGATAAATATTTAACCAAAAATATTTTATGTTGAGTAAAGGTAGTTACTGAGCTTTTCTAGATATGTAAAGGTTATGGAATTTTATTCAAATGAGCAAACCGTGGAAAGGAAATTTGAAAATAAAATTTCCTTTCCCCGGTTTTTTAATTAAGCAGAAAAAAGGGAGAATTATCGCGTTCTTTTGTTATCATATATTCTGTAATTGACATATATTCTTCTTTGTTTTGAATAAAGAAAAATACTTATAGTGAATAAGTAGAGTCATTGGTGTTCAAATGTTTTAAAAATTGTCAAACATCATTAAAAAAAAGAACTTTAATTAATTTATTAAATTTTAGGTAGAGGGTTTAATAAGTCCTCTAAATAATGAAAATAAGGTAAGACTTTCCAAATATATGTGACCTGTTAAATTTTATGAGGCGAAAGTAAAATAAAATGAAATAATGTTTTGAAAAAAGTTACTATTTTCAAGACACAGTATTTATTCTCGAAGTCCTCCGAACTTGTTTTCATTGCATTTTGTAATTGTTTTCGTTCAGATTTTTTACTTTTTAAAAAGCTAAAAACAATAAATTTATGTAAATAAATTTATGGAACAAAATGTTATCTTACTTTCTTAATTCTTGAATCGATTTCATTCTTTGATATTTTGTATCATGTACCCCCCACCCACAAAAAAAACAAACAAACAAACAAATACTTATTACAACACATTATTATTCTAGAATTACACAGAAGTTTAAAAGATCCGATTCATATATCAATTTTTTATTTATTTGAATTCGGCTTGGTAATTTGGAGAGGGGAATTAACCTTCAAAAAGCGGTTATTTCTGTGTAATGATGATCCATGATTTCTGGAAAGCGAAATTCGGTATAATGAAACACACACACACACACACACACACAACCCCCCCCCCCATATATATATATATATATATATATATATATATATATATAAGATTTTTGGATGTTTGTTTATTTAGAAACGTTGCTGAATAAAGTATATATTAAATTTTTACTTGAAGGCACTTACAACGCATGTATCACATAAAATTCGATACTGTGGCCGAGGCGATATAGTGTTTCACTAGTGTTTCACTGTGTCTGCTGAAGTCCCGGTTTCGATTTCTGTCGGAGGGAAATCGTTAGTATATACCGCTGATGAGACTTAATAAAGTCGAAACAGTCTGTACGGTATTCTACACACCGAGCCATCCTTTGCTGGGATTACACTTGTCAAGTTCATTTTCTATAAGAAAAAGTATAGAATTTTATGCGATACATGCGTTGTAAGTGCCTTCAAGTAAAAATTATATATATATATATAGTCTTGTAAAACATCGCCGAGATGCGTCAAAGGAGGCCAATTGGTGATGTTACACCAGCATCCTTACAGATTTCGGGTTTCGCAATATTATATCTGTTCCGCCGCTAGACCTGACATGTTATTAGGCCGCCTTCTCTACAGATTCGCTCTGTGTATTTTACAAATAGCTCATAAATTCTTATATATTGACCCAGGGATACGTAACAGCCACGTTGAGACTATATATATTATCAGATATGTAGAATATCTAATATTACACAGAATTTTTAAAAAATCCGATTCGTATATAAATGTTATCTTTCTTTGAATTCAGCTTAATGATTTCATGGGGAAAGGACCCTTCGATGAAGCATTATTTCTGTATAATGATGATCTCTGGTGTCAGTTTTCTGGCAAGCGAGATTCACTGAACCACACACACAAACACACACACACACACATATATATATATATATTTTCAGATATGTAGGTGATTTGATGGTGGTAGTCTCCGCGGCGTTTAGGCTGACGTGCTGGACTGTGACATCGTAGTATACGAACTTAAACTACAGCCTCGCTATTGCGTTCACTTTCGTACTAATACCCTTGGGAAAGGTAAGCATTCTATCGTCCTCTAACTATTGTTTAAACGTACCCCTACTGATTTTTTTTTTACAAGGATGCTTGATACAATAAATAACACGCGAAGATCAATATGCAATTAAACAAAAAAACTGTTATGAAGTGAAGCATTCTCTAGGAACAGACGTTATCATAGAAAAGAATGCACTTAATTGGACTTTTAGTTGCGCACTAAGCTTCCATATTATTTTTTAGACTTTTTATTTTTAGAATAAAATGGATAAAGAAACAATCAGCTGGCCCTCCTGGATGAGTTAATAACTCGTAGAGAGCAAGGTATCAAGGAATCTGTATACCGTCAGCAAACCTAGACTAATCAGTATCATAACTTTAATTCTGACCATCCGTACAATGTATTGTTAGGGATCGTCCGCTACATTCAATTCTGAACAAAAGTTAAAAGTACCTTGACAGACACGCGCCAAAAGGAAATTGTCAACATAAGATTAATTCCAATTGCAGCAACATTTCTACACTTTCTTCAAGATTCATTTCATTTATTTGAAGCCGTGTAAGGTTGTATGTTTATATGTAACGTCATAGATACCTTCAATTAGTCTTCATCATGTCGCGCAATTAGTACGGATATCCATGACAATCTCTCGCCAACCTTTCCTATCATTCATTTTCCCAGGGAGGTCCACTGCGCAGCAAACTGCATCTTTGCTTACTTGGACAATGTAGGTCCTTGATGGGCGGCCCACACTAGCATGTCCGTGTGTTGGCTTCCACAGGAGAACGTCACTTATGAGCTCATCCTTGCTTCTCCAGCAGTGCCCGGCATGCCTTGTCCGTCTCACTTGAATGGTTTGTGAGATGGGGGGCAGGTGGCCATATAGCGGTTTCCTCGTGGGGTGCTGCTTCTACGATTTGTTCAGGACTGCACGCAGCATTCTTGTGCAGCTCCCGTTCAGCTTATTGTCAAGGTGCCTCGTTAGGGTCCAAGTGGTTCAGCCGTACAGCAACACTGATACAACCACCGCTTGGAAGAAATGTCGCTTTAGCTTGTCAGTGAGATCAGATTTCCATATTACTGATAATTTGTTTGTGTCCGACCACGCTTTTCCTATTCGTGTATTTACATCGGTTTCTGTGGATGAGATATTACTACCAAGGTATGTGAATTGTTCTACTGGATTAAGGTGGCTTACCGTTGAGTGTGGTTATGTCTCCTTTTCTTTTGAAACATATGTACTCGGTTTTAAGGATCGATTTATCTTCTATAGACGGTTCTCTCCGACTCAGTTTTTCAAACACGTAATATCTTGTTACTTCTTTTAATCTGTGTAAATACTGCATTACAGTTTCATTCAGGTTCTATCTATTTTCCTGAAGATTCATTCTTTCTGCAACATCAAGCTTTTGCTTCGGACGCATGCTCCTTTTCATAATGGTTAAAATTTCCTCCTACGTTAAGTGTTCCATTATTTTGGGGTATACCATAATTGATATTTTCTTTATGGCTTCACATCCCGCTGAAACCAAAAATAAATCCGTAATTTCGTTCGCCACCCCAGAATCGTTCTGGTTTTTCAACTTCTTCACTATTGCCAACACTGCAAAAGTCTAATTCACATTTCGACGTATTCGGGGTCATCTAAGGAGCTTAATAATCCTCTCAGCTTCGCCATATTGTTATGAAGTGAAGCAGTCTCTGGACATTATCTTAGTCAAGTGTAGTGGCCACCCGCTTATTACTGAGGTAGTCCTGCTTTTATAGTATTACCTCATTTAAATATGATATTACAGAAACCAAACCATAGAGATGAGAATTTGATTGGATGGAAGGTGTGTATTGAAGAGGAATTTATACTGATGATTTGGTGAAAGATCCGTAACGAAAATTTGATAATTATCATTATTAGTATTATCTGGATTATTCGGACCATTGTCCTCATCTTTATTGTTATCTGTACAACGTTTCTGCTGATGTGCCCTTTGACCTTCTTCATGTATTTCTTGTAGGATTTGGGAACCTTCTTGGCGTAATCGGGAACCTTTTTGTCGTAATCGGGAGCCATCATGGAACTTTGAACCCAACCCTTTATTCAAGCCACGGGGGGTATCCTGTTCTCATTCCGCTAATCATAGTTGGAGTACCGGTGTTAAGCTCTGTTAAATATCATTATTCTATGTTACTGCTGCAGTGTTATACAAATAGCAATAAAGATGAGGACAATAGTCCGAATAATCCGAATAATACTAATTATCCAGCTTCATGCCAAACTTTATTCAATCCCAGGGGGTATCCTGTCTTTATTCTGCTAACCATAACTGGGGTACAAGTATTAAGCTGTGTTAATTATTATTATTCTATGTTACTGCTGAAACGTTGTTAAGATGAGGACAATGATCCAAATAACCATCACTGGGGTACAAGTATTAAGCTGTGTTAATTATTATTATTCTGTGTTACTTCTGAAACGTTGTTAAGATGAGGACAATGATCCAAATAACCAAAACTGGGATACAAGTATTAATCTGTGTTAATTATTATTATTCTATGTTACTGCTGAAACGTTGTTAAGATGAGGACAATGATCTAAATAACCATCACTGGGGTACAAGTATTAATCTGTGTTAATTATTAATTATTCTATGTTACTGCTGAAACGTTGTTAAGATGAGGACAATGATCTAAATAACCATCACTGGGGTACAAGTATTAAGCTGTGTTAATTATTATTATTCTATGTTACTGCTGAAATGTTGTTAAGATGAGGACAATGATCCAAATAACCATAACTGGGGTAAAGTATTAAGCTGTGTAATTATTATTATTATTCTATGTTACAGCTGAACGTTATGTGATCTGAGAAACAAGTGTAGTTAAATGCTATTGTTACAATGAATCTAAAAGTATTACCATTATTATTGTTATTATGTTACGTTGTTATAAAGAGAGGACAATGATCCAAATAACCATAACTGGGGTACAAGTTATTAAGTGTACTATGTTACTGCTGAAGTTGTTAAGATTAGGACAATGATCCAATCCATCTGGGGTAAAAGTATTAAGCCGTGTTAATTATTATTATTCTATGTTACAGCTGAAAACGTTGTTAAGATGAGGACAATGATCTAAATAACCATCACTGGGGTACAAGTATTAAGCTGTGTTAATTATTATTATTCTATGTTACTGCTGAAACGTTTTTAAGATGAGGACAATGATCTAAATAACCATCACTGGGGTACAAGTATTAAGCTGTGTAATATTATTTTCTATGTTACTGCTGAAATGTTGTTAAGATGAGGACAATGATCTAAATACCATAACTGGGGTACAAGTATTTAAGCTGTGTTAATTATTATTATTCTATGTTACTGCTGAAATGTTGTTAAGATGAGGACAATGATCTAAATAACCATCACTGGGGTACAAGTATTAAGCTGTGTTAATTATTATTATTCTATGTTACTGCTGAAACGTTGTTAAGATGAGGACAATGATCTAAATAACTATCACTGGTGTACAAGTATTAAGTTGTGTTAATTATTATTATTCTATGTTACTGCTGAAACGTTGTTAAGATGAGGACAATGATCTAAATAACCATAACTGGGGTACAAGTATTAAACTGTGTTAATTATTATTATTCTATGTTACTGCTGAAACGTTGTTAAGATGAGGAATGATCCAAATAACCATAACTGGGGTACAAGTATTAAGCTGTGTTAATTATTATTATTCTATGTTACAGCTGAAACGTTTTTAAGATGAGGACAATGATCCAAATAACCATAACTGGGGTACAAGCATTAAGCTGTGTTAATTATTATTATTCTATGTTACAGCTGAAACGTTGTTAAGATGAGGAATGATCCAAATAACCATAACTGGGGTACAAGTATTAAGCTGTGTTAATTATTATTATTCTATGTTACAGCTGAAACGTTTTTAAGATGAGGACAATGATCTAAATAACCATCACTGGGGTACAAGTATTAAGCTGTGTTAATTATTATTATTCTATGTTAC
>CM042160.1:7068749-7091249 GCA_023376005.1 Doryteuthis pealeii
ATTTAGCCTATAGCCGGCGAGAGATAGTTGGATCCATACCTTTCCCAAGGGTATTAGCGCAATGTGAAATTAAACAGCCTCGTTCAGGATTTGAACTCGTCTTGCACTACCCATTTCCTACGATCCGTAACCATTACACTACTCGCCTCCACAAATACAATATTTATAATATAAGTTGCCGTATTCATACATAAAGAGCGCCGATTATCATAGGTAGAGCATATATATCTAAGTTAGGGTGTGACGACATGAAGTCAACGGCGTTTGGTTAATTAAAAGTTTCTCAGCTATGCGATTTTCAGACCAAACTATATATATATAATATATATATATATATATATATATATATATATATAGATAAATCTAATGAGTCAGATAAACCTACTAAAAGATTCGCTTAATGCTCTTCAGCATTATGAAGAGCATTAAGCGAAACTTTTAGTAGGTTTATCTGACTCATTAGATTTATCTTTATTATTTGCTCTACTGAGGTAGTGAGCACTTTTTACTTATTAGCTTTAGTTTTCCTGGCGGTTTTGTATGAATATGTATATATCTTATATATATATTATATATATATATATATATATAATATATATATATATATATTCCACCCATTCTCTCTAAAGTTTCACTTTATATAGGAAGGCTTTTTCTATCTCTCGCAGAAGCTCCTGATGTATCTTTCTCTCCCCTCTCTTTCTCTCTCTCTCTCTCTCTCTCTCTCTCTCTATAATAATATATATATATATATATATATAATATATACATATAAATTGTTTTTTTTGGCCAAATATTGTACCAATAGATTATTTTCGTTGGTACGATTATCTTGGTCTTTTTTTCTTTTTTCAAAATTTTTTTTCTCTCGGGTGATGTTTGGTAGTATATTTTTTACAATCAACTATTAACAGTGATTTTCTCACGCGAGGATTTTACCAACGTTTGATATATTAAATATATATATATATAATATATAATATATATATATTTTATAAAATATAAAATTCGAAGCAAATTACCAATTACTTTTATATATATATATATATATATATATATATATACTAAATTGTGTGTGTGTACTGGTCATGTATGCTCAAAGGGAGAGCGCCTTAAGGAACAAATTACGATATTGTCAAAAAGAACCTGGTACCTCACAAGTAGGGGCATTCCCAAAATGAGGTAGCCAAGCGACTACACTGTGCTATCAGTATTTTTGTAATTTAACCATTGGAGTTTCTTTTGACATTGATTTCTAATTGTTTGGTTTTATTTTGATAAATATGAGTAAAAAATCTCAGAGATAAATCTTAAAAGAAATCCATTAACAAGAATAAATAACTGTAATTTTATTCTTTACTTCCTAATTTAACTAAATAGTTAAATTAGGAAAACTTAGCAAAGTTAGCAAAACTTAGCAAAGAAAGACAGTGATAGAAATTGAGGGAAGAGTTAGTTTCAAAGTTTTTCTCTTTTGTTTTGTTTTTTTCTCATATTTTTGCTAGTCTAGATAATATATATTCTGCTTAAATAATAGGTATCAGGTACTTTTTACAATAAAATCATTTTTCCTGCGGGGGTACCTAAACTTTTTCCGCCCCTGTACCAATGTATATATATATATATATAATTGTTGATTTACAGTAAATTCTCTGAAATGACATATTGAGGGAAATGCAGTTATGTTTTTTAAAATCTGGCAAATTACGACTCCATAACGTTCATGTTACAGTCGAAAGGAAGCAAACTGTCAAATTTTACACATTTAAAAAATAATTTATGGATTTTAAGGTAGGCATTAAATAAGACACAAATTATTTTGAAAGTATTTAACTTCCTTATAATAAATTATGTTTTAGTGGTATGGGGTGGCGTTTTTAGATAATTTAAAAGAAAAACAAAACTAAACAAAAAGCCCGCCTCCATGATGTATTTTCAAAAAGTTCAGGGAATTTCGACAACTTTTTCAACAATTCAAGTTACTTCATCATCTCTTGAAATTTCAAATCTCACCAAAATGCCCATCAAGAAATTTTATTTTCAAATTTATTTGCGTAAATTTACATATCTTATTTTTTAATACTCTTTTAAACAATTAAATTCGTCCAAAAGGCGTTTTTACTGTTTAAGTTACTGACCCTAAAAAAAAGTGTAGCACAATCTTTTTTAAGAAAAATCGTAGCTGAAACCAACTCTTTTTTTTATTATTTGCTACCAGTAATTTTTATAGTCTGTTGTAAATGAATGAGAATAATATTAGTAAAAGAAAAAATGAATATATAAGAATTTGGAAAAAACATTTCTTCTGATTTAACATGATTATTAAACTTACTTTTTTTAATAGATAATATTAATATTAACTAAAAATATTTTATTTTGAGTAAAGGTAGTTACTGAGCTTTTCTAGATATGTAAAGGTTATGGAATTTTATTCAAATGAGCAAACCGTGGAAAGGAAATTTGAAAATAAAATTTCCTTTCCCCGGTTTTTTATTAAGCAGAAAAAAAGGGAAATTATCGCGTTCTTTTGTTATCATATATTCTGTAATTGACATATATTCTTCTTTGTTTGAATATAAAGAAATACTTATAGTGAATAAGTAGAGTCATTGGTGTTCAAATGTTTTAAAAATTGTCAACATCATTAAAAAAAAGAACTTTAATTAATTTATTAAATTTTAGGTAGAGGTTTAATAAGTCCTCTTAAATAATGAAATAAGGGTAAGACTTTCCAAATATATGACCTGTTAAATTTTATGAGGCGAAAGTAAAATAAAATGAAATAATGTTTTGAAAAAAAGTTACTATTTTCAAGACACAGTTTTTATTCTCGAAGTCCTCCGAACTTGTTTTCATTGCATTTTGTAATTGTTTTCGTTCAGATTTTTTACTTTTTAAAAAGCTAAAAACAATAAATTTATGTAAATAAATTTATGGAACAAAATGTTATCTTACTTCTTATTCTTGAATCGATTTCATTTCTTTGATATTTTGTATCATGTACCCCCCACCCCAAAAAACAAAACAAACAAACAATACTTATTACAACACATTATTATTCTAGAATTACACAGAAGTTTAAAAGATCCGATTCATATATAAAATTTTATTTATTTGAATTCGGCTTGGTAATTTGGAGAGGGGAATAACCTTCAGTGAAGCGATTTCTGTGTAATGATGATCCATGATTTCTGGAAAGCGAAATTCGGTATAATGAAACACCCCCCCCCATATATATTATATAATATATATATATATTATATATATATATATATAGAGATTTTTGGATGTTTGTTATTTTAGAAACGTTGCTGAATAAAGTATATATTAAATTTTTACTTGAAGGCACTTACAACGCATGTATCGCATAAAATTCGATACTGTGGCCGAGGCGATATAGTGTTTCACTAGTGTTTCACTGTGTCTGCTGAAGTCCCGGTTTCGATTTCTGTCGGAGGGAAATCGTTAGTATATACCGCTGATGAGACTTAATAAAGTCGAAACAGTCTGTGCGGTATTCTACCACACCGAGCCATCCTTTGCTGGGATTACACTTGTCAAGTTCATTTTCTATAAGAAAAAGTATCGAATTTTATGCGATACATGCGTTGTAAGTGCCTTCAAGTAAAATTTTAATATATTATATATATGTAGTCTTGTAAAACATCGCGAGATGCGTCCAAAGGAGGCCAATTGGAGATGTTACACCAACATCCTTACAGATTTCGGGTTTCGCAATATTATATCTGTTCGCCGGTAGACCTGACATGTTATTAGGCCGCCTTCTCTACAGATTCGCTGTGTATTTTACAAATAGCTTCAAAATTCTTATATATTGACCCAGGGATACGTAACAGCCACGTTATCTATATATAAATTATCAGATATGTAGAATATCTGATATTACACAGAATTTTTAAAAAATCCGATTCGTATATAATGTTATCTTTCTTTGAATTCAGCACTTAATGATTTTATGGGGAAAGGACCCTTCGATGAAGCGATTATTTCTGTATAATGATGATCCCTGGTGTCAGTTTTTTCTGGCAAGCGAGATTCAGTGAACCACACACACACACACACACACACACCACACACATATATATATATATATATATATATATATTATATATATAATATATATATATATATATTATCAGATATGTAGGTGATTTGATGGTGGTAGTCCCGCGGCGTTGTGGCTGACGTGCTGGACTGTGACATCGTAGTATACGAACTTAAACTACAGCCTCGCTATTGCGTTCACTTTTCGTACTAATACCCTTGGGAAAGAAGCATTCTCTCGTCCTCTAACTATTGTTTAAACGTACCCCTACTGTTTTCTACGAGGATGCTTTATGCAATAAATAACACGCGAGATCAATATGCAATTAAAACAAAAAAAAAACTGTTATGAAATGAAGCATTCTCTAGGAACAGACGTTATCATAGAAAAGATTGCACTTAATTGGACTTTTAGTTGCCGCACTAAGCTTCCATATTATTTTTTAGACTTTTATTTTTAGAATAAAATGGATAAAGAAACAATCAGCTGACCCTCCTGGATGAGTTAATAACTCGTAGAGAGCAAGGTATCAAGGAATCTGTATACCGTCAGCAAACGTAGACTAATCAGTAATCATAACTTTAATTCCGACCATCCGTACAATGTATTGTTAGGGATCGTCCGCTGAACAAAAGTTAAAAGACCCTTCACAGACAACACGCCAAAAGGAAATTGTCAACATAAAATTAATTCCAAATGCAGCAACATTTCTACACTTGTTTCAAGATTCATCATTTATTTGAAGCCGTATAAGGTTTTATGTTTACATGTAAGGTCATAGATACCTTCAATTTAGTCTTAGAAGGGTGTGACGGAGAACGAAAAAGAGCAAGACTTGTCTTGCCTGCTGGGATCGAACCCGCGTCCTCCCGCACGCAAAAAACAAATGCGATTTAGGCACTGGATGGACGCGAAGTGCAATTCAGGTGCCCGGATGTTGGCGCCTACACGCGTCCATCCGAATGCACGTGAATTGTGCGTTGCACGGACGCGAGGTTCGACTGATGTGCCCGGATGTTTGATTAATATGGCGATAAATAACCAAAGCGAGCAGGGTGACAAGCAGAGAAGCTCTCGGCTTACGTGAGACGGCAGTCAGAAAATATTATTTTGGCGGCGGCGGCGGCTTTTTAGCTGCTGGTCGAAGACTGTGTTGACCAAAAGAAAGTTTGGCCTGCGAGAAGACAGTGAACTCGCTTCTTTTTTGTACCCCCCCCCCCAGCAGGAACTTGTTGAAGCAAATATCTATTTTCCCCCTCTATTTCCTCCTTCTATAAAGGATCAATTTATCTTCTATAGACAGTTTTTTCAGACCCAGTTTTTTTAAACTTGTAATATCTTGTTACTTCTTTTAATTGTGTAAATACCGCAGTACAGTTTCATTCAGGTTCTATCTATTTTCCTGAAGATTCATTCTTTCTGCAATATCAAGCTTTTGCTTTGGACGCATGCTCCTTTTTATAATAGTTAAAAATGTCCTCATACGTTAATTGTTCCATTATTTTTGGGTATACCATAATTGATATTTTCTTTATGGCTTCACATCCCGCTGAAACCAAAAATAAATCCGTAATTTCGTTCGCCACCCCAGAATCGTTCTGGTTTTCAACTTCTTCACCATTGCCAACACTGCGAAAGTCTAATTCACATTTCGAGGCATTCGGGTCATTTAAGGAGCTTAATAATCCTATCGGCGACGCCATATTGTTATGAAATGAAACAATCTCTAGAAACAGACATTATCTTAGTCAAGTGTAGTGGCCGGCCGCTTATTACTGAGGTAGTCCTGCTTTTATAGTATTACCTCATTTAAATATGATATTACAGAAACCAAACCATAGAGATGAGAATTTGATTGCATGGAAGGTGTGTATTGAAGAGGAATTTATACTGATGATTTGGTGAAAGATCCGTAACGAAAATTTGATAATTATCATTATTAGTATTATTTGGATTATTCGGACCATTGTCCTCATCTTTATTGTTATCTGTACAACATTTATACCGATGTGCCCTCTGACCTTTCTTCATGTATTTCTTGTAGGACTTGGGAACCTTCTTGGCGTAATCGGGAACCTTTTTGTCGTAATCGGGAGCCATCACGGAACTTTGAACCCAACCCTTTATTCAAGCCACGGGGGGTATCCTGTTTCTCATTCCGCTAATCATAGTTGGAGTACCGGTGTTAAAGCTCTGTTAAATATCATTATTCTATGTTACTGCTGCAACGTTATACAAATAGCAATAAGGATGAGGACAATAGTCTGAATAATCCGAATAATCATAATTATCCGGCCTCATGCCAAACTTTATTCGATCCTAGGAGGAGGTATCCTCTTCTCATTCCGCTAACCATAACTGGGGTACAAGTATTAAGCTGTGTTAATTATTATTATTCTATATTACTGCTGAACGTTGTTAAGATGAGGACAATAATCCTAATAATTCTACTTATCGAGCCTTATGGCAGGTATAAAATGTAGGGAACAGATTGTATTCAGCAATATATATCAACGTACAATGAAAGGGTTTCCTTGTCACAGCTTCCACGAAGAACATGTATCTGGTACTTCTGTCTTCTGAGTGGCTTTACTCTTTTAAATATATACCCATTGGACAAGTCCATGTTCGTGTCATAGGTGAGTAACATACAACAGACCCTAACCCTTTATTCAGTCCACGGTGGTATCCTGTTCTCATTCCGCTAACCATAGCTGAGGTACAGGTGTTAAGCTCTGTTAATTATCTTTATTCTATGTTACTGCTGCAACGTTATGCAAATAACAATAAAGATGAGGACAATAGTCCTAATAATCCGAATAATACTAATTATCCAGCCTCATGCCAAACTTTAGCCAATCCCAGGGGGTATCCTGTTCTCATTCCGCTAACCATAACTGGGGTACAAGTATTAAGCTGTGTTAATTATTATTATTCTATGTTACTGCTGAAACGTTGTTAAGATTAGGACAATGATCCAAATAACCATCACTGGGGTACAAGTATTAAGCTGTGTTAATTATTATTATTCTATGTTACTGCTGAAATGTTGTTAAGATGAGGACAATGATCTAAATAACCATCACTGGGGTAAAAGTATTTAAGCTGTGTTAATTATTATTATTCTATGTTACTGCTGAAACGTTGTTAAAATGAGGACAATGATCTAAATAACCATCACTGGGTACAAGTATTAAGCTGTGTTAATTATTATTATTCTATGTTACTGCTGAAACGTTGTTAAGATTAGGACAATGATCCAAATAACCATCACTGGGGTACAAGTATTAAGCTGTGTTAATTATTATTATTCTATGTTACTGCTGAAATGTTGTTAGATGAGGACAATGATCTAAATAACCATCACTGGGGTACAAGTATTAAGCTGTGTTAATTATTATTATTCTATGTTACTGCTGAAACGTTGTTAAGATGAGGACAATGATCTAAATAACCATTACTGGTGTACAAGTATTAAGTTGTGTTAATTATTATTCTATGTTACAGCTGAAACGTTTTTAAGATGAGGACAATGATCCAAATAACCATAACTGGGGTACAAGTATTAAGCTGTGTTAATTATTATTATTCTATGTTACAGCTGAAACGTTTTTAAGATGAGGACAATGATCCAAATAACCATAACTGGGGTACAAGTATTAATCTGTGTTAATTATTATATTCTATGTTACTGCTGAAACGTTGTTAAGATGAGGACAATGATCTAAATAACCATCACTGGGGTACAAGTATTAATCTGTGTTAATTATTATTATTCTATGTTACTGCCGAAACGTTGTTAAGATGAGGACAATGATCCAAATAACCATAACTGGGGTACAAGTATTAATCTGTGTTAATTATTATTATTCTATGTTACAGCTGAAACGTTGTTAAGATGAGGACAATGATCTAAATAACCATCACTGGGGTAAAAGTATTAAGCTGTGTTAATTATTATTATTCTATGTTACAGCTGAAACGTTTTAAGATGAGGACAATGATCCAAATAACCATAACTGGGCTACAAGTATTAAGCTGTGTTAATTATTATTATTCTATGTTACAGCTGAAACGTTGTTAAGATGAGGACAATGATCTAAATAACCATCACTGGTGTACAAGTATTAAGCTGTGTTAATTATTATTATTCTATGTTACTGCTGAAACGTTGTTAAGATGAGGACAATGATCTAAATAACCATCACTGGGGTACAAGTATTAAGCTGTGTTAATTATTATTATTCTATGTTACTGCTGAAATGTTGTTAAGATGAGGACAATGATCTAAATAACCATCACTGGGGTACAAGTATTAAGTTGTGTTAATTATTATTATTCTATGTTACTGCTGAAACGTTGTTAAGATGAGGACAATGATCCAAATAACCAAACTGGGTACAAGTATTAATCTGTGTTAATTATTATTATTCTATGTTACTGCTGAAACGTTGTTAAGATGAGGACAATGATCTAAATAACCATCACTGGGTACAAGTATTAATCTGTGTTAATTATTATTATTCTATGTTACTGCCGAAACGTTGTTAAGATGAGGACAATGATCCAAATAACCATAACTGGGTACAAGTATTAATGTGTTAATTATTATTATTCTATGTAACAGCTGAAACGTTGTAAGATGAGGACAATGATCTAAATAACCATCACTGGGGTAAAAGTATTAAGCTGTGTTAATTATTATTATTCTATGTTACAGCTGAAACGTTTTTAAGATGAGGACAATGATCCAAATAACCATAACTGGGCTACAAGTATTAAGCTGTGTTAATTATTATTATTCTATGTTACAGCTGAAACGTTGTTAAGATGAGGACAATGATCTAAATAACCATCACTGGGTACAAGTATTAAGCTGTGTTAAATTATATTATTCTATGTTACTGCTGAAACGTTGTTAAGATGAGGACAATGATCTAAATAACCATCACTGGTACAAGTATTAAGCTGTGTTAATTATTATTATTCTATGTTACTGCTGAATGTTGTTAAGATGAGGACAATGATCTAAATAACCATCACTGGGGTACAAGTATTAAGTTGTGTAAATTATTATTATTCTATGTTACTGCTGAAACGTTGTTAAGATGAGGACAATGATCCAAATAACCAAAACTGGGTACAAGTATTAATCTGTGTTAATTATTATTATTCTATGTTACTGCTGAAATGTTGTTAAGATGAGGACAATGATCTAAATAACCATCACTGGGGTACAAGTATTAAGCTGTGTTAATTATTATTATTCTATGTTACAGCTGAAACGTTGTTAAGATGAGACAATGATCTAAATAACCATCACTGGTGTAAAGTATTAAGCTGTGTTAATTATTATATATTCTATGTTACTGCTGAAACGTTGTTAAGATGAGGACAATGATCCAAATAATTCTACTTATCGAGCCTCATGGCAACACTTCAGAGAAATATTAGTATTATTGTTAGAAACACCAGCCTCCTCCCTACGAAGTACCAAGATCTTTCACTGTGACTAGTAAGTGCGCGTATCATATTCTGTAACCGGACATCAATGTGCTTAGTCGTCTAAAGAAAACTTTATCCAAATAGATATTACATTGATAATAGGAGCCACAACCTGTACTTGAACTCTGTTCTCCTATTTTATTTAAAGGCCATTCTCACTAGACAACTAATTGTTATGTGCATGAATACATGTGTATATATCAATATTTACGGAGGTGCATGCGTTTGCGTACATCTATGTATGAGTGCTTTAGTGTGTGTGTATGTGTGTTGCCGGGTAGTGGGTGGGGCTGAGTAAGACTGCAGGTGCTCCTGGTATCCATTTCTTTCGAGGCGAATACCATAACCAATTTAGGCTTCAAATTACTTAACAGATTTATTAGTTTCCTCGAAAATCTTTCATTACCACCCACAGATGCATCCATCTTGGGAGGCTTTTTTCTCCGCTAGGTTTCTTAGAGGGAAAACAATATTGAAATTCGTTTTGTTTTCTCTTCGTCTCACTGGATCTATATATCTTTCCATCTAAGTAATTTGGGTCATTGTTTCGCATATCTGTTCTCATATGTCAAACGATATCTATATCTAGATATGATGATCATATCAATATATCAATTATTTCTATATACATTCTACACGTATCAATGTCTCTGTCTGTCTGTCTGTCTGTCTTTCTGTCTGTCTGTCTGTCTCTCTCTCTATATATTGTTGTGTGTGTGATTATGAGTTTTTAAATTTATATTATTTGTAATATGATTATTATGTTATTTATTATTGATAATAATTATTTAAAATAATTATTATTAAATATGATTTATTATTAATTATATATTATTTATTATTATATTTTTATTATTATTATTATTAAATATTATTATTACAATTGTGTACTAGTGATTATTTATACTATACTGTCTGTCTGTCTGTCTCTCCCTCTCTCTCTCTCTCTTTCTAATATATATATATATTATATATTTGTGTGTGTGTTGTGTGTGTGCGTGAGTGTGTGTTGTGTGTGTGTGTGTGTAGTTAGATTTTTTAATTATTGTTGTTTATTATTGTAATTGAATATAACTGATTTATATTATTATAATATACAATTATAAAAAAATAATTATTATATTATAATAATATTATATTATTATTATAATTAATTATTATTTATTATTAATTGTGTACTAGTATTATTATACTGTCTGTCTGTCTCTCCCCCCTCTCTCTCTCTCTCTCTATTATATATAATAATTATATATTGTGTGTGTGTGTGTGTGTGTGTGTGTGTGTGTAATTAGAGTTTTTAATTATTGTTGTTTATTATTGTAATTGAATATACTGATTTTTATATTAATATTACAATTATGTAAAGTAATTGATTATTATAATGATTTATTATTATTATTATTAATTATTATTATTATTATTATGTTTTGTTGTGTACTAGTGAATTATTTATACAAACAAATTCAGTGTATTCATAATATTATAATAAAAATAATTATTGGTTAATAAATAGTGTTGTTTATAATTACTATTTTTGTTAGTAGTATATTATAATTGTGCATATAGTAATTGTTTAATATGCATTTACAAAAAAACCCACATACACGTGTATCCATGTACATGTGTATATATGATACATAAGAGGTGATATTCATTATGGGGGCTTCCTATGTGTGTGTGTGTGTGTGTGTGTGTGTGTGTGTGTGTGTATATATTTATCAGTTAAAACACCGCTCCTTACAGGCAGCTCCCACCGACCGAGAGGGTAATTAACCGGACTGAAGAAAATTAAATTCACTCGGGTTTCGTTCCCTAATAGAAGTAGTTGCTGGTTTTAGCCACACCGAGTAGACGTGAAACATCGAAACCCGGTAGAGATCTCTAGAAACGACTATAATTGACTTTCACCGCTAGCGTAATAAAGCAATGATCGTTTGTTGTTCACAGATTCGATATTTCTGTTGAGAATATATATATATATATATATATATATATATATATATATATATATATATATTAGCTTGTTACAAAATAATGACCGATTTCAAATACATACATTTATTGTTGAAACATTAACTTCAAACAGCCTAAGTTTTTGGCGCTCATTCAGCTGATGAGGAACCCATTTATTGAGCTTTTTCACCTTTCCAATACTCTGTAAATGGCGTGAAATTGTTGCAATGCTGACACCAAGGGTCTGAGACATTTCTCTGACACTTTGTCGTGGATTTTGCTCAACAACAGCCTGCAATTGTTCATAGTCAAGACTGCACGTCCGTTCTCTACATTCTTCATCTTCAAGACTCTCATCTGCACTGTGGAATTTCTGGAACCACTTTCGTACTGTCTGATGGCTTGTAGATTCATCTCCCCATGCTTTGTTGATATTGGCAGCAGTTTCGGTGGCATTGTGCCCAAGCTTGAACTCATGCAACAAAGAAAGGCGAAGGTCATGTTTAGGCATGTTCATCTTTGAAGGCTCCTTATTTTTCAAAAACTTTCTATCTGAAAATAAGTTAAATTTCATTTTTGAGCACACATTAATTATTATATATGCAAAAATTCATCTGAAATAACAACAAAATTCTATGTTAAAATGACATTTTAAAACCGAGCACTTCAATCGACCATTATTTTGTAACAACCTAATATATATATATATAATATATAATATATATATATATATATATATATATATATAATATATATAACAGAGCGTCCTGGTTACATTTCTACATTCAAGCCTGACCAATATGTAGTATGTGTGCAGGGCTTGCCTGTCATGGGCTAGTCTCTTGAGTCATATACTGTCCCTTGGTGACGGACGACCAGATGAAAAAATGTGTGCGTTCGAGTGAAAGCTGAGGGTCTCACGTGTCTTTTATGCGACAGGCGTGTAAAAGCAAAGATGGACTTCTGAGCTACTTGCGTGCTCACAACGGAACTTTGTAGAAATGGCAATCATCATACATATATATATATATATATATATATATATAATATATATATATATATATTATTGAGGAGAATTTTGTTGATTTTAAATGTATTTTTCTTGGTTTATATATATTACTCTGAAGAAACATGGGGCTGCAAATAAGTAATTAGAAAATGAATTTCGTATGTGCAGCTTCCAGCAAAAACGATCTTTTTAATGCAATCAGTAATGATGCCCGCAATACTTTGTATTTCAGCGTTTTCCAATTTTTCCCAACCATTATCGATTGAATTGTCTTTATGCGCATGCACATGGACCTTAGCAGATGCGTGCGCTTATACAGTATTTTGGTTTTCTATTTATATTAATCTAAATAAGCCAGGTTTGTATGTATATCTAAATAACAATTCTCTCTCTCTCTCTCTCTCTCTCTCTCTCTCTCTCTTCTCTCTCTCTCTCTCTCTCTCTCTCTCTCTCTCTCTCTCTCTATCTTATCTCTCTATCTCTCTTCATATAAATAAGTAGCGTCTGTTTTACTATTTACATGACGATATAAAACAAAAAGTGATGTCATTGAGCATTTAAATCGTCCATACACTTACTTTAATATGATTGTAATAGGCAAAAGTACACAATTTAGTTTTTTTATTTATCGATTAAGTAATATAGTTAAAATATAAAAAAATAAATCGATTTCTCGAATTTTTTTTAGATGAGGCTTAATAATTAGTATTATTTAGATTATTCGGACTATTGTCCTAATCTTCGTTGTTATCTGTACAACGTTTCGGCCGATGTGCCCTCCGGCTTTCTTCATGTATTTCTTGTCGACCTCGGGAACATTCTCGAAATCAGGAACCTTCTTGTCATAATCGGGAACCTTCTTGCCGTAATCGGGAGCCATCACGGAACTTTGAACCTGTTATGACCTGTTTAAGGGTCAATAAATAATAACTCAACACGGGTATAAAATGTAGGGAACAGATTGTATTCAGCAATATATATCAACGTACAATGAAAGGGTTTCCTTGTCACAGCTTACACGAAGAACATGTATCTGGTACTTCTCTCTTCTGAGTGGCTTTACTCTGTTAAATATATACCCTTTGGGTAAGTCCATGTTCGTGTCATAGGTGAGTCACCTACAACAGAACCTAACCCTTTATTCAGTCCACGGGGATATCCTGTTCTCATTCCGCTAACCTAACTGGACAGGTTGTTAACTCTTTAGATATGCATTATGTCTACTATAAACTGCTAGCTAGCGTGGTATACATGAATGAATAGTTAAAAAGATGAACAAATGAGTCCTGGACTCCAAATATTCCCTATATCCCCAATAACCTCATAAAACTAAATTATCCAAGCTCGCGTCAATTACCAAAACTCACCCATTTCAGTAAATGCAATACGCTCATTAGGAATACTATTCCTGTCTCTCAATTCTCCCTCAAACCATAACTCATGTAGACCCCAGCAACCCCTTCTACGATCACCATAATTTATATTAAAACTCATGTTAAGGGTATTTTAATTCGTTATTCTCATGTGCCTATTACAATGCTGAAACACTTTGAATAAGTTATTAAGGCACGAATTAATCCATAGATAATTCTAAACATATCAAAGACCTTCCATTATAGGCCTGGTTACGTGACCCAGCCGAAATTGATCCCCGAACAACCGTCAATCTCCAGAATCTCCGACGAGCACAGTACTATTCTTATTTATTAGCCTTGTTAGAAAAGAATACACGCAGCCCGATGACTCCTCCCCCCCCCAAACCATGCCCCCAGCCCATCATTGCATGTCCCACTGAACTCCTCTCCACCTGCCCTCATACGAAATACCCCATCTAGATCAGGTCCTGCGCTGGACGCAGTACTGACCACCACCACCGGCGCAGCAATCTAGACAGGTGGACCTAACTCTCCACCTTACAAACTTGCTTAACCTAACTCCTTTATCAACTTACTTAGCCCTCATTTTTCTCAACTTCAAGCACCATATGATTGACGCAAGTTAACATCAATGCCTTTATAATCCATTAATATCAGCTATCTACACTGACACCGACAGCTTATTACCTAAAAACCAATTATATTTCTATATTATTATATATTAATTATATCATAACTAGCAAATATATTACACCCTATGTGCACGTTTGCGATTATATTTTATAATTTAATAAAAATATGTATTAAATTTAAAATAGTCTGTAAGAAATCTTTTATGTATGTCCTACCTATGCAATAATGATGCCGCATAAAAAGATTTGAAAACAAGAGTGATTGGGTATGATAATCAAAAAATGAACAATGAAAACTATACTCTGTCCACCATCTATCTTCTTTGCTTCTTGTTACCCCTTTTTCCTAATTTAGAGGTATCTTTAGTTAAAAAGAGGACAAGTATAAGAATAAAAGTTAGACAAGTTATTTTTCTCTTGTAAGATCTCTTTTAAGAAGCTTAATTATCGAAGAGATTTTTGCTTATACTTCATTAAATATATACAACTAAACCCTTTACGAGAATCTAATACCTACCGAAAACTACCTAAATTTAATCAATAACAGATCTTAATTAACATATTCAATATGCATACATTACCTTCCCGTTAGGCACACTGTCATACAGAAACCTATTTTTAGGTATTATTAATCTAAATAAACTAAATTAGTATAGTCATTTCAGAAATAGTACATTTTTAAACTCATTGAGTTTTACATTAACCTATCAAATCAACACACTGCTAACATATTCCTAAATAAGTTGGAAGTTCTATATACGATTATAAAAAAAGATAATAATCCATGGAGAATTGGTCGATGTCTACATAATTCAAGCCACATTTGTGACTTGATGAGGAATATAGTATCGGTATACTCAAGAGAACAGAAATGAAGCGACAACTTACACGAATCTCCATTATAGATAGTAAATTTGTTAATTAAAAAACTCATAGTAGAGTAAAAATCGACTTCAATCCCCGTCGCACCCCAGTAAATTCGATAATTCCCCTAGACGCACAACCTATTAACGACTATACACTAAATCTGCCTAACCCCTAACCCTAGAATATTCTTTCTAATCCTCATATAAGCTGATAGTCTAAAATTTTTACGCCAACCACTATGATTAAACTTGAGGTCGTACAACTAAAACTATAACCTACATTCAATCCGTACCCTTCCATAAAGACATCTAGCAGTAGTAACTAAAATCTTCAATAATAGTATTACAACTACACAGATTCTCTTACAATACCTTAACCCATAACCTAATCTATATTAAAGAACGCCACTAACACCTAACCTTTCGTATCTAAAGCCCAATAAAGCCTTAAAAACCCTCTAATCCTGAGAGACACAAATTCAAACCCGTCCTAAGAACTACACCCGCTATTATATCAGAAACTCATTCAATTATCTGCACCCTTAGATTTTTCAAAAAGCCCTACTTAACTCTTACGTTGCCCTTAGAACGTTTGAAACCATACATATAACATATAGACTCAAACTACTATCCCAATCATGTACCATGAATATCCCACTCCATTAAAAAAACTCCAAGTTACTAATTTACAAGAAATCACTAAACCCTAAACACATCAATTATATCTATTTGAACCTAACTTCGCCAAACTTTAACCCGGAACCTGCGACTTTACCTCCCTTAACACTTTTGTAACTACCTTACAAAACTCTTAGTATAAAAATATCTTTACAATCCTTAAATCTAAGATAGTAATACTTCCTATTATACATTTCTTTCTATTATATAATACAAAAAAGCTATCGCTACAAACGAAAACAAAATCCTTTCCCGATAAACGAGCAGTACTACGAACTTGAATAAAAAGTAATATAAACAATAACAACCCTACCTTTAGTGTAATACATTAATTAAAAAATGGCCTACTTAAACAAGTCCATAGATAATAACACACACACTGTAATAATTCTTTTTTCATCGGCTTGATGTAGTTTGCTAAATGATTTTTCCGTTTCTACCCTCTTCTTTCGTCATTGCACCTCGAATTTCCTAAATCCTTATAGTCCCGAAGTCATAGATACCACGTACACTCCTGCTAATGAACTCCCATAATCAAAATACTACTAAATAATACGTACTATAATATATAACTAAAAAAGATAGGTCCGGCAAACATGGCGGGATATGTATTTATAGGAAATGTTCTTTGATCACTATTCTTACAATTCTCGAACACACGTTGTTTACAGATCGTCTGGATTCTATTTTCGAGAATTAACATCACTGATTATATCCAATTCAGAAGATCTAAAACCTGTCCGCAAATTTAAATAAAAATAAACATTTTTTTTCCTAAAACAATAATCCCTATGCGCGTTTCTTCGCCTGCGTCCTTTTAATATAAAAATTTAATTCTTTCACCGTTACCAATAACAACACCATTGTCCTAAAGATATAATAGATACGCCATATTATATTATAAAGAAATAACTATACCAGTAATAGCTATATTAAATATATATATTACCGTATTAGATGTATATTCCAAGATAATTTTTTCCAGTTTGTAACACCAGACAAACCAACTACGTCCCCCACTTACCAGTTCCTCGTAACTTACTGCTCTATTCACATATGCGTAAATTAAAATTACCATATATTAAATTACGATCGTGCTATTAAAATAATGTTATATTATATTAGTTTAAGTATAGATTAAATTCGCCTCCAAAAACAATCTCTTTTCGTATGTATAAATGCTCGTGTTTCTAAATAAACCTCCTTAGAACTAATATCGCTCTATATGCAGGCCAGACGGTATAATTATTTTATTGCACTCGTCAACCCCTTACTTGAGTTCGCGCGTTTATTTAGTATGTTACTATATAGTAAGATTGTCGACGCTGCCATATACAGAATCTCACTTTCTGAGACTATAACTAAATAAATAAATATTTTGTGTCAAAGGGATATTGGCCTTCGAGGGGCGGTTGGGGATATTAAGAAATTCAAAATTCAGTGGGTTTTGATATACGATATAGTTAGAGACAATAACGCTACCTAATTCATATTTCATTAATAAAAAGAGATGAGATAAAAAGAAAGTATAAACACAGATCGAGTTTATAGACCAAAAGAAACAACTTCGATACTTTAAATTAAATAAAAAACTGTATCAGCCGCACGTCCAGCTCTTAAAAATAAATGTTGCGTTACCATGTAATCCAATACTATATTACGAATTATTCATGAAATTTATAATTTACCAACATTCCAATTTCGACCACAAATAATCTGATTAGCGTTATATTTATTTTCATTTGTTAAAACTTTTTTGTTTTAACTTCTATAGTTATCTGTTAAAAATAAAAAGGAGCGAAGAATTTAGCGTTGTATAATTCATCAAAACAATTTTTTTATTACAAAATGACTTACCTATACGTAATTTTGCATAGGCTCTATGTCTTCAAAGCCATAAGTAATAATTGTGATCGTAATAGCTTAATGAGCCCGTTAATATACACCCAAAAATTTGTAACAGAAGTTTAAAGCAAGTTTTTTATAGTATAATTGTTTTATTCTATGACCACTATGACTCCCATCCCTAATATTTTACAGACAATTCTCCTATTATTAATAGATAAGATATATGCGCGATTTTTAATGCCAATGATAATTCCTTTCTGAGTTATAAGTCGACACGTACATGCCAAAACCGACGCGACTCTTTATTTATAATAGATTACTCTTGTCACACTTCATCATCACCCCGAAACCACCTTGCATCTTTAAGTTATCTCAATGTCTGTATGGCCGCGTGACTCTAAAATACATACAGCAACTATATAGATGGATAATTGTCTGGCCTTGCTTAGAGGTCAGTCTGGGTCAATGACAAAGCTTCCAAAATTATTGATTAGTCATCAAGCTATTAGCCACCTTGACTCATAATGGCGTCCGTCGACGGCTCTGTGGCTAGCGGAATTGATGTTCTAACAAGACTGCTGTCCCTCCCACTTTCGCCCACACTCTTGACCAGCGCCATTTGGGCCGGCCATTACTACGCTAGTTGATTTGGACATACAAGTGTTTGATTCCCCCCCTACTGCCTTGCCCTCGTCTCGAATGGCATCGCATCACGGGACCCCCGCCACTTGTAGTTTCGGGCAACGTGCCCGTTTTAACGATGGTACAATTTCGTTTTCTCAGTGACGGCATGTCTTCTTCGGACGTTGATCGTAAAAGAGGAAAGTTTGTTTTTTTTACCGGAAAGCAAGAATACAAAAGTTAATCCGTGAGAAACAGGACGGGAATTATTTCCGTTAGTATTCTCTCTCAATTTCAGGTTCGCGCCGTCATTGGAGATTAGAATACGCCGGCTTATTATTTTTTAAAGTTGATACACATGTAAGAAAAGTCGCAACCCGTCGCCAATGTACTAGCCCAAGATCAATTTTCATCTGTGTAAAGCTGGTTTTGTTGGAATATTTTGATATATATATTACCAACCCCTCCGCACGAGCAGGATGTGACACAGGGTCAATATCTTAAGCGGAGTTTAACAGGTTTGAATTCAGAGTTTTCCTTCTCCTAGACCGGTTGCCTAACCAAGGTTAAAGAGCCCTGTCTGCCCTACTATTTATCCATAGCTGGAGGGAGAGTAGAACTCATACCTTTCCCAAGGGTATTAGCACTAAGTGAAATGCAATTACCACATCCAGGAATCGAACTCGGGCGACGAGTCCATTTCCTATGACTTTAACCATTACACCACGCGCTTCCATTTTGATATATAAGGGTGCAGAAGACCACCACTTAAACGTATAGACTCTGTGTGGGCGCGTGGATTAAATCCAGCCAATCAACAGTTCGAATACATGGTTAGTTAACTATCTAATCGTTGATCTTGAAAGCCGTTTATTTGCACGTATTCGGCACGGACGAACGGATCAGCAGCCAAAGATTCTACCTAACGCTAAAGAACACCGAGGAACAACCAAGGACTCTACCTAACTCTAAGGAACGACAAGGAACAACCAAAGATTCTACATAACACTAAGAAATAACCAATGATTCTACCAGAATTGTTGCCGCCCTGTCGGTGGGGCGTTAGAATGCACCGACTGCACCTCTGCAGAGGGGTAAGACTCCCCCAATGGGGCCACCTGTTGGCCGTGGGTGGCGACCCGTGATGCTTAAGGATAGAGCCCAGGTGGATGAGCAGTTCATGACATGCAATACTCCACTTTGGCCCTATCTTGGGCTAGACGGGCGGTCGGAGAGGCCCCCTCCGATCAATCGGCTGGTCACGTCAAGCCCTAGCACCTATATGATTTTCCCAACCCTATTGTCCTTATGGCAAGCCCTAAACCCTTTTCATATGGATGCTAGAAGGCGGTGGCTGCGGGTCTACATGTCCTGGGAATGACGTTAAACTCTATCTGATGGTGAGGTTCCAGTTTGGAGGTTTGGGAATGTGGAGCACCCCTTCATCACCATTGCCCCCTGGTCAACTCTGACCCGGGGTAGTACCTGTTAGGTCCCATCTATGGGTTAAAAAGAAAAATGTATTTATAAAAAAATTGTATAATCCATTAAGAATTGATTTCTTTCAAAACTTTATCAGCATTAAATGACCCACTGGGGTTGTGTGTGTGTGTGTGTGAAAATAAAATGGAAATTAATCCGACAGTATGAATAAGATATAATGAAAAAACAAAAGATGTTTACAACTGAAATAGGCTCATCAGGAGAGAAAGTGTGCAAACCGTTTCGGGCCCAAATCTCTCGACGGTTTAAAAAGCAACACTCGGCCCATCCTCAACTAATATGAGGACCCTTATGCATTATAATGTATCGACCGCACGTGGGTCGGTCATCAACAAAAATAAGACGGGGAAAAAAAAAGACCGTTAGTAAAAACAGAACGCTGCTAGTCAAACGTTGGAATTAATCAAAAAAAAAAATTGTGCTGTCTGTATTAGAAATAATATGAATTCTATTTAAAAATAAAATGAATTTTATTTAAAAATAAAATGAATCTCATTTTTAATTTTGAAAATAATCAGAAGCAGCCTATTTCAGTTGTAAACATCTTTTGTTTTTCATTATATCTTATTCATACTGTCGGATTAATTTATTTTATTTTCACATACTTGTCCATGAAAAAACTTTACATTTGAATGTTACCCCTTTGATGATATCCATTAACACCACGGATTTACCTATAAATGTCGGCTACTTATTTTACAGTTGGATTGTTTTACAATAATTTTGATATTCTAATTACACTTTTTATACATATTTTACACTTTTCTATAACTTTACATCAGACTTTTTTTAGTCTTATTTTATTACTATAATGCTTCTGATTATTTTCAAATTAAAAATGAGATTCATTTTATTTTTAAATAAAATTCATTTTATTTTAAATAAAATTCATATTATTTCTAATACAGACAGCACAATTTTTTGATTAATTCCAACGTTTGACTAGCAGCGTTCTGTTTTACTAACGGTTTTTTTTTTGCCGTCTTATTTTTGTTGATGACCGACCCACGTGCGGTCGATACATTATAATGCATAAGGGTCCTCATATTAGTTGAGGATGGGCCGAGTGTTGCTTTTTAAACCGTCGAGAAATTTGGCCCCAAAACGGTTTGCACACTTTCTCTCCTGATGAGCCTATTTCAGTTGTAAACATCTTTTGTTTTTTCATTATATCTTATTCATATATATATATATAATATATATATATATATATATATATATATATATGCTATCTCTTAAACAGGTCCGTCAACAAAACACAAAGGATCTCCACTGTAAAGTGCTCTTACTTGTAACCTAAAAATGGCCATAAAATTTGCTACAGGTTTATATTCAGAGTCTTCCTTCTCCTATATTGGTCCTTACTAAAGTTAAAGAATCCAGTCTTGTCCTACTATCTGTATACAAGCCTTGCTATCTGAAATAGGTCGCAGTTTATTTCTACTCTAAAAAAACTTTCTGTTTGACCTTTAATATATATTTCAGTTTGACATCTATCTATCTATCCATCTATCTATCTTTAATAGTTGTACATCAATAGAGAACAAACGTAAGAAAAGTCACACATCTATTAATAATGGAGATTCGCTTCCGGTTTTTGTCTGGAACAAAAATCACGTCACTGCTTACGTCATATTAACCAAAACTCGTTTTAACATAGAATAACATTTATTCTACGATTGTTGGCATGTTCAAATTTTGAGTGTATTAATTCAATAAATACACTCAAAATTTGAACATGCAACATTAGACAGTCCTCATTGATTTTTAAAACAAGTTTTAATAAATACATGACTGGTATTATATATCTATATATAGTTTTTTTTATTTTAATACATATCTAAAGTTTACATTGCAAATTGTTTTATTTTTTAATCCTCTAAAAAATTTGAGGATTTTACTTACTTAGTGTACAAACTCGCTGAAATTGAATTTTTAACTCCCACCCCTCAGGCAATATGTTTCAAAAATCTATTTTTACATCGCCCAGAGGGCGTTTTTTTATTTTGCTAGTATAAAAATAATATTCACAGATGCACACCTGTGAACATGTGCATAGATGTTAATATATTTATTTCTATATCTGCATCTCAAACATGATCGGTGAACGTAGAAATTTTCACCCAAAGAACGTTTCTTAGACTCAACAGTCGGTGCACCGGTCAGACGATTTGTTGATTGGATAGTTGGATTTTACGGCATATCAACCCTTCTTGGGTTATTTTATGCCGAAGACGTTTGCTGTATTCAGCTATTTTTTTATTTAGTTGATAGATAGTTGGTTGGTTGGCTGGATGGATTTTACGGCATGTCAACCCTCTCATGTTATTTTATGCCGAAGAAGTTTACTGTATTCATGGACAGTTATTCTAGTTGGATGGATATTTCGTTGGCTGGTTGGTTGGATTTTACGGCACGTCAACCCTTGGTTATTTTATAGCGA
>CM042160.1:7096249-7098749 GCA_023376005.1 Doryteuthis pealeii
TAAGCCTGAATCTATCCTGGAGAATGAAACGCATAAAATTCTCTGGGATTCCGAGATACAGACGGATCATCTAATCCCGGCCAGGTGATCAGAACTAGTATTGATTATCAAGAAGAAGAGAACCTTTCATCTCGAGGATTTTGACTTTATAAGTTGTCCTTGCGACCTAGTGTCGGCATCAGCCAATCAGCGAGGGAGTTTATCCCCTTTTCAATAGCGCTAGACCAAGGAGATTATTTTAGCGTCTGGTGTGGGGCGTCACGCCTACCATCAGTTCCTCACTTTACCGCACAGATCCCTGTGCTACTCATACGCTGAGTTGGCGAGGGCCAGTATCGAACCTGGAACCTTGGGATTCCTAACCGAACACTCTACCGACTGAGCTAAACCGACTGAAAATATGGGGACTATAGCCATTGTTTCTTTTCTACTAGAGGTTCCTTAGTCTTCCAACTGTTCCTTGTATTACTTCCCCTTCCGTTTTATGATTTTCATCTTTCGTCTGATCGATGCTTGGCTTGATGCTAAAATAACATTCATACCCACTGGCATTTGGCTCTTCGTTAGTTACGTTGACATTCTTACCTATAAACCAATTTTTACATAACCTAACCCTTTCCATACTTTGTCGATATGACTTAATTATAGGCAATACCCACCAGGGATAATTTCCAGAGCGGACACAGACATAACCATTTACTCATACCTGGCTACACACCCTGTTAAAAAGGGCCTAGAATACACTGACCATAAAGCACCTAAAATATATACTAAACTGTTTTTCCGTTAAGATAGAGACAATAATACGCAACATTGGTAATCTCAGAATTAAGAAAAGTTTATTACTAGCTAAATTAGGTCCTAGTATAAAACAATAGTTAGAATAATATACAACCGAATATATTACTATTCACAATTCCCTTAATCAAAAATACATTCTTTTAAACCTTTCATTATATACATCTATCTACATATATAATATTACATAAAAACAAATAGAATTAAAAATAAATAATATATTATTATATATACTTATATAATATATATTTAGAATAACTAAGCGTTTTGTTTAGTAACTTCTATTCTTCTAATCTGCATGTTGTTCATCCGTCTTCTTCATGTGTTGTCTTGATGATAACCGATCAATTAAAGCGGTCGAAACAGATTTCTGTCAGTAATTATAAACATCATTTGTTTTTTCAAAAATATTAAATTCATAAATATATAAATAGATGAACAGAATAAAATTGAAATGATTGAACAACAGCTATCACGACCCTTCCGCCTGGCGTTATAAAAAATAAACTCCGAGACGCGTGTTTATAACGTACAAAAAAAAGAAAAAAAAAAAAAAAAAACGACACAAAAAACGCGTTCATTTCTGAAAACGTCTTGATGATAAAGTTACTTTGCAATCGATAATACTAAACATCTTTTTATTTTATTTTATACGCATTGTAATTGCTTTCCTATTAATAATTCATAAATAATAATAACATACTTAACAATGCTTCAAGCAAATTACCAAATACTATTATACTAAACTGGATTTAAAAGTGAGACCAAGTTCGCGTATTTACACAGAGACACGGACACAGAGACAGACACACAGGCACACACATACACACATACACACACAGATATATATATGTCTGTGGTTATGTGACGTGGAAATTTAACGTAGCTAAAAACAAGTTACGATAAGAGGATTTTTAAAAAATTCTATGAAAAATCAATAAATTGTCAAAACGAAACTGAAACAGTCGAGAAAGTTCAAAAGTGTTAAAAATTCAGCAAGGCAGACTGAGACTCTTGTAGAGTGTCATCTAGCGGCCGAATGTGCAACTGAGATCACTCAAAGTTTCCCATTCGAAATTCAAACATAGGTTTATTTTACGGTGCTGATAAATCTTCAAGTACTAAGTCGAAAGCTATTCTTCTGGGCTATTTGCCATTGGAGTTCATTCGATTTTCTATGGAGACCGGACTAAGCTTAAATTAGTACTCTGGTTTATCTGATGCAAAGAAATTGTTTCATAGACTAGTTTTGAATACAAGTGACCTCTCGAGTAAGGCTAATTATAACTTGCAAGTAAACTTGCAACAGCATACGCTATATAAACAATAATACATATTGATCTCAGAAAATAAGGGAAAGAAAGAAAGAAAGAAAGAAGAGAGAGAGAGAGAGAGAGAGAGAGAGAGAGAGAGAGAGAGAGAGAGAGAGAAAGAAAGAAAGAAAGACGAAAGATAGGAAGAGAGTTCGTTGGTTTGTTTAATGACATATCAACTCCTGTGGGTTATTTAATGCCAAATCTTGTTATATATACATAGACAGCGGGGGAGTCTATCTCATTTTCACTAGCGCTATTGTTTTTGGCGTCTGTGGTGAAAGGCCACACATACTATCAGATCCCCACTTTACCGCACAGATCCCTGTGCTACTCATACGCTGAGTTGGTGAGGGCCGACATTGAACCCGGAACCTTGTGGTTCTTAG
>CM042160.1:7106249-7117310 GCA_023376005.1 Doryteuthis pealeii
ATTATTATTATTATTGTGTTTTCACATCAGTATTAGTTGATTGTCTTTCACTGGAGTCTGAGTGACAGCAAGTCTCCTCAGGTCTCCAGGACTCTTCTGAGTATTCTGGCAGATTGCAGTGTTCTGAATGGTTTCAATCCTTCCTCTGATTTGCAAACTTTCCAGACTCTTTTCCAATCCTTTTGGGACTGTTCCAAGTGCACCAATTACAATTGGTATCACTTTGACTTTCATATTCCATGACTTTTTCAGTTCTCTGGCAAGGTCCAGATATTTGTCCATTTTTTCATAGATATCTTTCCATTTTTTCATTAGATATTTGTCTATTATTGTTATTATTTACTTGAAATTTCCATGACATACAAAACTCCACTTTTGTTCTTTACTTTAGCTAGATAAGCGATCGGAAAGACCCATATCCGAGTAAACCGTTGGTCTCACCAAGCCCTGACACCTATATGATTGTCCCAAGCCTATTGCCTGTATCGCCAATCCTCAGCCCCTTTTATCATATATATATTTACGAACCCCTACGCACGAACAGGATGCGACACAAGGTCAATTTTTTTTCTAAGATAAGACTTACATAGGCTTACTTTATAATTCACTACAATTAACCGATTCAGAAGGCTAACATAAAACAAACTAGACTAGGCTAGGCTATGCTTCATAGTTTATGCAAAATTACCTATTACGTTGGCTACCAAAAAATAACTAGGCTGGCATAGGCTAAGCTTCATAATTTACTTAGATATATAGGTAGGTTACAATTTAAAAAAATGAAACAATAGCTATTTCGAGTTAAGTCGTTCTTCCTTCTTCTAAAGCGGTTTCAATATCATGGTTAAAGAATCCAGTCTGCCCTACTGTCTACTCAAAGCTGGAGGCAGAATAGTTGGATGTACATATTTACCAACCCTTCCGCACGAGTAGGATGTGACACAAGGTCAATTTTTCTAGGAGGAATTTAACAGGTTTGAATTCAGAGTTTTCCTTCTCCTAGACCGGTTGCCTAATCAAGGTTAAAGATCCCAGTCTACCCTACTATTTATCCATAGCTGGATGGAGAGTAGGATTCATATCTTTCCCAAGGGTATTAGCGCTAAGTGAAATGCAATTACCACGTCCAGGATTTGAAATCGTGGCGACGAGTCCATTTCCCATGACTTTAACCATTACACCACGCGCTTCCCACTTTTATCATATATGTGCTAGAAAATTGTTGGCTGATGATCATATTATCATGTTATTCTCAAACGTAACAAGAGCAATCTATACATATATATAAAGGGCAGTTGTGTATATGTGTATGTCCGGAGGAAACTTCGAAAATAAAACAATTAACCACAAAGTAAATATATATATACATTCACTATCATTAGGGCTTGGTTTTTGAACAAAAGTAATGAGGATTCTATTCATATTTGGAAGATGTTTAAAAATTAAATTTGTATCGTAACAGAAGGTAATTGAAATATGATGTTGATTGACTGAATTAATCACCTCATTTATATTGTGTTTTTTAATTGTAAATTATTGAATTAAAATTTCTTAATATATTGTTGTATATGTATGTGGGGATTTTATGGGGCATCCAGTGAGGACCTAACTTGTGATAAGTAATAATGAATCTGCGAGACAAACTTTTTAACAATCCCCTCTACCCAGGCGACACCGGATAGCCGCTGCTAGTCCTATACATAAATATATTTAGAAATCCATTAAAATAAAACTAAAATAAGTGTATTACACTTATTTTAATGTTATCTTATGGATTTATAAATAAAATCATATATAGGATTTTATGTTTGTTCCAACTTAGTTTCTTTCTAATTTAATATATTTCATTACATTAAAACTTAAATACTTGCGCCTGGCCGAGAGCGCATGCGTTTGCTAGTATAATTATTGTACATTTCAAAATAACCAACACAATAATATAAATTATCAAGTCTCGTCTAAAATGTTCAGAAAATAATATTCATATATATATAATATATATTGTCTAGATAAATCTAAACAAAATTAGCACTGTTTAACAGTGTTTAAATCGATATATCTATTATGTGTCAATTCAGAAAAAAAAGTCTCGACTAATTTTTTTCATAGAACAATCCTATCTTTATAGGATATTGAGATGGTGCAAAACTAATTCCAATTCTTAACGATTCAGTTTGTGGTTGGAGTCTCCATGGACTTACATGCTGGACTACGATATCATGGTAAGTGTTGTGAGGGTTTAAGGGGTCAAATAAGGACAAAACGACGGGTAACAAATGTAGGAAAATGTATTAACAGAAAGTAGACAAATACAATGCAGAGAAGTGGAAATTACATCCGAAAAATAGAGTTATTGGCTTACTCGCATTGGCTTACTCCCAAGCCACAATTATCCCTGTTACTTATAGTAACCCGTCGGCGCATTCCATTGGTCAATAGGGTATATCACCTATAACAGTAAGCCAGTTCAAACTCTAGTCACGCTATTACGTTGAACTTTCTACGATGTCGCAGTTCAGAACGTTAACCACTATTTGTGTACATGTATGCAGTAATGCTGATAACTTTTTGATTTACTGCGTCCTTGGACGCACCTATTTGCTTTGAAATGAGTCCACAGAAAAATTAATGAGTCCTAACTAAAGCCGTCTAACTCCTACTTTGTTACCTATCCTGTGTAAGTCATTTCTAAGAAGCTATTGAAATGTATTTACAGTTAGCTTGAAATAGTGAGTGAACAAAAAAGAAAAACACTGGGATGCATGGATATGATTTTACTGCGTCCTTTTAGATTTTTATGCGTCAGAAACGCTGGACGCGTACGTATCAGCATCTCTGCAAGGGCTTTGACTAACTCAAGAGGTTTGTCACCAAATTGTTGGTGACTAAGTAGTGCAAACAACGGAATTTACAGAAGAATGTGTGATGTTATTTCTCTGAATCTTTTTTAGATGAGGCTTGTCCCCATTGTCTCGAGTGTTTGTCAATATATACATGGAATACTTTGAAGAGTTTGCCTTAGGATCAACACCACTAAAGTCACTAATGTGGCTTAGATACGTAAATGACACATTTATTCTCTGACCCCATCAGGAAGATGTTCAAATTCTAATGGATCATGTAAACTCATTGCGTCCGTCTATACAGTTCACGATGGAGAAGGAACATGACAACAAATTGTCCTTCCTAGATGTGTTAATAACTCGCACAGAGCAAGGATTCAGTTCATCCGTGTATTGTAAGCCGACCTTCACTGGACAGTATCTCAACTTCAATTCCCACCATCCATACAATGTAAAAAAAAAGAAAGTCCGTTGCTTACAACATCGGGCAAAAGCCACCAGCAGAGATGAGGTATATCAGAAGAAAAAATTATGAATATGGATTTATGAATTATGAATAATACAAATAATACTAATGTGTGATGTGTACGGTATTGGAAATTCCATAACCAATTATCTCCCCCTGTCGCTAGGGGGCGAATCGCCGGCATCGTATGTTGGCGCCAAAAACCAAAAACTTCACTTATCAGGGAGCCGTTAACAACGAGAGACGTAGAAACAAACGCTCTCATCACTTAGCTCAAACAGGGCCTACTTATCACGGAGCACCCACTGAGGGTAGTCGCGTAAATAGCGGTCCCCACACTTCATTCATCCCTTAGCCCAAAAATAGGGCTTACTTATCGAAAAGCAGTTACTGGACGAGAGACGTAAAAACAATCGCTCTCATCCCTTAGCCCAAACAGGGCCTTCTTATCACGGAGAATCCACTGAGGGTAGTCGCGTAAATAGCGGTCCCTACACTTCATTCATCACTTAGCCCAAACAGGGCCAACTTATCGCATAGCAGTATTGGAGGAGAGACGTAAAAACACCAAGCTCTCATTACCAAGCCCAAACCAGGGCCCACTTATCACAGAACTATACAACCAGCTCCCTTCTAAGGCATTGTATCAGCATACGTTAAAAGGCAGGTACAATTGCACACTTACTGAAGGACGAGAAACTACCGAGATGAAGCGTGTTATCAACATTTCCTACTGACGAAAAGAATAACCTGTTATCACCATTACTCCAAGAACATTAATAACTCAGATAAGTCTCGTAGCAAATACCATTAAAATTTGCAACAATTTTATGTAATTTTTGTCTATACAAGTGTCTGCATTTATTTTCGTGTTTGTTCCTTCTTTGTCCGACAATTTGCCTACAACTACGGAGATATAAGAGCTCCTTCGAAACCCGTAAATACTCTTAACGGAGGAGCATGTTTTAGTAAAAAAGTTTTTTTACAAATGGGTTAAACTAATGGGTTAGTGTGCCACAACTAGCCTGAGTCAAAAAGACTGTCCATAGAGAGGAAACACACTGACTTACCGGCAAAGCAGATGTTCCGGTTGCAGCTTTCAATAAAGAAAGGTCATGCCTTCTGGGATATGAAAGATCACAGCACTATTGATTTCTGTGAAAAGGGTGTAAACATTGTCTCTTATTGCCAACTCTTTCGGCAAAATTTATTTTATTTAATAAATGACCCTCGTACATATAAAGGAAAAGGTGCAACTGTAAACAGTGCTTCCTATTGCCAACTGATTAGGCAAAATTTGTGTTATTTATTAATTGACTCTCGTACATATAAAGAAAAAGTTGCAATTATAAACAATGCTTTTTTATAGTCCACTCCTTAGGCAACATTACACCTTGTTTATTGAATGACCCTTGTATATATAAAAAAGGAAGCGCGTGGTGTAATGGTTTAAGTCATGGGAAATGGACTCGTCGCCCCGAGTTCAAATTCCGGACGTGCTAATTGCATTTCACATAGCGCTAAAACCCTTGGGAAATGTATGAATCCTACTCTCCCCCAGCTATGGGTAAATAGTAGGGTAGAATGGTCTCTTTAACCTTGGTTAGGCAACGGGTCTAGGAGAAGGAAAACTCTGAATTCAAACCTGTTCAACTCCGCTTTAGAAAGGGACCTTGTGTCGTATCCTGCTCGTATGGAGGGTTGGTAAATATATATATAAATAAAAAGGTGCAACTGTAATTAGTGCTTCCTGTTGCCAAAATGTGTCTCATTTATCAATTGATCCGCGCAATATAAAGAAAAGAGTGCTTTCTATGGTCAACTCCTTAGGCAATATTTCATCTTGTTTATTCAATGACCCTCGTATATATAAAAGAATGCGCAACTATAGACAGTGCTTTCTGTTGTCAATATCTAAGGCATTTTCACCTTGTTTATGCAATGAATCTTGTATATATATAAAAGATACAACTGTACACAATGCTTGCTATTGCTAAGTCCCTTGGCAAAACTCATCTTATTTATTAAATGACCCCGTACATATAAATAAAAAGGTGCAATTGTAAACAGTGTTCCCTATTGTTAACTCCTTAGGTAAAATTTATCAAATGATCCACCTATGTAGAAATAAAAAGGTGCAACTATAAACAGTGCTTTTATAGCCAACTCCTTAGGCAATATTTCACTTTGTTTATTGAATGACCCTCGTAAAAATAAAGAAAAAAGGTGCAACTGTAAACAATGCTTCCCATTGCTAACTCCTTAGGCAAAATCGATCCTTTTTATTGAATGATCCTCGTATAAATAAAGATAAATGTGCAACTATAAACAGTGCTTTTTATAGCCAACTCCTTAGGCAATATTTCACCTTGTTTATTGAAAGACCCTCGTATATATTATGAGAAGGGTGGAATTGTAAACAATGTTTACTATTGCCAACTCCTTTATTTACCATATTTATTGAAAGTCCCTCGAAAATTAATATATCTATCTCTCTCTCTCTCTCGCTCTCTCTCTCTCTCTCTATATATATATATATATATATATAATATATATATATATGAATCTGATTAAAACATCATCTGGAAAAATAAATAAATAGATAAATAAATAAATGAAATAAAATAAAATAAAATAAAATAAAATAAATAAAACCACTAACCAATCAAAAAAACCAAAAACAAACAAACAAACAAAAACAAAAATGAATTGCTTGTCAAGTCACGTTTGAAGCATTAATCTTTCATAACATTTCTAATGATTCGTATTCATATGTTAAACCCTGAAACATTAGTAATTTTAGACGGAACTATATTCACAAAGAACAGGATATAATAAAGGCCGTCTTATACGTAAAGCGACTTTTTTGTGTAAGCAAAACAAAATCAAGTATAATCAATATGTTAATTGACGTCTTACCAGAACTCTTATGGAAATCCAATCTAAATGGAGTATTCTAATAAAACCTACATTTTGCTTACTAGCGACACCAAATCAATGTACTATCAATAGTTTTTTAATTGGTTTCTCTAGTTGAATAATTTGGTTTGGTTTTTGTTTTACGGCATATCAACCTCAGTGGGTCATTTAATGCCGATAAAGTTTTGAAATAAATCAATTCTTAATGGATAATACAATTTTTTTAAAAATACATTTTTCTATTTAACTCATAGATGGGACCCTAACAGGTACTACCACTTCGGGTCAGAGTGGACCAGGGAGCAATGGTGATGAAGGGTGCTCCACATTCCCCAAACCTCCAAAACTGCAGCCTCACCATCAGATAGAGTTTAACGTCATTCCCAGGACATGTAGACCCGCAGCCACCGCCTTCTAGCACCCCTATGATAAAAAGGGGTTGGGACTTGCTATAAGGGCAATATGGTTGGGAAAATCATATAGGTGCTAGGGCTTGACGTGACCAGCCGATTGATCGGAGGGGCCTGTCCGACCGACCGTCTAGCCCAAGATAGGGCCAAAGTGAGCATTGCAAGTCATGAACTGCTCATCCACCTGGGCTCCATCCTTAAGCATCACGGGTCGCCACCCACGGCCAACAGGTGGCCCCATTGGGGAGTCTTACCCCTCTGCAGAGGTGCAGTTGGTGCATTCTAAACACCCAGCTGACAGGGCGGTCTAGTTGAATAAAAAAAATAAAAAACACTTTCTACATTGGGTTATACTTACCATCTTATATCGACGTCTATATTGTACCTATGGAGATGCTCGTAGTGCAATAGTTACCGTCGTATAAAATGGATTCAACGAAGCGAGTTCAAATCGTGGAGGGCGCGTTGTGTAATGGTTAGAATCGTAGGAAATGGACTCGACTGTCCGAGTTCAAATCATAAACGAAGCCACCTAGATTTCAAATAGCGCTAATACCCTTGTGAAAGGCGTCTCTCCAATTACTTTCCCTCCATGTATGGGTAAATAGAGCAGACTAGGCTCTTTAACCTTGGTTAGGTAACCGGTGTAGCAGAAGGAAAACTCTGAATTCAAACCTGTTAAATTCCTCCTAGAAAAATTGACATTGTGCCACATCCTACTCGTGCGGAGGGGTTGGTAAATATGTACATCCAACTATTCTGCCTCCAGCTTTGAGTAGACAGTAGGACAGACTGGATTCTTTAACCATGATATTGAAACCGGTTTAGAAGAAGGAAGAACGACTTAACTCGAAATAGCTATTGTTTCATTTTTTAAAAAATTGTAACCTACGAAATCTATATATCTAAGTAAATATCATTAAAATATGATGCATTCTATTCTATGCATTAATGATTTTGCTTATGGCTATAAATTAAATACTAGTTGATAAACTTGCGTAATTCCTGAGGGTATTATGACGTAAGCAGTTACTTAGACGGATAGACCCTTCATCTCCATTATATGTGTTTGTATTGGAATATTTTGCATTATAAGGTGTGTTTAATTCCCCACCTGGATTTATAGACTGGCTTAAGTCACGTGGTCTATTACTCAGGACGGACTTACAGGATTACCAGATCTTTACCAATACTCAGGACGGACTTACAGGATTACCAGATCTTTACCAATACTCAGGACGGACTTACAGGATTACCAGATCTTTACCAATACTCAGGACGGACTACAGGATTACTAGATCTTTACTAATACTCAGGACAGACTTACAGGATTACTAGATCTTTACTAATACTCAGGACAGACTTACAGGATTACCAGATCTTTACCAATACTCAGGACGGACTTACAGGGATTACCAGATCTTTACCAATACTCAGGACGGACTTACAGGATTACTAGATCTTTACTAATACTCAGGACGGACTTACAGGATTACCAGATCTTTTACCAATACTCAGGACGGACTTACAGGATTACCAGATCTTACTAATACTCAGGACAGACTTACAGGATACCAGATCTTTACCAATAATCAGGACGGACTTACAGATTACCAGATCTTTACAATACTCAGGACGGACTTACAGGATTATCAGATCTTTACCAATACTCAGGACGTACTTACAGGAATTACAGTTCTTTACCAATACAAAAGGACGGACTTACAGGATTACCAGATCTTTACCAAACAAAGGACGGAGTTTATAGGATTACCAGATATTTACCCAATACACGGACGGACTTACAGGATTACCATATCTTTACCAATACAAAGGATGGACTTACAGATTACCCAGATTCTTTACCAATACTCAGACGGACTACAGATTTACCAGATCTTTACCATACTCAGGACGGACTACAGGATTACCAGATCTTTACCGATACTCAGGACGGACTTACAGGATTACAGATCTTTACCGATACTCAGGACGGGACTTACAGGAATTACCAGAATCTTTATCATACTCAGGACGGACTTACAGGATTACCAGATCTTTTACCGATACTCAGGACGAAACTACAGGATTACCAGGATCTTTACCAATACTCAGGACGGACTTACAGGATTACCAATCTTTACCAATACAAAGGACGGAGAGTTATAGGATTACCAGATCTTTACCAATACTCAGGACAGACTTACAGGATTATCAGATCTTTACCAGTACACAGGACGGACTTACATGATTACCAGATCTTTACCAATACTCAGAAAAGAATTACAGGATTACCAGATCTTTTTACCAATACTCAAGACGGACTTACAGATTACCAGATCTTTTACCAGGACGGACTTACAGGGATTATCAGATCTTGTCCAATACTTAGGACGAACTTAGTAGGATTACCAGATCTTTACAATACTCAGGACGGGACTTACAGGATTACCAGATCTTTACAATACTCAGGACTGACTTACAGGATTACCAGCATCTTTCCAATACTCAGGACGGGACTTACAGGATTACCAGATCTTTACCAATACTCAGGATGGACATACAGGTTATCAGATCTTTACCAATACTCAGGACAGACTTACAGGATCACCAGATCTTTTCCAATTACTCAGTACCGAGTTACAGGATTACCAAGACCTTTACCATACTCAGAACGGACTTACAGGATTACAGATCTTTACTAATACTCAGAACGGACTTACAGGATTACCAGATCTTTACCAATACCCAGCACTATTTACCAAGGATCTAATTGCATTGGATAAGCGCTCTTGCTTAAGGTCTCCATGATGGCCCAAAAGATCCTAACAGTTTGTACGTGTGTGTGTATATTCCTTCATATTATTGAGTTTAACTCAATACATGTGAAATGTTCACTGATTCATCTGAGAGTTATTTTCGGTGTAACATATCTAAATAGTAATTCCTGTCTCGGCATTTTTCTGACATTTCAATCTTTGTTTACAAAACCTTGTGAACATGACAACTGGTTTGTTGGTCTTGGATTAGATTCGATTTGTTACTGGACACCGGATACCGAGACGATTCAGAACCATTTTCCTTTTCTTATCTTGCAAACTCAAATATAAATATCTATGTCTGTTTATGCTTATCTCCTTTCCTTCTTCTAAACTTTCTTTTCTGAGTATATATAATATATATATATATATATACTAATATATATATATATGGTTTGGAGGTTGATTTTGAAGGCTATCACAATGCAGGTGTAAAGAATAAGGTAACAATTGGTTGTGTGTGTGTTAACTGTTATTTTATTCTTGAATTTCGAATAAAATAAAAATCTCTTTTCAGGAAGATCACTGTAACTGAATTTTCTTGATTGTTATGCATTTCTGGTTAAATAATTTTTTTTTGCGGCGGGGCGGGAAATGATTTCGGTATTTTTTTTTATAACTGTATTACTCGTGTTGCATGTTTAACTGGAATGCCGTTTTTTTTATTTGTACACGTGGGCAGGATTTATAATTTACCAAGACATTCTTCTGACTACACTTGCCTCCAAGTTATAAAAAAAAAAACGTAAAGACAATATATATTACAAACCCCTCCGCACGAGCAGGATGGTGACAGAGATCAATTCTTAAGCGGAGTTCAACAGGTTGAATTCAGAATTTTTCCTTCTCCTAGGACCCGCGTTGCCTAAACCAAGGGGGCTAAAAAGAGCCCAAGTTCTCTCCTACTATTTATTCCATAGCCGGATGGGGAGAGTAGGATTTAATACCCTTTTCCCCAGGGTTATTAGCGTGCTTAAGTGAAATTGGCAATTACCACGTCCGGGATTTGAATCGGGGTGATGACTCCATTTCCCATGGACTTTAACCATTACACCAACGCAATTCCACCGAAAAAACGGGAAAAAGACAATTAGGCAATAAAAATGAAATAAACAAATTTTGTTTCTTGGGGCCAATCTTTTGTTTTTCGTATTGAATTTTTGCATTTAGCGAACGCAAGCCGAAAAGAGCGGCTTTTTTTGCCAATCGTTCCATTTTAGAGGATTATCCGTTATCTGTAATACCAATTCGGGATTAACAGACTTTCTCAATCGACCAGAGATCAAGCGCAGCTGCTTCTTGGGGAATCACAGGCCCAAAAATTCAATTCCAAAACTGTTGCCTTTGAAATTCTTTTGAAAACCATCCCTGGATTCAAGTGGTTGTTTTGATGTAACGTCACACATACCATAATTGGCACCAAACTCGTTAAATCAACACCTTTTACGATGGTAAATTCTCCATAATCTAATATGGAGAATTCATTCATTTCTATCACTGGTCACGTAGCATTATGTTTGGGAGCCACTACGGTAGCGTGTATTGTGTCAAGAACGCCCCGGCGCAACCCATCCCTCTCCAGGTCAACAACTGGCCAATCTCTC
>CM042160.1:7117410-7127410 GCA_023376005.1 Doryteuthis pealeii
ATTTAGCCTATAGCCGGCGAGAGATAGTTGGATCCATACCTTTCCCAAGGGTATTAGCGCAATGTGAAATTAAACAGCCTCGTTCAGGATTTGAACTCGTCTTGCACTACCCATTTCCTACGATCCGTAACCATTACACTACTCGCCTCCACAAATACAATATTTATAATATAAGTTGCCGTATTCATACATAAAGAGCGCCGATTATCATAGGTAGAGCATATATATCTAAGTTAGGGTGTGACGACATGAAGTCAACGGCGTTTGGTTAATTAAAAGTTTCTCAGCTATGCGATTTTCAGACCAAACTATATATATATAATATATATAATATATATATATATATATATATATAGATAAATCTAATGAGTCAGATAAACCTACTAAAAGATTCGCTTAATGCTCTTCAGCATTATGAAGAGCATTAAGCGAAACTTTTAGTAGGTTTATCTGACTCATTAGATTTATCTTTATTATTTGCTCTACTGAGGTAGTGAGCACTTTTTACTTATTAGCTTTAGTTTTCCTGGCGGTTTTGTATGAATATGTATATATCTTATATATATATTATATATATATATATATATATAATATATATATATATATATTCCACCCATTCTCTCTAAAGTTTCACTTTATATAGGAAGGCTTTTTCTATCTCTCGCAGAAGCTCCTGATGTATCTTTCTCTCCCCTCTCTTTCTCTCTCTCTCTCTCTCTCTCTCTCTCTCTATAATAATATATATATATATATATATATAATATATACATATAAATTGTTTTTTTTGGCCAAATATTGTACCAATAGATTATTTTCGTTGGTACGATTATCTTGGTCTTTTTTTCTTTTTTCAAAATTTTTTTTCTCTCGGGTGATGTTTGGTAGTATATTTTTTACAATCAACTATTAACAGTGATTTTCTCACGCGAGGATTTTACCAACGTTTGATATATTAAATATATATATATATAATATATAATATATATATATTTTATAAAATATAAAATTCGAAGCAAATTACCAATTACTTTTATATATATATATATATATATATATATATATACTAAATTGTGTGTGTGTACTGGTCATGTATGCTCAAAGGGAGAGCGCCTTAAGGAACAAATTACGATATTGTCAAAAAGAACCTGGTACCTCACAAGTAGGGGCATTCCAAATGAGGTAGCCAAGCGACTACACTGTGCTATCAGTATTTTTTGTAATTTAACCATTGGAGTTTCTTTTGACATTGATTTCTAATTGTTTGGTTTTATTTTGATAAATATGAGTAAAAAATCTCAGAGATAAATCTTAAAGAAATCCATTAACAAGAATAAATAACTGTAATTTTATTCTTTACTTCCTATTTAACTAAATAGTTAAATTAGGAAAACTTAGCAAAGTTAGCAAAACTTAGCAAAGAAAGACAGTGATAGAAATGAGGGAAGAGTTAGTTTCAAGTTTTTCTTTTTTGTTTGTTTTTTTCTCATATTTTTGCTAGTCTAGATAATATATATTCTGCTTAAATAATAGGTATCAGGTACTTTTTACAATAAAATCATTTTTCCTGCGGGGGTACCTAAACTTTTTCCGCCCCTGTACCAATGTATATATATATATATATAATTGTTGATTTACAGTAAATTCTCTGAAATGACATATTGAGGGAAATGCAGTTATGTTTTTTAAAATCTGGCAAATTACGACTCCATAACGTTCATGTTACAGTCGAAAGGAAGCAAACTGTCAAATTTTACACATTTAAAAAATAATTTATGGATTTTAAGGTAGGCATTAAATAAGACACAAATTATTTTGAAAGTATTTAACTTCCTTATAATAAATTATGTTTTAGTGGTATGGGGTGGCGTTTTTAGATAATTTAAAAGAAAAACAAAACTAAACAAAAAGCCCGCCTCCATGATGTATTTTCAAAAAGTTCAGGGAATTTCGACAACTTTTTCAACAATTCAAGTTACTTCATCATCTCTTGAAATTTCAAATCTCACCAAAATGCCCATCAAGAAATTTTATTTTCAAATTTATTTGCGTAAATTTACATATCTTATTTTTTAATACTCTTTTAAACAATTAAATTCGTCCAAAAGGCGTTTTTACTGTTTAAGTTACTGACCCTAAAAAAAAGTGTAGCACAATCTTTTTTAAGAAAAATCGTAGCTGAAACCAACTCTTTTTTTTATTATTTGCTACCAGTAATTTTTATAGTCTGTTGTAAATGAATGAGAATAATATTAGTAAAAGAAAAAATGAATATATAAGAATTTGGAAAAAACATTTCTTCTGATTTAACATGATTATTAAACTTACTTTTTTTAATAGATAATATTAATATTAACTAAAAATATTTTATTTTGAGTAAAGGTAGTTACTGAGCTTTTCTAGATATGTAAAGGTTATGGAATTTTATTCAAATGAGCAAACCGTGGAAAGGAAATTTGAAAATAAAATTTCCTTTCCCCGGTTTTTTATTAAGCAGAAAAAAAGGGAAATTATCGCGTTCTTTTGTTATCATATATTCTGTAATTGACATATATTCTTCTTTGTTTGAATATAAAGAAATACTTATAGTGAATAAGTAGAGTCATTGGTGTTCAAATGTTTTAAAAATTGTCAACATCATTAAAAAAAAGAACTTTAATTAATTTATTAAATTTTAGGTAGAGGTTTAATAAGTCCTCTTAAATAATGAAATAAGGGTAAGACTTTCCAAATATATGACCTGTTAAATTTTATGAGGCGAAAGTAAAATAAAATGAAATAATGTTTTGAAAAAAAGTTACTATTTTCAAGACACAGTTTTTATTCTCGAAGTCCTCCGAACTTGTTTTCATTGCATTTTGTAATTGTTTTCGTTCAGATTTTTTACTTTTTAAAAAGCTAAAAACAATAAATTTATGTAAATAAATTTATGGAACAAAATGTTATCTTACTTCTTATTCTTGAATCGATTTCATTTCTTTGATATTTTGTATCATGTACCCCCCACCCCAAAAAACAAAACAAACAAACAATACTTATTACAACACATTATTATTCTAGAATTACACAGAAGTTTAAAAGATCCGATTCATATATAAAATTTTATTTATTTGAATTCGGCTTGGTAATTTGGAGAGGGGAATAACCTTCAGTGAAGCGATTTCTGTGTAATGATGATCCATGATTTCTGGAAAGCGAAATTCGGTATAATGAAACACCCCCCCCCATATATATTATATAATATATATATATATTATATATATATATATATAGAGATTTTTGGATGTTTGTTATTTTAGAAACGTTGCTGAATAAAGTATATATTAAATTTTTACTTGAAGGCACTTACAACGCATGTATCGCATAAAATTCGATACTGTGGCCGAGGCGATATAGTGTTTCACTAGTGTTTCACTGTGTCTGCTGAAGTCCCGGTTTCGATTTCTGTCGGAGGGAAATCGTTAGTATATACCGCTGATGAGACTTAATAAAGTCGAAACAGTCTGTGCGGTATTCTACCACACCGAGCCATCCTTTGCTGGGATTACACTTGTCAAGTTCATTTTCTATAAGAAAAAGTATCGAATTTTATGCGATACATGCGTTGTAAGTGCCTTCAAGTAAAATTTTAATATATTATATATATGTAGTCTTGTAAAACATCGCGAGATGCGTCCAAAGGAGGCCAATTGGAGATGTTACACCAACATCCTTACAGATTTCGGGTTTCGCAATATTATATCTGTTCGCCGGTAGACCTGACATGTTATTAGGCCGCCTTCTCTACAGATTCGCTGTGTATTTTACAAATAGCTTCAAAATTCTTATATATTGACCCAGGGATACGTAACAGCACGTTATCTATATATAAATTATCAGATATGTAGAATATCTGATATTACACAGAATTTTTAAAAAATCCGATTCGTATATAATGTTATCTTTCTTTGAATTCAGCACTTAATGATTTTATGGGGAAAGGACCCTTCGATGAAGCGATTATTTCTGTATAATGATGATCCCTGGTGTCAGTTTTTTCTGGCAAGCGAGATTCAGTGAACCACACACACACACACACACACACACCACACACATATATATATATATATATATATATATATTATATATATAATATATATATATATATATTATCAGATATGTAGGTGATTTGATGGTGGTAGTCCCGCGGCGTTGTGGCTGACGTGCTGGACTGTGACATCGTAGTATACGAACTTAAACTACAGCCTCGCTATTGCGTTCACTTTTCGTACTAATACCCTTGGGAAAGAAGCATTCTCTCGTCCTCTAACTATTGTTTAAACGTACCCCTACTGTTTTCTACGAGGATGCTTTATGCAATAAATAACACGCGAGATCAATATGCAATTAAAACAAAAAAAAAACTGTTATGAAATGAAGCATTCTCTAGGAACAGACGTTATCATAGAAAAGATTGCACTTAATTGGACTTTTAGTTGCCGCACTAAGCTTCCATATTATTTTTTAGACTTTTATTTTTAGAATAAAATGGATAAAGAAACAATCAGCTGACCCTCCTGGATGAGTTAATAACTCGTAGAGAGCAAGGTATCAAGGAATCTGTATACCGTCAGCAAACGTAGACTAATCAGTAATCATAACTTTAATTCCGACCATCCGTACAATGTATTGTTAGGGATCGTCCGCTGAACAAAAGTTAAAAGACCCTTCACAGACAACACGCCAAAAGGAAATTGTCAACATAAAATTAATTCCAAATGCAGCAACATTTCTACACTTGTTTCAAGATTCATCATTTATTTGAAGCCGTATAAGGTTTTATGTTTACATGTAAGGTCATAGATACCTTCAATTTAGTCTTAGAAGGGTGTGACGGAGAACGAAAAAGAGCAAGACTTGTCTTGCCTGCTGGGATCGAACCCGCGTCCTCCCGCACGCAAAAAACAAATGCGATTTAGGCACTGGATGGACGCGAAGTGCAATTCAGGTGCCCGGATGTTGGCGCCTACCACGCGTCCATCCGAATGCACGTGAAATTGTGCGTTGCACGGACGCGAGAGTTCGACTGATTGTGCCCGGATGTTTTGATTAATATGGCGATAAATAACCAAAGCGAGCAGGGTGACAAGCAGAGAAGCTCTCGGCTTACGTGAGACGGCAGTCAGAATATATTGGCGGCGGCGGCGGCTTTTTTAGCTGCTGGTCGAAGACTGTGTTGACCAAAAGAAAGTTTGGCCTGCGAGAAGACAGTGAACTCGCTTCTTTTTTGTACCCCCCCCCCCAGCAGGAACTTGTTGAAGCAAATATCTATTTTCCCCCTCTATTTCCTCCTTCTATAAAGGATCAATTTATCTTCTATAGACAGTTTTTTCAGACCCAGTTTTTTTAAACTTGTAATATCTTGTTACTTCTTTTAATTGTGTAAATACCGCAGTACAGTTTCATTCAGGTTCTATCTATTTTCCTGAAGATTCATTCTTTCTGCAATATCAAGCTTTTGCTTTGGACGCATGCTCCTTTTTATAATAGTTAAAAATGTCCTCATACGTTAATTGTTCCATTATTTTTGGGTATACCATAATTGATATTTTCTTTATGGCTTCACATCCCGCTGAAACCAAAAATAAATCCGTAATTTCGTTCGCCACCCCAGAATCGTTCTGGTTTTCAACTTCTTCACCATTGCCAACACTGCGAAAGTCTAATTCACATTTCGAGGCATTCGGGTCATTTAAGGAGCTTAATAATCCTATCGGCGACGCCATATTGTTATGAAATGAAACAATCTCTAGAAACAGACATTATCTTAGTCAAGTGTAGTGGCCGGCCGCTTATTACTGAGGTAGTCCTGCTTTTATAGTATTACCTCATTTAAATATGATATTACAGAAACCAAACCATAGAGATGAGAATTTGATTGCATGGAAGGTGTGTATTGAAGAGGAATTTATACTGATGATTTGGTGAAAGATCCGTAACGAAAATTTGATAATTATCATTATTAGTATTATTTGGATTATTCGGACCATTGTCCTCATCTTTATTGTTATCTGTACAACATTTATACCGATGTGCCCTCTGACCTTTCTTCATGTATTTCTTGTAGGACTTGGGAACCTTCTTGGCGTAATCGGGAACCTTTTTGTCGTAATCGGGAGCCATCACGGAACTTTGAACCCAACCCTTTATTCAAGCCACGGGGGGTATCCTGTTTCTCATTCCGCTAATCATAGTTGGAGTACCGGTGTTAAAGCTCTGTTAAATATCATTATTCTATGTTACTGCTGCAACGTTATACAAATAGCAATAAGGATGAGGACAATAGTCTGAATAATCCGAATAATCATAATTATCCGGCCTCATGCCAAACTTTATTCGATCCTAGGAGGAGGTATCCTCTTCTCATTCCGCTAACCATAACTGGGGTACAAGTATTAAGCTGTGTTAATTATTATTATTCTATATTACTGCTGAACGTTGTTAAGATGAGGACAATAATCCTAATAATTCTACTTATCGAGCCTTATGGCAGGTATAAAATGTAGGGAACAGATTGTATTCAGCAATATATATCAACGTACAATGAAAGGGTTTCCTTGTCACAGCTTCCACGAAGAACATGTATCTGGTACTTCTGTCTTCTGAGTGGCTTTACTCTTTTAAATATATACCCATTGGACAAGTCCATGTTCGTGTCATAGGTGAGTAACATACAACAGACCCTAACCCTTTATTCAGTCCACGGTGGTATCCTGTTCTCATTCCGCTAACCATAGCTGAGGTACAGGTGTTAAGCTCTGTTAATTATCTTTATCTATGTTACTGCTGCAACGTTATGCAAATAACAATAAAGATGAGGACAATAGTCCTAATAATCCGAATAAACTAATTATCCAGCCTCATGCCAAACTTTAGCCAATCCCAGGGGGTATCCTGTTCTCATTCCGCTAACCATAACTGGGGTACAAGTATTAAGCTGTGTTAATTATTATTATTCTATGTTACTGCTGAAACGTTGTTAAGATTAGGACAATGATCCAAATAAACCATCACTGGGGTACAAGTATTAAGCTTGTTAATTATTATTATTCTATGTTACTGCTGAAATGTTGTTAAGATGAGGACAATGATCTAAATAACCATCACTGGGGTAAAAGTATATTAAGCTGTGTTAATTATTATTATTCTATGTTACTGCTGAAACGTTGTTAAAATGAGGACAATGATCTAAATAACCATCACTGGGTACAAGTATTAAGCTGTGTTAATTATTATTATTCTATGTTACTGCTGAAACGTTGTTAAGATTAGGACAATGATCCAAATAACCATCACTGGGGTACAAGTATTAAGCTGTGTTAATTATTATTATTCTATGTTACTGCTGAAATGTTGTTAGATGAGGACAATGATCTAAATAACCATCACTGGGGTACAAGTATTAAGCTGTGTTAATTATTATTATTCTATGTTACTGCTGAAACGTTGTTAAGATGAGGACAATGATCTAAATAACCATTACTGGTGTACAAGTATTAAGTTGTGTTAATTATTATTCTATGTTACAGCTGAAACGTTTTAAGATGAGGACAATGATCCAAATAACCATAACTGGGGTACAAGTATTAAGCTGTGTTAATTATTATTATTCTATGTTACAGCTGAAACGTTTTTAAGATGAGGACAATGATCCAAATAACCATAACTGGGGTACAAGTATTAATCTGTGTTAATTATTATATTCTATGTTACTGCTGAACGTTGTTAAGATGAGGACAATGATCTAAATAACCATCACTGGGGTACAAGTATTAATCTGTGTTAATTATTATTATTCTATGTTACTGCCGAAACGTTGTTAAGATGAGGACAATGATCCAAATAACCATAACTGGGGTACAAGTATTAATCTGTGTTAATTATTATTATTCTATGTTACAGCTGAAACGTTGTTAAGATGAGGACAATGATCTAAATAACCATCACTGGGGTAAAAGTATTAAGCTGTGTTAATTATTATTATTCTATGTTACAGCTGAAACGTTTTAAGATGAGGACAATGATCCAAATAACCATAACTGGGCTACAAGTATTAAGCTGTGTTAATTATTAATTATTCTATGTTACAGCTGAAACGTTGTTAAGATGAGGACAATGATCTAAATAACCATCACTGGTGTACAAGTATTAAGCTGTGTTAATTATTATTATTCTATGTTACTGCTGAAACGTTGTTAAGATGAGGACAATGATCTAAATAACCATCACTGGGGTACAAGTATTAAGCTGTGTTAATTATTATTATTCTATGTTACTGCTGAAATGTTGTTAAGATGAGGACAATGATCTAAATAACCATACTGGGGTACAAGTATTAAGTTGTGTTAATTATTATTATTCTATGTTACTGCTGAAACGTTGTTAAGATGAGGACAATGATCCAAATAACCATCACTGGGTACAAGTATTAATCTGTGTTAATTATTATTATTCTATGTTACTGCTGAAACGTTGTTAAGATGAGGACAATGATCTAAATAACCAATCACTGGGTACAAGTATTAATCTGTGTTAATTATTATTATTCTATGTTACTGCCGAAACGTTGTTAAGATGAGGACAATGATCCAAATAACCATAACTGGGTACAAGTATTAATGTGTTAATTATTATTATTCTATGTAACAGCTGAAACGTTGTAAGATGAGGACAATGATCTAAATAACCATCAACTGGGGTAAAAGTATTAAGCTGTGTTAATTATTATTATTCTATGTTACAGCTGAAACGTTTTTAAGATGAGGACAATGATCCAAATAACCATAACTGGGCTACAAGTATTAAGCTGTGTTAATTATTATTATTCTATGTACAGCTGAAACGTTGTTAAGATGAGGACAATGATCTAAATAACCATCACTGGGTACAAGTATTAAGCTGTGTTAAATTATATTATTCTATGTTACTGCTGAAACGTTGTTAAGATGAGGACAATGATCTAAATAACCATCACTGGTACAAGTATTAAGCTGTGTTAATTATTATTATTCTTGTTACTGCTGAATGTTGTTAAGATGAGGACAATGATCTAAATAACATCACTGGGGTACAAGTATTAAGTTGTGTATAATTATTATTATTCTATGTTACTGCTGAAACGTTGTTAAGATGAGGACAATGATCCAAATAACCAAAACTGGGATACAAGTATTAATCTGTGTTAATTATTATTATTCTATGTTACTGCTGAAATGTTGTTAAGATGAGGACAATGATCTAAATAACCATCACTGGGGTACAAGTATTAAGCTGTGTTAATTATTATTATTCTATGTTACAGCTGAAACGTTGTTAAGATGAGACAATGATCTAAATAACCATCACTGGTGTAAAGTATTAAGCTGTGTTAATTATTATATATTCTATGTTACTGCTGAAACGTTGTTAAGATGAGGACAATGATCCAAATAATTCTACTTATCGAGCCTCATGGCAACACTTCAGAGAAATATTAGTATTATTGTTAGAAACACCAGCCTCCTCCCTACGAAGTACCAAGATCTTTCACTGTGACTAGTAAGTGCGCGTATCATATTCTGTAACCGGACATCAATGTGCTTAGTCGTCTAAAGAAAACTTTATCCAAATAGATATTACATTGATAATAGGAGCCACAACCTGTACTTGAACTCTGTTCTCCTATTTTATTTAAAGGCCATTCTCACTAGACAACTAATTGTTATGTGCATGAATACATGTGTATATATCAATATTTACGGAGGTGCATGCGTTTGCGTACATCTATGTATGAGTGCTTTAGTGTGTGTGTATGTGTGTTGCCGGGTAGTGGGTGGGGCTGAGTAAGACTGCAGGTGCTCCTGGTATCCATTTCTTTCGAGGCGAATACCATAACCAATTTAGGCTTCAAATTACTTAACAGATTTATTAGTTTCCTCGAAAATCTTTCATTACCACCCACAGATGCATCCATCTTGGGAGGCTT
>CM042160.1:7132410-7139910 GCA_023376005.1 Doryteuthis pealeii
CTCTTTTAAGAAGCTTAATTATCGAAGAGATTTTTGCTTATACTTCATTAAATATATACAACTAAACCCTTTACGAGAATCTAATACCTACCGAAAACTACCTAAATTTAATCAATAACAGATCTTAATTAACATATTCAATATGCATACATTACCTTCCCGTTAGGCACACTGTCATACAGAAACCTATTTTTAGGTATTATTAATCTAAATAAACTAAATTAGTATAGTCATTTCAGAAATAGTACATTTTTAAACTCATTGAGTTTTACATTAACCTATCAAATCAACACACTGCTAACATATTCCTAAATAAGTTGGAAGTTCTATATACGATTATAAAAAAAGATAATAATCCATGGAGAATTGGTCGATGTCTACATAATTCAAGCCACATTTGTGACTTGATGAGGAATATAGTATCGGTATACTCAAGAGAACAGAAATGAAGCGACAACTTACACGAATCTCCATTATAGATAGTAAATTTGTTAATTAAAAAACTCATAGTAGAGTAAAAATCGACTTCAATCCCCGTCGCACCCCAGTAAATTCGATAATTCCCCTAGACGCACAACCTATTAACGACTATACACTAAATCTGCCTAACCCCTAACCCTAGAATATTCTTTCTAATCCTCATATAAGCTGATAGTCTAAAATTTTTACGCCAACCACTATGATTAAACTTGAGGTCGTACAACTAAAACTATAACCTACATTCAATCCGTACCCTTCCATAAAGACATCTAGCAGTAGTAACTAAAATCTTCAATAATAGTATTACAACTACACAGATTCTCTTACAATACCTTAACCCATAACCTAATCTATATTAAAGAACGCCACTAACACCTAACCTTTCGTATCTAAAGCCCAATAAAGCCTTAAAAACCCTCTAATCCTGAGAGACACAAATTCAAACCCGTCCTAAGAACTACACCCGCTATTATATCAGAAACTCATTCAATTATCTGCACCCTTAGATTTTTCAAAAAGCCCTACTTAACTCTTACGTTGCCCTTAGAACGTTTGAAACCATACATATAACATATAGACTCAAACTACTATCCCAATCATGTACCATGAATATCCCACTCCATTAAAAAAACTCCAAGTTACTAATTTACAAGAAATCACTAAACCCTAAACACATCAATTATATCTATTTGAACCTAACTTCGCCAAACTTTAACCCGGAACCTGCGACTTTACCTCCCTTAACACTTTTGTAACTACCTTACAAAACTCTTAGTATAAAAATATCTTTACAATCCTTAAATCTAAGATAGTAATACTTCCTATTATACATTTCTTTCTATTATATAATACAAAAAAGCTATCGCTACAAACGAAAACAAAATCCTTTCCCGATAAACGAGCAGTACTACGAACTTGAATAAAAAGTAATATAAACAATAACAACCCTACCTTTAGTGTAATACATTAATTAAAAAATGGCCTACTTAAACAAGTCCATAGATAATAACACACACACTGTAATAATTCTTTTTTCATCGGCTTGATGTAGTTTGCTAAATGATTTTTCCGTTTCTACCCTCTTCTTTCGTCATTGCACCTCGAATTTCCTAAATCCTTATAGTCCCGAAGTCATAGATACCACGTACACTCCTGCTAATGAACTCCCATAATCAAAATACTACTAAATAATACGTACTATAATATATAACTAAAAAAGATAGGTCCGGCAAACATGGCGGGATATGTATTTATAGGAAATGTTCTTTGATCACTATTCTTACAATTCTCGAACACACGTTGTTTACAGATCGTCTGGATTCTATTTTCGAGAATTAACATCACTGATTATATCCAATTCAGAAGATCTAAAACCTGTCCGCAAATTTAAATAAAAATAAACATTTTTTTTCCTAAAACAATAATCCCTATGCGCGTTTCTTCGCCTGCGTCCTTTTAATATAAAAATTTAATTCTTTCACCGTTACCAATAACAACACCATTGTCCTAAAGATATAATAGATACGCCATATTATATTATAAAGAAATAACTATACCAGTAATAGCTATATTAAATATATATATTACCGTATTAGATGTATATTCCAAGATAATTTTTTCCAGTTTGTAACACCAGACAAACCAACTACGTCCCCCACTTACCAGTTCCTCGTAACTTACTGCTCTATTCACATATGCGTAAATTAAAATTACCATATATTAAATTACGATCGTGCTATTAAAATAATGTTATATTATATTAGTTTAAGTATAGATTAAATTCGCCTCCAAAAACAATCTCTTTTCGTATGTATAAATGCTCGTGTTTCTAAATAAACCTCCTTAGAACTAATATCGCTCTATATGCAGGCCAGACGGTATAATTATTTTATTGCACTCGTCAACCCCTTACTTGAGTTCGCGCGTTTATTTAGTATGTTACTATATAGTAAGATTGTCGACGCTGCCATATACAGAATCTCACTTTCTGAGACTATAACTAAATAAATAAATATTTTGTGTCAAAGGGATATTGGCCTTCGAGGGGCGGTTGGGGATATTAAGAAATTCAAAATTCAGTGGGTTTTGATATACGATATAGTTAGAGACAATAACGCTACCTAATTCATATTTCATTAATAAAAAGAGATGAGATAAAAAGAAAGTATAAACACAGATCGAGTTTATAGACCAAAAGAAACAACTTCGATACTTTAAATTAAATAAAAAACTGTATCAGCCGCACGTCCAGCTCTTAAAAATAAATGTTGCGTTACCATGTAATCCAATACTATATTACGAATTATTCATGAAATTTATAATTTACCAACATTCCAATTTCGACCACAAATAATCTGATTAGCGTTATATTTATTTTCATTTGTTAAAACTTTTTTGTTTTAACTTCTATAGTTATCTGTTAAAAATAAAAAGGAGCGAAGAATTTAGCGTTGTATAATTCATCAAAACAATTTTTTTATTACAAAATGACTTACCTATACGTAATTTTGCATAGGCTCTATGTCTTCAAAGCCATAAGTAATAATTGTGATCGTAATAGCTTAATGAGCCCGTTAATATACACCCAAAAATTTGTAACAGAAGTTTAAAGCAAGTTTTTTATAGTATAATTGTTTTATTCTATGACCACTATGACTCCCATCCCTAATATTTTACAGACAATTCTCCTATTATTAATAGATAAGATATATGCGCGATTTTTAATGCCAATGATAATTCCTTTCTGAGTTATAAGTCGACACGTACATGCCAAAACCGACGCGACTCTTTATTTTAATAGATTACTCTTGTCACACTTCATCATCACCCCGAAACCACCTTGCATCTTTAAGTTATCTCAATGTCTGTATGGCCGCGTGACTCTAAAATACATACAGCAACTATATAGATGGATAATTGTCTGGCCTTGCTTAGAGGTCAGTCTGGGTCAATGACAAAGCTTCCAAAATTATTGATTAGTCATCAAGCTATTAGCCACCTTGACTCATAATGGCGTCCGTCGACGGCTCTGTGGCTAGCGGAATTGATGTTCTAACAAGACTGCTGTCCCTCCCACTTTCGCCCACACTCTTGACCAGCGCCATTTGGGCCGGCCATTACTACGCTAGTTGATTTGGACATACAAGTGTTTGATTCCCCCCCTACTGCCTTGCCCTCGTCTCGAATGGCATCGCATCACGGGACCCCCGCCACTTGTAGTTTCGGGCAACGTGCCCGTTTTAACGATGGTACAATTTCGTTTTCTCAGTGACGGCATGTCTTCTTCGGACGTTGATCGTAAAAGAGGAAAGTTTGTTTTTTTTACCGGAAAGCAAGAATACAAAAGTTAATCCGTGAGAAACAGGACGGGAATTATTTCCGTTAGTATTCTCTCTCAATTTCAGGTTCGCGCCGTCATTGGAGATTAGAATACGCCGGCTTATTATTTTTTAAAGTTGATACACATGTAAGAAAAGTCGCAACCCGTCGCCAATGTACTAGCCCAAGATCAATTTTCATCTGTGTAAAGCTGGTTTTGTTGGAATATTTTGATATATATATTACCAACCCCTCCGCACGAGCAGGATGTGACACAGGGTCAATATCTTAAGCGGAGTTTAACAGGTTTGAATTCAGAGTTTTCCTTCTCCTAGACCGGTTGCCTAACCAAGGTTAAAGAGCCCTGTCTGCCCTACTATTTATCCATAGCTGGAGGGAGAGTAGAACTCATACCTTTCCCAAGGGTATTAGCACTAAGTGAAATGCAATTACCACATCCAGGAATCGAACTCGGGCGACGAGTCCATTTCCTATGACTTTAACCATTACACCACGCGCTTCCATTTTGATATATAAGGGTGCAGAAGACCACCACTTAAACGTATAGACTCTGTGTGGGCGCGTGATTAAATCCAGCCAATCAACAGTTCGAATACATGGTTAGTTAACTATCTAATCGTTGATCTTGAAAGCCGTTTATTTGCACGTATTCGGCACGGACGAACGGATCAGCAGCCAAAGATTCTACCTAACGCTAAAGAACACCGAGGAACAACCAAGGACTCTACCTAACTCTAAGGAACGACAAGGAACAACCAAAGATTCTACATAACACTAAGAAATAACCAATGATTCTACCCAGAATTGTTGCCGCCCTGTCGGTGGGGCGTTAGAATGCACCGACTGCACCTCTGCAGAGGGTAAGACTCCCCCAATGGGGCCACCTGTTGGCCGTGGGTGGCGACCCGTGATGCTTAAGGATAGAGCCCAGGTGGATGAGCAGTTCATGACATGCAATACTCCACTTTGGCCCTATCTTGGGCTAGACGGGCGGTCGGAGAGGCCCCCTCCGATCAATCGGCTGGTCACGTCAAGCCCTAGCACCTATATGATTTTCCCAACCCTATTGTCCTTATGGCAAGCCCTAAACCCTTTTCATATGGATGCTAGAAGGCGGTGGCTGCGGGTCTACATGTCCTGGGAATGACGTTAAACTCTATCTGATGGTGAGGTTCCAGTTTGGAGGTTTGGGAATGTGGAGCACCCCTTCATCACCATTGCCCCCTGGTCAACTCTGACCCGGGGTAGTACCTGTTAGGTCCCATCTATGGGTTAAAAAGAAAAATGTATTTATAAAAAAATTGTATAATCCATTAAGAATTGATTTCTTTCAAAACTTTATCAGCATTAAATGACCCACTGGGGTTGTGTGTGTGTGTGTGTGAAAATAAAATGGAAATTAATCCGACAGTATGAATAAGATATAATGAAAAAACAAAAGATGTTTACAACTGAAATAGGCTCATCAGGAGAGAAAGTGTGCAAACCGTTTCGGGCCCAAATCTCTCGACGGTTTAAAAAGCAACACTCGGCCCATCCTCAACTAATATGAGGACCCTTATGCATTATAATGTATCGACCGCACGTGGGTCGGTCATCAACAAAAATAAGACGGGGAAAAAAAAAGACCGTTAGTAAAAACAGAACGCTGCTAGTCAAACGTTGGAATTAATCAAAAAAAAAAATTGTGCTGTCTGTATTAGAAATAATATGAATTCTATTTAAAAATAAAATGAATTTTATTTAAAAATAAAATGAATCTCATTTTTAATTTTGAAAATAATCAGAAGCAGCCTATTTCAGTTGTAAACATCTTTTGTTTTTCATTATATCTTATTCATACTGTCGGATTAATTTATTTTATTTTCACATACTTGTCCATGAAAAAACTTTACATTTGAATGTTACCCCTTTGATGATATCCATTAACACCACGGATTTACCTATAAATGTCGGCTACTTATTTTACAGTTGGATTGTTTTACAATAATTTTGATATTCTAATTACACTTTTTATACATATTTTACACTTTTCTATAACTTTACATCAGACTTTTTTTAGTCTTATTTTATTACTATAATGCTTCTGATTATTTTCAAATTAAAAATGAGATTCATTTTATTTTTAAATAAAATTCATTTTATTTTAAATAAAATTCATATTATTTCTAATACAGACAGCACAATTTTTTGATTAATTCCAACGTTTGACTAGCAGCGTTCTGTTTTACTAACGGTTTTTTTTTTGCCGTCTTATTTTTGTTGATGACCGACCCACGTGCGGTCGATACATTATAATGCATAAGGGTCCTCATATTAGTTGAGGATGGGCCGAGTGTTGCTTTTTAAACCGTCGAGAAATTTGGCCCCAAAACGGTTTGCACACTTTCTCTCCTGATGAGCCTATTTCAGTTGTAAACATCTTTTGTTTTTTCATTATATCTTATTCATATATATATATATAATATATATATATATATATATATATATATATATGCTATCTCTTAAACAGGTCCGTCAACAAAACACAAAGGATCTCCACTGTAAAGTGCTCTTACTTGTAACCTAAAAATGGCCATAAAATTTGCTACAGGTTTATATTCAGAGTCTTCCTTCTCCTATATTGGTCCTTACTAAAGTTAAAGAATCCAGTCTTGTCCTACTATCTGTATACAAGCCTTGCTATCTGAAATAGGTCGCAGTTTATTTCTACTCTAAAAAAACTTTCTGTTTGACCTTTAATATATATTTCAGTTTGACATCTATCTATCTATCCATCTATCTATCTTTAATAGTTGTACATCAATAGAGAACAAACGTAAGAAAAGTCACACATCTATTAATAATGGAGATTCGCTTCCGGTTTTTGTCTGGAACAAAAATCACGTCACTGCTTACGTCATATTAACCAAAACTCGTTTTAACATAGAATAACATTTATTCTACGATTGTTGGCATGTTCAAATTTTGAGTGTATTAATTCAATAAATACACTCAAAATTTGAACATGCAACATTAGACAGTCCTCATTGATTTTTAAAACAAGTTTTAATAAATACATGACTGGTATTATATATCTATATATAGTTTTTTTTATTTTAATACATATCTAAAGTTTACATTGCAAATTGTTTTATTTTTTAATCCTCTAAAAAATTTGAGGATTTTACTTACTTAGTGTACAAACTCGCTGAAATTGAATTTTTAACTCCCACCCCTCAGGCAATATGTTTCAAAAATCTATTTTTACATCGCCCAGAGGGCGTTTTTTTATTTTGCTAGTATAAAAATAATATTCACAGATGCACACCTGTGAACATGTGCATAGATGTTAATATATTTATTTCTATATCTGCATCTCAAACATGATCGGTGAACGTAGAAATTTTCACCCAAAGAACGTTTCTTAGACTCAACAGTCGGTGCACCGGTCAGACGATTTGTTGATTGGATAGTTGGATTTTACGGCATATCAACCCTTCTTGGGTTATTTTATGCCGAAGACGTTTGCTGTATTCAGCTATTTTTTTATTTAGTTGATAGATAGTTGGTTGGTTGGCTGGATGGATTTTACGGCATGTCAACCCTCTCATGTTATTTTATGCCGAAGAAGTTTACTGTATTCATGGACAGTTATTCTAGTTGGATGGATATTTCGTTGGCTGGTTGGTTGGATTTTAC
>CM042160.1:7144910-7184910 GCA_023376005.1 Doryteuthis pealeii
TATTGATTATCAAGAAGAAGAGAACCTTTCATCTCGAGGATTTTGACTTTATAAGTTGTCCTTGCGACCTAGTGTCGGCATCAGCCAATCAGCGAGGGAGTTTATCCCCTTTTCAATAGCGCTAGACCAAGGAGATTATTTTAGCGTCTGGCGTGGGGCGTCACGCCTATCATCAGCTCCTCACTTTACCGCACAGATCCCTGTGCTACTCATACGCTGAGTTGGCGAGGCCCAGTCTCGAACCTGGAACCTTAGGATTCCTAACCGAACGCTCTACCGACTGAGCTAAACCAATTGAAAATATGGGGACTATAGCCATTGTCTCTTTTCTACTAGAGGTTCCTTTGTCTTCCAACTGTTCCTTGTATTACTTCCACTTCCGTTTTATGATTTTCATCTTTCGTCTGTTCGATGCTTGGCTTGATGCTGAAATAACATTCATACCCACTGGCATTTGGCTCTTCGTTAGTTACGTTGACATTCTTACCTATAAACCAATTTTTACATAACCTAACCCTTTCCATACTTTGTCAATATGACTTAATTATAGGCAATACCCACCAGGGATAATTTCGAGAGCGGACACAGACATAACCATTTACTCATACCTGGTTACACATCCTGTTAAAAGGGCCTAGAATACACTGACCGTAAAACAGCTAAAATATACTAAACTGTTTCCGTTAAGATAGAGACAATAATACGCAACATTGGTAATCTCAGAATTAGAGAAATTTTATTAATAGCTAAATTAGGTCCTAGTATAAACAATAGGTTAGAATTAAATACAGAATATATAATTAATTAAAATACACATTTCATATATACACACACATATATATATACATAAAACAAATGAATAAAAATAAATAAATATATATATACATAAATATATATTGAATAATAGCGTTTTGTTTGTAACTTTTTCTTCTAACGGTTGTTCATCCCGTCTTTCTCTCATGTGTTGCTCTTGATGATAACTGATCAATTAAAGCGGTCGAAACAGATTTCTGTCAGCAATTATAAACATCATTTGTTTTTTCAAAAATATTACATTCATAAATATATAAATAGAGGAACAGAATAAAATTGAAATTGATTGAACAACGGCTATCACGACCCTTCCTCGTGGCGTTATAAAAAATAAACCCCCGAGACGCGTGTTTATAACGTACAAAAAAAAGAAAAGAAAAAAAAAACGACACAAAAACGCGTTCATTTCTGAAAACGTCTTTGATGATAAAGTTACTTTGCAATCGATAATACTAAACATCTTTTTATTTTTATTTTATACGCATTGTAATTGCTTTCCTATTAATAATTCATAAATAATAACATACTTAACAATGCTTCAAGCAAATTACCAAATACTATTATACTAAACTGGATTTAAAAGTGAGACCAAGTTCGCGTATTTACACAGAGACACGGACACAGAGACAGACACACAGGCACACACATACACACATACACACACAGATATATATATATATATGTCTGGGTTATGTACGTCGGAAATTTAACGTAGCTAAAAACAAGTTACGATACGAGGATTTTTAAAAAATTCTATGAAAAATCAATAAATTGTCAAAACGAAACTGAAACAGTCGAGAAAGTTCAAAAGTGTTAAAAATTCAGCAAGGCAGACTGAGACTCTTGTAGAGTGTCATCTAGCGGCCGAATGTGCAACTGAGATCACTCAAAGTTTCCCATTCGAAATTCAAACATAGGTTTATTTTACGGTGCTGATAAATCTTCAAGTACTAAGTCGAAAGCTATTCTTCTGGGCTATTTGCCATTGGAGTTCATTCGATTTTCTATGGAGACCGGACTAAGCTTAAATTAGTACTCTGGTTTATCTGATGCAAAGAAATTGTTTCATAGACTAGTTTTGAATACAAGTGACCTCTCGAGTAAGGCTAATTATAACTTGCAAGTAAACTTGCAACAGCATACGCTATATAAGCAATAATACATATTGATCTCAGAAAATAAGGGAAAGAAAGAAAGAAAGAAAGAAAGAAAAGAGAGAGAGAGAGAGAGAGAGAGAGAGAGAGAGAAAGAGAGAAAGAAAGAAAGAAAGAACGAAAGATAGGAAGAGAGTTCGTTGGTTTGTTTAATGACATATCAACTCCTGTGGGTTATTTAATGCCAAATCTTGTTATATATACATAGACAGCGGGGAAGTCTATCTCCTTTTCACTAGCGCTATTGTTTTTGGCGTCTGTGGTGAAAGGCCACACATACTATCATCTCCCCACTTTACCGCACAGATCCCTGTGCTACTCATACGCTGAGTTGGTGAGGGCCGACATTGAACCCGGAACCTTGTGGTTCTTAGTCCGACGTTATACCGACTGATCTAAACCGGCCCTTTATAAATTGGCTATAATCGCAATTAATTGTGAAATCTAATCTCCCCCCCCCCCACACACACAGAGAAACTAGCATAACTACCTTCCGATAGGGCGACTTTTCTGCTAGAAAACTAATGTCAAATAAAAAAGATTGGATTTCCAGGCTTCGTTCAAGAGTAACAGAGATGGTTGAAATTGCAGATACATTATGTTTTTTTTTTGTTGTCTAAAATCGTGCGTACAATTAGGCTTGTCAGATATTGTAACCAAGAACACAAAACCTATCGTTTTTAGCCTATAACAAACAGCCCTTTACGGTTACGTTCAGTCTAGCTAATGTTACCCCTCACCATGGGATATAAATAAACTTCGGGTTTCCGACATGTACCGCCTTCGTCCATGATTAACGAGAGAGCTCCCCCCTTCATATAGACCAATTTTGATGTCATTGTAAAAATATGTCCATACGAAATGTTTATGTTCCCTTCTTACAATCACAAAAAGAGTATTATTGCTGTCAAATGGATTAGAAAAGGCGTATCTACGATATATCATCGAAACGCATAAATACAAAAGAAAAGAAAAAGTCATAGAAGAAAATGAAAAATAAAAGATGTGAAAAATAACAGTGATATCACAAATAAATAGGCAGAAAAAGTAATTGTATTGCTTCTCCAGCTGTAGTAACTGCCATTCGGCTATCAGGGGCCCGCCGAGTGTTAGCGTTAACTAATCTATCTGTTTGCGACTCGTCATGTCTTGCGTTACCTTAAGGGATTTGTATTTAAAAATTGCAGGGGATTTTTCTTGTTATGATTAATTTCGAACCTCATGTTTGACATTGTGTTATACATTTTTCATTTGAGAAAAGTCTGTTTCGTGAAATTAGTTTTCGGTAAAATGGTTTGAGATTTCAGATTAATAGTCTTTAAATACTTTTCTCTCTTCCTTATTTTCTTTAGAGTGATTCGTTGTTTGTGGCCTTTTGGATATTTGTCAGAATTTCTCTCTCTCTCTCTCTCTCTCTCTCTCTCTCTCTCTCTCTCTCTCTCTCTTTCTCTCCCTCTCTCTCTCTCCCTCTCTCTCTTTCTCTCTCTGTCTCTGTCTCCGTCTCTCTTTCTATCTCTTTCTCTATCCCTCCTCTCTCTCTTCTCTTTCTAACAAACTCACGCACAAACATAAACATAAACACACACACACACACACACACACATATACATATATATATATATATTATATATATATATATATATAATATATATATATATTGTTAGTTAAGACAATCATTTCTCTCGCACACACATACACATATACACATACGCAATCACATACACACATATATGTGTATATATATATGTGTGTGTGTATATTTCTCTCTCTCTCTCTCTCTCTGATACACACACACACACACACACACAATATATATATATATATATATATATAATATATATATATATATATATATATAATATGAAATATCACTGTGTTCAGAGGACGGTTTTATTATATTTAGAAGTATTATCAAACGTTAAAAAATTCATTATACATATGGAAAGAAAAAAAACGTGTATATATATATATATATATATATATATTTACTTGGTTTAAATAGGCTATTTACTTGGTTTAAAAACAAATAAAGAGCTATGAGAAGTTCAATATCAAGGCATGTGTTCGTTACTAAAAACTAACAATGGACAAACGGACAGCAAGTATCCCAGTAGTTCCCGACTATAGAAAACTCAGAGAAGCCAGCTAGAACAACAGTCCAGATCAAAGAAACAGAAATAGTGGAATAGAACAGACAACATATCCAGTTAGATGTTAGACGTAAGATGTTAGATGATCTAAACAGATCCAAAGTGAAAAATATCAAAATAGAGAATGATATATACAAAATAAGTATGACAATGTGTAATATAACATACATTTCTTAATTGGTAACGCAGCGTTACATACTATATTCTTAAATTCGTTCCACTATGCAACGAATATAATTTTACCCAAATCATACAAATTACACCAATTATACATTTTCTTATAGGTTGGGTGTTTTGATGGATTTTACGGCATGTCAACACTTGTTGGGTCATTTTATGCCGAAGACGTTTTGTTTTTATTCATTCTTGCTGGGTATTCAATATATTTTATTCAGACCCTATGGGGAGTGTTGAGTACCTCTGTATCACTATTATTTTGATCCGGATTGCTAGTACCTTTTAGGGCCCATCTATGCCTTAAGTAATAATTTAATATCTCTCTCTCTCTCTCTCTCTCTCCTCTCTCTCTCTCTCTCTCTCCTCTTCTAAATATATATATATATATATATATATATATATATATATTTACCAACTCCTCCGCACGATCTGGATGTAACACAAAGTCAATTTCTTAAGCTGAGTTCAACAGGTTTGAATTCAGAGTTTTCCTTCTCCTAGACCGGTTGCCTAACCAAGGTTAAAGAGGCCTGTCTGCCCTACTATTTATCCATAGCTGGAGGGAGATTAGGATTCATACCTTTCCCAAGGGTATTAGCGCTAAGTGAAATGCAATTACCACATCCATGATTTGAATTCGGGGCGACGAGTCCATTTCCCATGACTTTAACCATTACACCACGCACTTCCAATATATATATATATATATATATATATATATATATATATATATTATATTATAAAAACAAACAAAATTAGGTCAAAGTTTGAATTACACATAGCCGACGCTAAAGCGTTTCGGTTTTAGTAAAATCCGTCAACGGAGCTTAACATATTAATATTAATTCATACGAAAAGAATGGTGTAAAAACAAGTAAAAAGTTTGTGAGCCTTAATTTGCGATGTAAGAAAGCTGAACTCTGCAACCGAAATGCAAAAATGAAAACGTCCCGTTGATGGTTTTTATTATACCCGAAACGTTTTAGCGTCGGCTATCTGTAAATCAATCTTTGCCTTAATATTGTTATTTTTTCTAAACTATATACTTTCTTTATACTGTCGAATTTCATATCAATTTTTTCTTCTCACACACATACACACAGATATATATATATATATATATATATATATATATATATATAGGGTCATCCACAGACACGTGTTTCGACTTATCAAGTCTCTTCAGTGTGGCTAGACATTTTGTAAGCTACCTACAAATTGAAATCCGATCGGTTGGGTGTCAGTCCGGCACCTTAACCATTAGGCTGTCTTCACTTACAGAATGGGAAGTGGATTTTAACTGTTTTTAATACACACATCGCAGAGTGTTCCATTCCTTATATAGAAGAGCGTTGCGTTTACGCTTGAGTTGGCGGCCGTCAGCGAGATCCCCCCACAGTGTGCTCAACCCTAGGGGATGGGAGCATATATACCGGGATATATATATATATATATATATATATATATATATATATATATATCCCGTTTTCTTATCTATCTCTATGTGCACATATCAATCAATCAATCAATCTATCTATCTATCTATCTATCTATATATGCAAGATAGTATTCATGCATTTAATCATTTCTCGTTTCACCGATGTCTTTTGTAATGTTGTCTATTGGTTTTTATTTTTTAATGATGCCAAATTTTAAAAAAATTTCTATTGAATATTTTTCATTTATTTTATCTTTTCAGTTCGATTTTTCATTTATTTTTCCTTCATTAAAACTTCATTCTTTTATTTTTTTATTTTGAAGATTCTTCTTCATCTTTATCATTCCTTGTTTATTGTTCTTTTTACTTCCTTCTTTCTTTCTTAAGTTTCTTCCTTCCATCTTTCTTTACTTTTTTCCTTATTTCCCTTCTTTCTTACTCCCCTCTCTCTCTCTCAAACACACACTCTCTCTTTCTTTCTTGCTTTCTTTCTTTTTTCTTACTCCGTCCTCTCTCCGTTTCTGTCTTGCTTTCTTTCTGTTTTTCTTTCTGTTTTGTCTTTCTTTCTTTCTTTCTTCTTCGTCACCCACCGTTTCTTCGTCCTCTCTCTCTCTCTCTCTCTCTCTCTCTCCTCTCTCTCTCTCTCTCTCTCTTTCTTTCTTGCTTTTCTTTCTTTTTTTCTTTCTTCGTCCCCTCTCCGGTTCAGTTTTGCTTTCTTTCTGTTTTTCTTTCTTCGTCCTCTCTCCCTTTCTCTTTTCTTTCTTCTTTCTTTCTTTCTTCGTCCCGCACCGTTTCTTCGTCCCCTCTGTCTCTTTCTGCCTTGCCTCTGTCTCTGTCTCTTTCTTTCTTTCTTTCTTTCTTTCTTTCTCTCTCTGTCTGTCTTGCTTTCTTTCTGTTTGTCTTTCTCCGTCCTCTCTCCCTTCTTTCTTTCTTTCTTTCTTTATTCGTCACCCACCGTTTCTTCGTCCTCTCTCTCTCTCTCTCTCTCTCTCTTTCTTTCTTGCTTTCTTTTCTGTTTGTCTTTCTTCGTCCTCTCTCCCTTTCTTTCTTTCTTTCTTTCTTTCTTTCTTTCTTTCTTTTCTTCGTCCCGCACCGTTTCTTCGTACCCTCTGTCTCTTTCTGCCTCTGTCTCTGTCTCTTTCTTTCTTTCTTTCTTTCTTTCTTTCTCCGTCCACTCTCCCTGTCTGTCTTGCTTTCTTTCTGTTTGTCTTTCTTCGTCCTCTCTCCCTTTCTTTCTTTCTTTCTTCATCCTGCACCGTTTCTTCGTCTCCCCCTCTCTCTTTCTGTCTCTGTCTCTTTCTTTCTTTCTTTCTTTTTTTCTTTCTCCGTCCTCTCCCTGTTTCAGTCTTGCTTTTTTTCTGTTTTCTTTCTCCGTCCTCTTCCCTTTCTTTCTTTCTTTCTTTCTTTCTTTCTTTCTTCCTTCCTTCCTTTATTTATTTCTTTCTTCCTTTCTTTCTTTCTTTCTTTCTTTCTTTCTTTCTTTCTTTCAGTCTCATTATTTCCTTTATTTATTTCCCGTTCTCGCTTTGTATTACTTGGCAACCCTCCATTCACCTTGACTATTTTTAGCGACTCGGCCACTGAAATTCCAGTCCGTGCGTTTCTTTATCCCAGAGGACTTTTTAAAAATGGTTTTATTTCCACCTCCAAAACTTTCTCATCGTATATCATCTCAAATGTTATCTGATCCAACAACAGACACACACTCGTACAAAGATACGGACATATATAAAAACTCATATAAATCTAAGTATATATATATATATATATATATATTTGGGAGAATATGTGCTTAATTGAAGTCGAACCTATTTTTATTAAAGTTAATTCATTAATAGTTAATTAGGCGGGATTTACCTATTTAAATGTAAGGCTAAACAAATCGAGAAAAATCAACACTGTATGTACATTTCGGCCAATACAGAGATTTATTTTTCTCGATTTGTTTAGCCTTACATTTAAATAGGTAAATCCCGCCTAATTAATTATTAATGAATTAACTTTCATAAAATTAGGTTCGACTTCAATTAAGCACATATTCTCCCAAATATTGTCGGCTGAAAATAGCCATATCACAAACACCGTATGTTTGTTTACTTCTCATATATATATATATATATATATTATATATATATATATATACACGCATAGTAAGGTTTGGTTTCTTTGTTTAATGCTCCATGAACTTTCATGGTTTATTTAATGCCAAAGACATCCTTGTAGGAGAACAGTAGTAATGGTATTAATTAACCCTTGTTTTAGATCATATCAAACTGGATTAAATTGATACCAAAGCTACTAAAAAAAGAAGTAAAGTCGTCGGGGCGGCCTAATGTCGGTATCAGCCGATCAGCGCGGGAGTCTATCCCCTTTTCACTAGCGTTAGACCGAGGAGATTCTTTTTGAGTCTGAGTGGAGCGCCACACATACCATCAACTCTTTACTTTACCGCACAGATCCCTGTGCTACTCATACGCTGAGTTGGCGAGTGCCGGTATCGAACTAAGAACCTTTCGGTTTCTAGCCGAACACTCTACCGACTGAGCTAAACCGACCCCCGTATATATATGTGTGTTAATGACAATACATTTATATTCATATGTTAACAACGGTGTTGATATATATATATATATATATATAATATATATATATATATATATATATATATTATATTATTATTATTATTATTATTATTATATATATCTGTATATTTTGTGTTTGTGTGTGTGTGTTGTGTTGGTGTTTTTGTGAGTGTGTGTGTTTAAAGTAGTTATGGTCGTGTATGTAATTTTACATAATCCCTCAGCCTAAACTTATTTCATAAAAGTCTACTAAGTGTGTATCGCCTCAGAGCGTCAGTTATTGTTGGCCACCATTTGATGATAATCAAATACGACATCTTACACTCAGACTGTCAGTATCGATTAACTTAACACGTGACCAGTGGCCAAGGTTAAAGTGATTGATTTTACACCCCAGTTCCTTGTATTTTGTTATTTGTTTCTCCATATAATTGCGGACAAAATCGTGACATCACACACACGCACACACACACACACACACACACACACACACACACACATATATATATATATATATAATTATATATATAATCCAAAAGTCCAGAGAAGAAATCTTCCTTACGACACAAGAGTTTTTTTTAAACCTGTCACAGTTTGAGAGCTCAATGTGTGCTCTTAATGTTAGATTCACAGAGCAAATTTATAAGTAAAGAAATAACAAAAGACTTAGAGATTTTGCATGGTAGTCTATTTCAGGGAGCTTAGACAAAGTGTCTAACTCTCCCGACTTATCAGATGCGAATCGGGAGTGTTATACGCTTTGTCTAAGCTCCCTGAAATAGACTAAAATGCAAAATCTCTAAGTCTTTTGTTATTTCTTTACACACACACACACAGACACAGACACAGACACACACACACACACACACACACATATATATATATATATATATTTGTTGACAGCAAGCTATTTAATGTTTCATTACTTTTATATATCTTTGGGGTTGTGAGTACTCTCTGTACTTAATATATTTCATTACATTAAAACTTAAATTCTTGCGCCTGACCGAGAGCGCATACGTTTGCTAGTATAATTATTGTACATTTCAAAATAACCAACATAATAATATAATTTATCAAATCTCGTCTAAAATGTTCAGAAAAATAATATAGTGTATCTATACAATAAGTTGCTCATTAGTTAGACATTGTCCATGTGATAATTACTTACCCTAACACTTATTTGCTGTGCCCTGCACTTGCCCTGCCTTGCCCTGTCTTGCCCTCCCTTGCCCTGTGCTGTCAGATTGAGCTGTAGAATACACTAACTGTACCTCTGCAAAGTGGTAAAATCCCCATAATAGATCCACAAAACTGAACACACTGCCAATGACACATCATTTCCACAGTTTTGTGATGAAATGTGATTTTCACATATACTTCAGGCGGGCTTGCGGTGGGATTTATCATTCCTTTTATACTATTAAAAAAAAAAAAGTTTACTATGCTATTATATCTTAAAAATGCTTCACTGGTTTAAAGTCTGTATCTTTACTTATACACAATTAAAGTTGGCTTCTAGTTCAGTAGAACATGAAATACAATTACCAACAAACTTTAAAATGGTCATAACTCGGTTGTTAATGAGCTACTAAAATGAATTTGGTACTTTGATTTTTTAACGTTTTGCAACAATCTATATGCCTATATAAAAAGTTTTTTTATTTATCTGGTATACCTACAAAAGAAGAGTTCCTTATTGTTGGTTGAATATGTCTGGAATTATATACGAATGTTTCAATTTTGTGTACTGGATTAGATGTAAGTGTAATTTACCATTGGTACCAAACCACACTAATTGTGGGTGTTCTTGCTACAGTAAAAAAAAGGAATTGTCTTTGCATCTTAAATTCTACATCATGTACTGAAATTTCATGAGTGCTAATAAATGTGAACTGAACTGTAAAAAAAAATGTTTGAGATCAAAAACATCACCATAATCAAGTCATCATCACTGTCATGTAAATAGATAGATAGTGACCCGTGATGCTTAAGCACGGATTCCTGGTAGCTTCCCAGTCCATGACATACAAAACTCCGCTTTTGTCCTTTACTTTAGCTAGATAAGCGATCGGAAAGACCCATCCCGAGTAATCCGTTGGTCTCGCCAATCCCTAACACCTATATGATTGTCCCAAGCCTATTGCCCTTATCGCTAATCCTCAGCCCCTTTTATCATATATATATTTACGAACCCCTACGCACGAACAGGATGCGACACAAGGTCAATTTTTTTTCTAAGATAAGACTTGCATAGGCTTACTTCATAATTCACTACAATTAACCGATTCAGAAGGCTAACATAAAACAAACTAGACTAGCCTAGGCTATGCTTCATAATTTACGCAAAATTACCTATTACGTAGGCTACCAAAAATAACTAGGCTGACATAGGCTAAGCTTCATAATTTACTTAGATATATAGGTAGGTTACAATTTTTAAAAAATGAAACAATAGCTATTTCGACTTAAGTCGTTCTTCCTTCTTCTAAACCGGTTTCAATATCATGGTTAAAGAATCCAGTCTGCCCTACTGTCTACTCAAACTGGAGGCAGAATAGTTGGATGTACATATTTACCAACCCCTCCGCACGAGTAGCATGTGACACAAGGTCAATTTCATAAGCGGAGTTTAACAGGTTTGAATTCAGAGTTTTCCTTCTCCTAGACCGGTTGCCTAACCAAGGTTAAAGATCCTAGTCTACCCTACTATTTATCCATAGCTGGATGGAGAGTAGGATTCATACCTTTTCCAAGGTTATTAGCGCTAAGTGAAATGCAATTACCACGTTCAGGATTTGAACTCGTGGCGACGAGTCCATTTCCCATGACTTTAACCATTACACCACGCGCTTCCCACTTTTATCATATATGTGCTAGAAAATTGTTGGCTGATGATCTTATTATCATGTTATTCTCAAACGTATTAAGAACAATCTATACATATATAAAGGGCAGTTGTGTATATGTGTATGTCCGGAGGAAACTTCGAAAATAAAACAATTAACGACAAAGTAAATATATATAGACATTCACTATCACCAGGGCTTGGTTTTTGAACAAAGGTAATGAAGATTCTATTTGTATTTCTACCCAGGCAACATCGGATAGCCGCTTCTAGTCCTATACATAAATATATTTAGAAATCCATTAAAATAAAATTAAAATAAGTGTATTACACTTATTTTAATGTTATTTTATAGATTTATGAATAGAATTATATATAGGATTGTATGTTCGTTCCAATTTAGTATCTTTCTAATTTAATATATTTCATTACATTAAAACTTAAATACTTGCGCCTGGCCGAGGGCGCATACGTTTACTAGTATAATTATGGTACATTTCAAAATAACCAACACAATAATATAAATTATCAAGTCTAGTCTAAAATGTTCATAAAAATAATATTTATATATATATAATATATATTGTCTAGGTAAATATAAACAAAATTAGCACTGTTTAACAGTGTTTAAATTGATATATCTATTATGTGTCAATTCAGAAAAAAAAGTCTCGACTAATTTTTTTCATAGAACAATCCTATCTTTATAGGATATTGAGATGGTGCAAAACTAATTCCAATTCTTAACGATTAAGTTTGGGGTTGGAGTCTCCATGGACTTACATGCTGAACTACGATATCATGGTAAGTGTTGTGGGGGTTTAAGGGGTCAAATAAGAACAAAACGACGGAACAAATGTAGGAAAATGTATTAACAGAAAGTAGACAAATACAATAGAGAGATGTGGAAATTACATCCGACAAATAGAGTTATTGGCTTACTCGCATTGGCTTACTCCCAAGCCACAATTATCCCTGTTACTTATAGTAACCCGTCGGTGCATTCCATTGGTCAATAGGGGATATCACCTATAACAGTAAGCGAGTTCAAACTTCAGTCACGCTATTACGTTGAAGTTTCTGAGATGTCGCAGTTCAGAACGTTAACCACTATTTGTGTATATGTATGCAGTGATGCTGATAACTTTTTGATTTACTGCGTCCTTGGACGCACATATTTGCTTTGAAATGAGTCCACAGAAAAATTCATGTGTCCTAACTAAAGCCGGCTAACTCCTACCTTGTTACCTATCCTGTGTAAGTCATTTCTAAGAAACTATTGAAATGTATTTACAGTTAGCTTGAAATGGTGAGGGGGGGGGAAATAAAAACACTGGGATGAATGGATATGATTCTACTGCGTCTTTTTAGATTTGTATGCGCCAGAGACGCTGGACGCGTAGCCATCAGCATCTCTGCAAGGGCATTACCTATCTCAAGAGGTTTGTCACCAAATTGTTGGTGACTAAGTAGTGCAAGCAATGGACATTTACAGTGATGTTATTGTGTGATGTTATTTCGCTGAATTTTTTTAGATGAGGCTTGTCCCCATTGTCTCCAGTATTGGCCAATATATACATGGAATACTTTGAAGAGTTTGCCTTAGGATCAACACCACTAAAGTCATCAATGTAGCGTAGATACGTAGATGACACATTCATTCTCTGACCCCATCAGGAATATGTTCAAATACTAATGGATCATGTGAACTCAATACGTCCGTCTATACAGTTCACGATGGAGAAGGAACATGTCTCCAGTGTTGGTCAATACATACATGGAATACTTTGAAGAGTTTGCCTTAGGATCAACACCACTAAAGTCATCAATGTAGCGTAGATACGTAGACGACACATTCATTCTCTGGTCCCATGAGGAATATGAGATGTTCAAATACTAATGGATCATGTGAACTCAATACGTCCGTCTATACAGTTCACGATGGAGAAGGAACATGTCTCCAGTGTTGGTCAATACATACATGGAATACTTTGAAGAGTTTGCCTTAGGATCAACACCACTAAAGTCATCAATGTAGCTTAGATACGTAGACGACACATTCATTCTCTGACCCCATCAGGAATATGAGATGTTCAAATACAAATGGATCATGTGAACTCAATGCGACCGTCTATAGAGTTCACGATGAAGAAGGAACATGACAACACATTTTCCTTCCTAGATGTGTTAATAACTTGCACAGAGCAAGGATAACAGTTCATCCGTGTATCGTAAGCCGACCTTCACTGGACAGTACCTCAACTTCAATTCCCACCATCCATACAATGTAAAAAATAAAAATAAACGTCTGTTGCTTACAACATCGGGCAAAAGCCACCAGCTGAGATGAGATATATCAGAAGAACATTTTATGAATATGAATTTATGAATTATGAATAATACAAATAATATTAATGTGTGATGTGTACGGTATTGGAAATTCCATAACCAATCATCTCCCCCTGCCGCTAGGGGGCGAATCGCCGGCATAGTATGTTGGCGCTAAAAACCAAAAACTTCACTTATCAGGGAGCCGTTAGCAACGAGAGACGTAGAAACAAACGCTCTCATCACTTAGCCCAAACAGGGCCTACTTATCACGGAGCATCCACTGGGGGTAGTCGCGTAAATAGCGGTCCCTACACTTCATTCATCACTTAGCCCAAACAGGGCGAACTTATCGCATAGCAGTATTGGAGGAAAGACGTAAAAACACCAAGCTCTCATTATCAAGCCCAAACCAGGGTCCACTTATCACAGAACTATACAACCAGCTCACTTCTAAGGCATTGTATCAGCATACGTTAAAAGGCAGGTACAATAGCACACTTACTGAAGGAGGAGAAACTACCGAGACGAAGCGTCTTATCAACATTTCCTACCGACAAAAAGAATACCCTGTTATCACCATTACTCCAAGAAAATTACTAACTCAGATAAGTCTTGTAGCAAATACCATTAAAATTTGTAACAATTTTGTGTAATTTTTGTCAATACAAGTGTCTGCATTTACTTTCGTGTTTGTTCCTTCTTTGTCCGACAATTTGCCTACAACTACGGAGATATAAGAGCTCTTTCGAAAACCGTAAATACAAATGGGGTAAACTAATGGGTTAGTGTGCCACAACTAGCCTGAGTCAAAAAGACTGTTCATAGCGAGGAAACACACTGACTTACCGGCAAAGCAGATGTTCCGGTTGCAGCTTTCAATAAAGAAAGGTCATGCCTTCTGGGATATGAAAGGTCACAGCACTATTGATTTCTGTGAAAAGGGTGTAAACATTGTCTCTTATTGCCAACTCTTTCGGCAAAATTTATTTTATTTAATAAATGAGCCTCGTACATATAAAGGAAAAGGTGCAACTGTAAACAGTGCTTCCTATTGCCAACTGATTAGGCAAAATTTGTGTTGTTTATTAATTGACTCTCGTACATATAAAGAAAAAGTTGCAATTATAAACAATGCTTTTTTATAGTCCACTCCTTAGGCAACATTACACCTTGTTTATTGAATGACTCTTGTATATATAAAAAAGGAAGCGCGTGATGTCATGGTTAAAGTCATGGGAAATGGAGTCGTCGCCCCGAGTTCAAATCCTGGACGTGCTAATTGCATTTCACTTAGCGCTAAAACCCTTGGGAAAGGTATGAATCCTACTCTCCCTCCAGCTATGGGTAAATAGTAGGGCAGACTGGGCTCTTTAACCTTGGTTAGGCAACGGGTCTAGGAGAAGGAAAACTCTGAATTCAAACCTGTACTCCGCTTAAGAAATTGACCTTGTGTCGCATCCTGCTCGTGCGGAGGGGTTGGTAAATATATATATAAATAAAAAGGTGCAACTGTAATTAGTGCTTCCTATTGCCAAAATATGTCTCATTTATCAATTGATCCGCGTAATATAAAGAAAAGAGTGCTTTCTATGGTCAACTCCTTAGGCAATATTTCATCTTGTTTATTCAATGACCCTCTTATATATATAACAGAATGCGCAACTATAGACAGTGCTTTCTGTTGTCAATATCTAAGGCATTTTCACCTCGTTTATTCAATGAATCTTGTATATATATAAAAGATACAACTGTACACAATGCTTGCTATTGCTAAGTCCTTTGGCAAAATTCATTTTATTTATTAAATGACCCCGTACATATAAAGAAAAATGTGCAATTGTAAACAGTGTTCCCTATTGCCAACTCCTTAGGTAAAATTTATCAAATGATCCACCTATATAGAAAAAAAGGTGCAACTGTAAACAGTGCTTGCTATTGCGAACTCCTTAGGCAAAATCCGCATTTTTATTGAATGACCCTCGTACTAATAAAGAAAAAGGGTCAACTGTAAACAGTACTTTTGATAGCCAACTCCTTAGGCAATATTTCACCTTGTTTATTGAATAACCCTCGTACAAATAAAGAAAAAAGGTGCAACTGTAAACAATGCTTCCCATTGCTAACTCCTTAGGCAAAATCGATCCTTTTTATTGAATGATCCTCGTATAAATAAAGATAAATGTGCAACTATAAACAGTGCTTTTTATGGCCAACTCCTTAGGCAATATTTCACCTTGTTTATTGAAAGACCCTCGTATATATTATGAGAAGGGTGGAATTGTAAACAATGTTTACTATTGCCAACTCCTTTATTTACCATATTTATTGAAAGTCCCTCGAAAATTAATATCTCTCTCTCTCTCTCTCTCTCTCTCTATATATATATATATATATTATATATATATATATATATATATATATATATATAATGAATCTGATTAAAACATCATCTGCAAAATAAATAAATAAATAGATAAATAAATGAAATAGAATAGAATAAAATAGAATAAATAAAACAACCAACCAATAAACAAAACAAAAATCAAACAAACAAACAAAAACAAAAACAAACAAAAATGAATTGCTTGTCAAGTCACGTTTGAAGCATTAATCTTTCATAACATTTCTAATGATTCGTATTCATATGTTAAACCCTGAAACATTAGTAATTTTAGACGGAACTCTATTTACAAAGAACAGGATATAATAAAGGCCGTCTTATACGTAAAGCGACTTTTTTGTGTAAGCAAAACAAAATCAAGTATAATCAATATGTTAATTGACGTCTTACCAGAACTCTTATGGAAATCCAATCTAAATGGAGTATTCTAATAAAACCTACATTTTGCTTACTAGCGACACCAAATCAATGTACTATCAATAGTTTTTTAATTGGTTTCTCTAGTTGAATAATTTGGTTTGGTTTTTGTTTTACGGCATATCAACCTCAGTGGGTCATTTAATGCCGATAAAGTTTTGAAATAAATCAATTCATAATGGATAATACAATTTTTTTTATAAAAACATTTTTCTATTTAACTCATAGATGGGACCCTAACAGGTACTACCACTTCGGGTCAGAGTGGACCAGGGAGCAATGGTGATGAAGGGTGCTCCACATTCCCCAAACCTCCAAAACTGCAGCCTCACCATCAGATAGAGTTTAACGTCATTCCCAGGACATGTAGACCCGCAGCCACCGCCTTCTAGCACCCCTATGATAAAAAGGGGTTGGGACTTGCTATAAGGGCAATATGGTTGGGAAAATCATATAGGTGCTAGGGCTTGACGTGACCAGCCGATTGATCGGAGGGGGCCTCTCCGACCGACCGTCTAGCCCAAGATAGGGCCAAAGTGGAGCATTGCAAGTCACGAACTACTCATCCACCTGGGCTCCATCCTTAAGCATCACGGGTCGCCACCCACGGCCAACAGGTGGCCCCATTGGGGGAGTCTTACCCCTCTGCAGAGGTGCAGTTGGTGCATTCTAACACCCCAGCCGACAGGGCGGTCTAGTTGAATAAAAAAAATAAAACACTTTCTACATTGGGTTATACTTACCATCTTATATCGACGTCTATATTGTACCTATGGAGATGCTCGTAGTGCAATAGTTACCGTCGTATAAAATGGATTCAACGAAGCGAGTTCAAATCGTGGAGGGCGCGTTGTGTAATGGTTAGAATCGTAGGAAATGGACTCGACTGTCCGAGTTCAAATCATAAACGAAGCCACCTAGATTTCAAATAGCGCTAATACCCTTGTGAAAGGCATCTCTCCAATTACTTTCCCTCCATGTATGGGTAAATAGAGCAGACTAGGCTTTTAAACCTTGGTTAGGTAACCGGTGTAGCAGAAGGAAAACTCTGAATTCAAACCTGTTAAATTCCTCCTAGAAAAATTGACATTGTGCCACATCCTACTCGTGCGGAGGGGTTGGTAAATATGTACATCCAACTATTCTGCCTCCAGCTTTGAGTAGACAGTAGGACAGACTGGATTCTTTAACCATGATATTGAAACCGGTTTAGAAGAAGGAAGAACGACTTAACTCGAAATAGCTATTGTTTCATTTAAAAAAAAATTGTAACCTACGAAATCTATATATCTAAGTAAATATCATTAAAATATGATGCATTCTATTCTATGCATTAATGATTTTGCTTATGGCTATAAATTAAATACTAGTTGATAAACTTGCGTAATTCCTGAGGGTATTATGACGTAAGCAGTTACTTAGACGGATAGACCCTTCATCTCCATTATATGTGTTTGTATTGGAATATTTTGCATTATAAGGTGTGTTTAATTCCCCACCTGGATTTATAGACTGGCTTAAGTCACGTGGTCTATTACTCAGGACGGACTTACAGGATTACCAGATCTTTACCAATACTCAGGACGGACTTACAGGATTACCAGATCTTTACCAATACTCAGGACGGACTTACAGGATTACTAGATCTTTACTAATACTCAGGACAGACTTACAGGATTACCAGATCTTTACCAATACTCAGGACGGACTTACAGGATTACTAGATCTTTACTATACTCAGGACAGACTTACAGGATTACCAGATCTTTACCAATACTCAGGACGGACTTACAGGATTACCAGATCTTTACCAATACTCAGGACGGACTTACAGGATTACCAGACTTTACCAATACTCAGGACGGACTTACAGGATTACCAGATCTTTACTAATACTCAGGACAGACTTACAGGATTACCAGATCTTTACCAATAATCAGGACGGACTTACAGGATTACCAGATCTTTACCAATACCAGGACGGACTTACAGGATTACCAGGGACGGAGTTATAGGATTACCAGATATTACCAATACACAGGACGGACTTACAGGATTACCATATCTTTACCAATACAAAGGATGGACTTACAGGATTACCAGATCTTTACCAATACTCAAGACGGACTTACAGGATTACCAGATCTTTTACCAATACTCAGGACGGACTACAGGATTACCAGATCTTTACCGATACTCAGGACGGACTTACAGGATTACCAGATCTTTACCGATACTCAGGACGGACTTACAGGATTACCAGATCTTTATCAATACTCAGGACGGACTTACAGGATTACCAGATCTTTACCGATACTCAGGACGAACTTACAGGATTACCAGATCTTTACCAATACTCAGGACGGACTTACAGGATTACCAGATCTTTACCAATACAAAGGACGGAGTTATAGGATTACCAGATCTTTACCAATACTCAGGACAGACTTACAGGATTATCAGATCTTTACCAGTACACAGGACGGACTTACATGATTACCAGATCTTTACCAATACTCAGAAAAGAATTACAGGATTACCAGATCTTTACCAATACTCAAGACGGACTTACAGGATTACCAGATCTTTACCAATACTCAGGACGGACTTACAGGATTATCAGATCTTTACCAATACTTAGGACGAACTAATAGGATTACCAGATCTTTACCAATACTCAGGACGGACTTACAGGATTACCAGATCTTTACCAATACTCAGGACTGACTTACAGGATTACCAGATCTTTACCAATACTCAGGACGGACTTAGAGGATTACCAGATCTTTACCAATACTCAGAACGGAGTTACAGGATTACCAGATCTTTCCCAATACCCAGGACTCTTTACCAAGGATCTAATTCCATTGGATAAGCGCTCTTGCTTAAGGCCTCCACGATGGCCCAAAAGATCCTAACAGTTTGTACGTGTGTGTGTATATTCCTTCATATTATTGGGTTTAAATTAATACATGTGAAATGTTCAGTGATTCATCTGAGAGTTATTTTCGGTGTAACATATCTAAATAGTAATTCCTGTCTCGGCATTTTTCTGACATTTCAATCTTTGTTTACAAAACCTTGTGAACATGACAACTGGTTTGTTGGTCTTGGATTCGATTCGATTTGTTACTTACACCGGATACTGAGACGATTCAGAACCATTTTCCTCTTTTCTTATCTCGCAAAGTCAAATATAAATATCTATGTCTGTCTATGCTTATCTCTTTCCTTCTTTCTAACTTTCTTTCTGAGTATATATATATATATATATATATATATAATATATATATATATATATTATATATATATATATATTGGTTTGGAGCTTGATTTTGAAGGCTATCACAATGCAGGTGTAAAGAATAAGGTAACAATGGTGTTGTGTGTTAACCTGTATTTTATTCTTGAATTTTCGAGATAAAATCTCTTTTTCAGAAGATCACTGGAACCGAAGTCGTCTTTTTATGGCATTTCTAGTTAAATAATAATTTTTTTTTGAAAATGATGGTATTTTTATAACTGTATTCTCGTGTTGCATGTTTACATGAATGCGTTTTTTTGTTTGTTTGTACGTGTACATTTTCAAAAAAAAAGAGCCCAGTCTGTCCTACTATTTATCCATAGCTGGAGGTAGAGTATAATTCATACCTTTCCCAAGTGTATTAGCGCTAAGTGAAATGCAATTAGCACGTCCGGGATTTGAACTCGGGGCGACGAGTCCATTTCCCATGACTTTAACCATTACACCACGCATTCCACCAAAAACGAAAAGACAATAGGCAATAAAATGAAATAAACAATTTTGTTCTTGGGGCAATCTCTTGATTTTCGTATTGATTTTTGGATTTAGCGAACGCAAGCCGAAAAAGAGCTGGCTTTTTGCCAATCGTCCATTTTAGAGGATTATCCGTTATCTGTAATACAATTCCGGGATTACAGACTTTCTCAATCGACAGAGATCAAGCGCAGCTGCTTCTTGGGGAATCACGAGGCCAAATTCAATCAACTGTTGCCTGAAATTCTTTGAAACATCCTGGATTCAAGTGGTTGTTTGATGTGACGTCACACATACCAAATTGGCACCAACTCGTTAATCAACACCTTTTACGATGGTAAATTCTCCATAATCTAATATGGAGAATTCATTCATTTCTATCACTGGTCACGTAGCATTATGTTTGGGAGCCACTGCGGTAGCGTGTATTGTGTCAAGAACGCCCCGGCGCAACCCATCCCTCTCCAGGTCAACAACTGGCCTGAATTTAGAGTTTTCCTTCTCCTGGACCGGTTGCCATACAAATATTAAAGAGCCAAACTCCACTACAATTTATAGATGCAGGTCAATTCATATCTTTCGCAAGGTTAGGATTATGGCTATGTGAAATGCAAACAGTTTTATTTAGGGTTTGAACTCCAGTAACCGAGTCTAATTTCTACGACCATTAAGCTACGAGCGCCTCTTCTAGACCCTTTCGCCATGAGCGCCGTCCAATTATTATGCTAAATCTAAATAGGCCAGTTTGCGTTATTATTTACCATAACTAGAGGAAGAATATTTGGATTCATATATTTCGCAAAACTAGGATTAGGTCTATGTGAAATGCAAACATTTTTTGTTCAGGATTCGAACCCGTGTAACCGAGTCTACTTTCCAACAACGTCACAAAAGCCATTTCCTAGACTCGTTGCCACTGTTGTATTGTACAAAGCTTCCGGTAAAAAGACAAAGAGAAATATAAAAATATATATTTAAAAAAAAGATGCGTAGGAGTATCTATGAATATAAAGGCCTGAGGGTTCGAGCCGACAGGTCAGTCGGACAGAAGTCCCGGAAGAGAGCACAAGTGAGCGACCCTCGCTACGGTCCATCGATGCCTGCGGGCAATGAGGTTCGTCCACCCTTTACTTCATCATCGCCAGTCACCCCAACAGTAGTAGTAGTCATCGTCAACCCTTGGACATTCCTATTGTCAACGCTCGCCACCCACACCACGGCAGAGATTAAAGAAATAAAGTCAAAGTTCTACTATACCCATGCGTGTTGATTTCATTAAGCGACTACTACATACTTCGCTAGGGTATATATGGTCATATATACCCGCAACGTATACAGATACACGATTTAGAGTAGCGAAGAAGGCCGCTATACAAAATATGACATTTGGTGCCGTGACCAGGATCCCAGTCTGCCCTACTATTTACCCATATATGGAGAGATAATCGTTGAAATCATATATATCGCAAGGTTAGGCTTATGTGACACAATATATGAACGTATGTTGGCCACGGTAGCAAATGGGATACGTGTCACATACCCACATTGACATCACTAATTGGTGTGTGTGAGGGTGAGAGTTCTTCGATAAGAAAGTTCTTGAGGAATATATATATATAGAGAGAGAGACAGACAGACAGAGACAGACAGACAGACAGAGACAGATTAGACTTACTTGGTGGCGAGATCTTATTTCTTTCTTGATGATCCTTCTACCATCTCCTACGGCTGCCATCTTGTTATCTATTTGGGCTGACTTTTAACTAACTTCTTAACTAAGGGAGTTGAGTTCTTCTGAGTAAGGGCTGATTTGGTCATTGCAATTGAATTAACAAGAAATTTTTTGTTTAAAGCTTTTATTCTATCTAGCCCATGATCACCACGCGGGGGAGACCGGCATCAGCCCGTCTTAACCCTTTGACGGCCAGGCTAAATCTCAATACTCTCACCTCACACTTTCTTTCTCACCTTCGCCAAGCCATTCCTCGTCCAATCAAAAAAAAAAAAAATGCCACGCTTCTTTGCTGACATCATCATTCAAATTGTTCCGTTACTGATCACGCCACACTCAAACTTTTCCCTAACTAATCTCTCAAACCACCATCATGGTTCCACGTCATACTTAGTACTATGTGAAATGCAGTTTTATTCAGGATTTGACTCGGATAGCCAACAAAACTAAAATATCTCTAATGATGTCTAGTTGAGCTGGATTTGCCCCCAAACAGCCATAATACCAATAAAATCCTGTGATGTGTGTTATATATCGTTAAGAAATAAATGTTTACATAGTATATGGTGCGAATAATTTGCATACCGGGTTTTAACAAAACCGTGTTCAATAAAAATTACTTAGTTTTATTGATTTCTAACATTATTGTTTTATTTTCAAACGTATTTAAAGCAATCCTATTTATAAAAGTAATTGGTAATTTGCTTGAAGCATTGTTAATTATGTTATTATATATTAATGATTTGAAGGCAATACAATGCACATAAAAATAAAATCAAAAATCTATTTTTTGTCTTATCGATATCAAAGTAAACTTTATCTTCAGAGACGATTTTCGGAAATGGAGCGTTTTTTTTTTTCGTTATTTTTTTTTTTTTTTTTTATATGTTATAAACACGCGTCTCGTGGTGTTCTTTTTTTTTTTAAACACCACGCGGAAGGTCGTGATAGTCGTAATAGCCGTGTTCATTCAATTTCAATTTTATTATTTTCATCTATCTATATATTTATGTATTTTGGTATTATTTATTTTTATTTATTTGATATATGTATATGTAGTAAAATATACATAATATTCACTATATACTATGAGGAACGTGTAATTTAATACAGTATATATAGTAAAATATACATATTATGTACTATTTATTATGAGAAACGTGTATTTTAATTAATTATGTATTCTGTGTTTAATTCTAATCTATTGTTTATACTAGGACCTAATTTAGCTATTAATAAACTTTCTCTAATTCTGAGATTACCAATGTTGCGTATTATTGTTCCTATCTTAACGGAAAAACTATTGTCTTTATTTTTGCATTTGATTAAATGTTTATGGAATGAGGATGCACGTGTGTGGATATGTTCTTTGATTCTAATGTGGAGAGGTCTAGTTGTACTTCCTATATAGAAATTAAGGCATTTGGAGCAATTTATAATTTTATATTGAAATCAATGAGAATAAAGTAAAAATAAGTGTAATCTTTTTTATATTCGCATTTAACTGAATTAGTCTTTCTAATTCAGTACAATATCTAATTTTATTAAAGCTTAGATATTTGTGCCCAGAGGGTTCATGTTTTTTGCTAGTATGAATAGATTAACTTTAAAATCTTCAGAAAATATCGCGAAAAAGCGATGAAGATATTAAGATACACAGATGGTGCAGAATAATGAAAATAGTTGAACTCAAGATTACAGAATACTTTAGAATTAAATGAATAAATTGATTAATAAAAAATCGTAAAAGAAAACGAGAAATTTAAGAGATTTAAATTTCCGAACTTGTTCCAGTATTTCTTGAGAGAATTGCCGATTTTATGTATTAAATTTCACATGTTTAAGCGTTTCGCTGTTATTCGGGGCGACAGCAGGCCTAATCGAAATATCTCGAATGAAAATTTGTGTTTATCAACTTCCCACACAATTCCAAGTCTGCAGATGTCCTAAACCATCTCCTGGAACTTAAGATGGATTTTTCCTGGCTCTGTTTTTCCAAGAAAAAAAAAATAATAGAAAAAATTGCTGATTTAAAATAACTCCAGCAAATTCTAGCGAAAACAAAAGAAAAAAAAACCCCCCCCAAAAAACACAAATCCCAATATAAAATAAAAAACAAAGAAAGAAAGGACACCCAAAACAAAACAAAAAACCCAAAAAGAACATTTTGGATGACAAAAATAGAGTACGTAGTATTAAAACAAATTTTACAAATAGTATATATGGATTTTTTTTTTCAATTTGGAAAAGTATATCGAGGCACAGACAATCTAGAGTATATCTATATGTTTACATTATACACACAAAGACACAGATTAGTGAGAGAGAGAGAAGAGGGAGAGAAGAGAGAGAGAGAGAGAGAGAGAGAGAGAGAGAGAGAGAGGAGAGAGAGAGGAGAGAGAGAGGAAGGGGAGAGGGACGAACCTGTGAAAAGAGAAAGAGATAAGGAAAGGTAAAGTTACAAGGGGGGTTGAGGGGTGAGAGAGAGAGAGGGGATGTGAGAGAGAGGGGGTGAGAGAGAGGATGAGAGAGAGAGGATGAGAGAGAGGGAAGGAGAGGAGAGAGGGGATGAGAGAGAGAGAGAGAGAGAGAGAGAGAGAGAGAGAGAGAGAGAGGAGGAAGGAGAGACAGGGAACCTGTGAAAAGAGAAAGAGATAAGGAAAGGTGTGAGTTACAAGGGAGGTCGAGTAACGGTTATTATCATAGGAAATGGAATCAGAGATCCGAGTTCAATTCCTGGATGTGGCTGTTTGTGTTTAACTTGACGCTAATACAGTTGGAAAAGTCATGAATCTATCACCTCTCATCGCTTACAATCTATGCCAAATAATAGGAAAATGTGTGATTTAGCCTTGATAAGGCAACACGTCTAGGAGAAGGAAAATACAAACCAATTTAAAAGTTAAGCTTGCGTCAACTCCTAGACGTGGCTGAGAGTTTGGGAAATACAGGGGATAAAAAAGATATATGCAAAGTGAGAAAAGATAATGGGAAAAGGAGAGACAAAGAAGAGAGAGAGAGAGAGAGAGAGAGAGAGAGAGAGAGAGAGAGAGACAGATAGAAGCATAGATATATAGAGAGAATGAGAGAGAGAGAATGAGAGAGAGAGAGAGAGAGTAAACAAATGAAAGAGACAGAGGGAAAAGAGACAGAGAGACAGAGACAGACAGACAGGACAGATAGAAGCAGATACAGAGGGAAACAGATATTAACAGTGAGACAGAGACAGAGACAGACAGTTTGCTTCATTGTCTCACGACAAATCAACTTTCGTGAGTTATCTAATGACAAAGGCATACTTATACAATAGTTGTAGGGACATAAGGGGGTTCATGCCTTTTACAAGGGTATTATTTTGAAAGTAAACATAATAGAGTAACTGGGGAGTCGAACTCGCTTACTGCGATGTTACAGTCCAGCATGTTAGCCTCTACCCACGGAGACGCCCACCCAGAGAGAGAGAGAGAGAGAGAGAGAGAGAGAGAGAGAGACGGCTGGGAATAGTAGAGAATGTTGGATAGTATAAAATAGAGTTAGAAATAAATAAAGAAAGATAGGAATAAATACGCACAAACAGACAGACAGATAGGGGGAGACAGAGAACATGTTTGTGAGAAAGAGAGATAGAGTGATCGTTGGTATTTATCGACAGTAAGACGATTCTGATCTGTTTTGTATCGATTTACGTTTTAGCTATGAAAAATAAATAAATGAAACGTGCATGCTCACATATTGTCATATATATATAAGCATATATGGAGATATACCCACCCATATATACCTAAGTATATTTCTATAACTACATACAAACCAACCTGCAACCCACTACACGAACCTGAACCCGTACGTATGTAGTTATTTATGGGACAAGAGTGAATGGTCTGCTAGTTTAGATATACGAGGGGCATATTCCTCTAAGGTTTTCTATATCCCAGCTTCCATTTTCCAGAATATCTTTTGGTTACAAAATATCAGTTCTGTAGAGTTTAGTAATAATAACTGATAATAAATATCTTATCTTATGGATAACATATACCCGAATGTTTTCCAATTGGATACATAGCGCAACGGTTATGGCCACGGGCAATAATAACTCAGGATATTTAAAATAACTTAACATATTGTCATATATCCATGATCAACGGAATGAGAACGGATTAAATAAAGGGTTCGGTTCAAAGTTCCGTGAAGGCTCCCGATTTCAACCAGAAGGTCCCCGAGTTCGATGGAGGGCATATCAACCGAAACGTTGTGTATATAACAATACCGATGAGGACAACAACAAAAAATATAATAATTAAAAATAGATAAGATACAATAAACAGCAAATGCTGGGTGTGTGGAGACAAAGGCGAGACAATCAAACATAAATGTTTCTTCGCTGGCCATTTACACCAAGACTTACACGTTCTCGCTTCATTGGCGAAATAAAATGTGCTCTATATATTTTTGTCCTCTGGTTGTTCAATATGGCCTAATATTTATCGACATTGAACTGTCTTGGCTGTGTTTTCCTTTATAGCTCGTTTATGTGCTATTTTTATTCAATGAAGGCTACTGAATGACGAATGCCTTATCATTGTTTAGTAACGGCATCAGCCCATCCGCTAATTTACCAAGTTGGGAGTGACTTAAGTCTTTTTGTGAGCAATTACTGGAGATATTGTTGTAGGCAGTGCTTGTAGAAATTTGTGTCTCACAATGTCATCACTAATTTCAATCCGTTTAGCTACGGATAGCATTTCATGTAAATATGCTGACGGTCGTCCTGAAATCGTTGTTGCCGCCATTAACTTTTCTATGAGCTCTGGTTTTGTCCTTTCGTGTGCCTCTATAAGACTGTGTTTTAATTCTTCATAGTCTTGTGATTCAAGGGTTGCATTTGGTATTTTAGCGACTTCTACAGCTGGTAACGATGACACTACTGTATAGAATATTGTTTTTGGTGTGGTCACATTTCGCAGATGGAACTGGGCTTCCAATATGGTAAACCACCCATTCATTGCAGTCTCCATAAAATCGGGTGCTTTTATATTGACTTGTTGATTTATGTCCTCCGTCGTCTGTTCCATTTTTTTAAATGTATATATATATATATATATATATATATATATATATATATATATCTTGTATGAGGTTGCGTCTTCCTTGTTCGTCGGGGTCACTAATTGTAGTGTGATGTGTGTTATATTCAAGTGAATGTAGCAAACTAGGACAACAAGAATACAAGCCTAGGCACGATTGGGTTGGAAAGGTGATCCACTGGGAATTGTGCAAGAAACTAAATTTTGACCATACAACAAAATGGTATATGCATAAATCAGAAACTGTTCTTGAGAATGAACGCATACAACTCTCTGGGACTTTGAGATAAAGACGGATCGCCTCATCTCAGGCAGAAGACCAGACCTAGTATTGATTAACAAGAAAATGAGTACCTATCAACTGGCAGATGTTGCAGTTCTAGCAAATCATAAGGTGCCGATGAAAGAAAGTGAAAAGATAGACAAACATCTTTACCTAGCTAGAGAATTGAAAAAGATTGTTGAATATGAGGGTGGTAGTGATACCAATTGTAGTTGGTGCACTTGGAACGGTCCCCAAAAGTTTAGAAAACAAACTAGAGGAACCGTAAATCAGAGCAAGAACCGAGACCATCCATACAATGTTACATAATTATTAGACACCTAATGATTATGGCAATAGTGTAGAAATCATAATGGCGATTAGTGCAGTTGATGGCCTTGAGAATGAGTGACAACGCTTGACCTCACTCTCACCTTGCTTTCCGGGGATAAATCGTGAGAACCGGAAGGCATAGAAGACCCTGTTCCAGTTTAAGGATACTAAGTAACTCAGTCAGTTAGAAGTTAGAAACTGACCTAGTAACATGTGAGTCTCACTGCGCAGAATGTCTGGTTGGGGATTTACAAATAAAGTAACATCAACGTAAATCGAAGTCTTGTGTTTATTACTTAAAAACTAACAATGACACAGGGCTTCTGATAAGGAGTGATCCCTAACAGAAACCAGACCCGAAGTCCCAATAGAAGACCAGACCTTAGAAGATATACCAGACCAAGATGTTAGAAGATAGAACCAAAGCCGACCAGAAGAAAAGACGACCAGAGTAAGAAGTATGAAGGGTATACAACATTATATCGATTTGGTATGTGAAAACCTCAGTACGTACCAACAACACCATTGTTCAGATCGGCTAGAATACTCAGAATAGTCCTGGAGACCTGAAAAAATTTGTTGTCACTCAGGCTCCAGTGAAAGACTATCAGCTTACGCTGTGTGAAATCAAACCTAATAATAATGAATAATACAAAAATCTAAATAACACATAGGAATAATACTTGAGTGTGCAGAGGACATTAAATTCTGTTTGGTGAAACACAAGATTGTGTAAGTGTTTCACCTTCTATACTTTCCTGACCTAGCTCTGTAATACTTTTTCTTATTCCTAAATTGAGAATTTATTTCAATGATATGATCTGAGGCCATGGAGAACACAAAATTAATAAAACGATGCACCTTCACACAATAGCAAACGAAGATTCTTATAAGGTGTTTTGACCAATGGAAAACTCACGGGAAATCCGATCGATTGATTTATTGATCATTGAATTATATCATTTAATAAGTAAAAATCTAAAACTTTTTTAAAAACTTTTCCTCATTACAAACATATGCTCGATTTTTATGCTCAATGATATCTCTTTTCTGAGTTTATATGCGACATTTATGTACCAAAAAGACACTATGTACAGTAGATTAAGCCTCTTGACCCAAATATATATATATATATATATTAATATAATATATAATATATATATATATATATATATATATATTACAAGTTTTAACCAAAGACTTCTCCGACAGGATTGTCTGTACAGTTCAACAAAACTTGTTTAAAAAAAAATGCTGCCAGATTACTCTTATTTATATATATATATTATATATATATATATATATATAATTATTTTATTGATTATTTCTATACTTGCAATTTCACCGAAAACGTTCAAAAGAAAAAAACAACACACACACACACACACACACACACACATATATATATATATATATATATATATATATTATATATATAATATATAATATATATATATATATATATATATATATATATATATTATAATCTCCTCACGACATAGGAGAATTTTTAAAATGTTGTCGCTGTTTGCAGAGCTCAATGTGTGCTCTTATTGTGAGAGTCACAGAGCAAATTCATAAGTCAAAATATAAAATATAACAGAAGACTTAGATTTTTCACTTTATAGACTATTTCAAGAACATCCCTCGCAATCTGATGATTTGGGGTGTTAGACTCTTGTCTAAGCTTCCGGAAATAGCTATAATGCAAAAGATTTAAGTATTCTGTCATATTTTATTTACTTATATATATATTTATATATTATATATATATATATATATATATATATATATATATATATATAAAAGTCGACGGGGCGGCCCTAAAGTCGGTATCAGCCAGTCAGCGAGGGAGTCTATCTCCTTTCAATAGTGCTAGACCAAGGAGATTGTTTTAGCATCTGAGGTGGAGCGCCACACCTACCATCAGCTCCTTACTTTACCGCACAGATCCCTGTGCTACTTATACGCTGAGTTGGTGGGGACCGGTATCGAACTAGGAACCTTGTGGTTTCTAGCCGAACGCTCTACCGACTGAGCTAACCCGGCCCCTATATATATATACCAAACTTGTTGGTAAATCCTCGCGGTGAGAAAAAAACCAGCAAATACTTTGATTGTAAAAATATACTACCAAACATCACCCGGGGATAAAAAAAAGATTTGGAAAGAAGAAAAGACCAAGATAATCGTACCAACCAAAAATAATCTATTTCTACAATATTTGGCCTAAAGAAAAAAACAATTTATATGTATATATATATATTCATACAAAACCGCCAGGAAACTAAAGCTAATAAGTAAAAAGTGCTCAATACCTAAGTAGAGCAAATAATAAAGATAAACCTAATGAGTCAGATAAACCTACTAAAAGAGAAACATAAATGTTATTCACTAATACATTATTCCATGTACTAGACATGAGACTTTGATGAGTTGTGAATCACCTGCGCACTGTACACAATAAATTTCATTATTATCATTATAAATGCATGTTTCTGTTTAGCCGGGGTTATCTGATGTCACTTGTCTGCCATTCACACGATCTCTGACCACTGACCAACTTGCCTAAAATTTCAATCTTCTCATTTACCATGCCCCCTTTCTTAAAATACGTTAGAGAATGAAAACAATATTAGAGAATCATAACACCAAGTTAGATCAATAACACCAAGTCTAATATCCGACTAAGAGTCGGTCTTAGCCCTGGAGAGCACTTAGCGAAACTTTGAGTAGGTTTATCTGACTCATTAGGTTTATATATATATATATAATATATATATATATAATATATATATATATAAGAGATTTATCCACAACTTGGTAGTAAGGGATGATTCTATATGTGATTTCTAAGATCCACTGTATTAATATTGATGATCGAGTATGTATAAAAACAGCGAATCTTTAAATCACTGAAGAGAGCTCAATGTATAATAAACTTTTTAGATTATATACAGAGCAATATTTATCAATAAAGGAAGGAAGAACTCAACACCGTAATTCCATAATAAATTTATTTCGACCAAAATTGGGGCCTATATAAATCTAAGTTGATTTAATACAGCTCCCCAAAATTCCGACTCATCAGATGGGTCTCAATTCACTTATCTTTTCTTTTATTATTTTTTTTCTTCTTTTTTTTTAAAACTACAAAAGGGAGGGTTAAACCACAAAATCTTTCTTTTAAATGGATAAGTGAATTGAGACCCATCTGATGAGACGGAATTTTGGGGAGCTGTATTAAATCAACTTAGATTTATATAGGCCCCAATTTTGGTCGAAATAAATTTATTATGGAATTACGGTGTTGAGTTCTTCCTTCCTTTATATATATATATATATATATATATATATATATCTTATTATAATGGAGATTGTGTGTTTTCTGTCTGTAACCGAAACTATATTACTATTCAAGTAACAATTCCCTTATTTATTTACGTCACATTCTACAGGATTTTATTTTTATTTAAACCTCAATTATTAATAAAATTGTTTTACATTATTAATACCGTTGGCCTTATCTACATACTAATAACATACAATTGTATTTATATATACAACGAAATAGCAGTTTACAGTGTGAATGGAAAGGCTAATTTGCATATTGATATTAAACATTTGATTTTAATAAATATATGCTTAGTATTATTGATTTCTAATTGTTTGGTTTTATCTTAATGAATATTATCTAAAATCTCGTGGATAAATCTTAAAAGAAATCCATTAACAAGAAAAAATAACTGTAATTTTATTCTTTACTTCCTATTTTAACCAAATAGTTAAATTGCATTCTTATTTAGTTTCATTAGCATTTCTAATTTGATGCAATATTTTATTAACATTAAAACTTAAATACTTGCACCGGAGGGTGCATATATTTGCTAGTATAATATATATATATATATATTATATATATAATATATATCTGTGCCTGTGCATGTTTGTGTTTGTGTTTGAGTATGTGTAGCTTAAGTGTTAAACTGATACTGAAGACATGGAAGGGAAATGAAAAAAAACACCAGACGAAAAAAAAACCCAAAAAACACACACTTGTTCATAAATGCGAAATCAATGGTGAGGTCAGTAATCGAGGCGAAAGTATTGTTTTAAAAAGTTCGTGTCATAAACTCTATCCATTTCAAAAGATGGATAACCTCCTTTATTTCGTTACACCTCAATGGCTCGAGTATTTTCCCCTGACGGGAATAAACAATTATTTTATGTTAACATTGACAAGTATTATTCCACCAGGAAAATGATCAGATCGGAGGTAAGTAGATAGGTAATCAATTTCATTGTTCTATCGGTTTTTATCAATGGTGTCATGTTTTATTGTCGAAACACACTATTTTTTTTCTCTTTCTTCCAGCTATGCTCTGCTCTACTACAATTATAGTAACATGGTAGGCACATGGTAAAATGGTTTCCATTGAAGGAAATGGACAAGGCGACCCTAGTTCAAATCTTGGACAAACCCTTTTCATTCCACTTTCATATCAGTGCCCTTATGAAAGGCATGAATCCATGTTATATACCCTACCTATGAACATGAATCTGGTCGGCATCCTTAGTTCCAGATGTAGTAAGTAAGTAAGCAAGCCAATAAGAATCCGGTGTTATAGTATTCTTTGTAAGTCCGACGTCCAAGATGGTCCGAATAGCAATGAGCCAAGGTTAAGAATCAGACCTCTATAAATACACCAACAGCAGCAGCAGCACTGCCAGTGATTGGACAATGGATTGCCTTCGGTGGTCACGTGGTATTCAACGAGTCTATATTTACGAGTAGGCATCTATCACACGCCTTATATCTTAAAAACTGCAACATGGGTATTTCCCAATCCTCATGAATACGTGAGTATTATGCTGGCTGAGTAGTCTTATACCACTAGCAGTGGTTTACCTTCTTCACACTGCTGGAGAGTATTCTATTCTATTTTGTTAATCTTATAAAGATTCCATTTCATTTCCAACCCCCATTTGGTTATTTCTCATTTAGTTAGGTTACTACAATTAATCTCCACCCTGTCGGCTGGGGCGTTAGAATGTACCGACTGCACCTCTGCAGAGGGGTAAGACTCCCCCAATGGGGCCACCTGTTGGCCGTGGGTGGCGACCCGTGATGCTTAAGGATAGAGCCCAGGTGGATGAGCAGTTCATGACATGCAATACTCCACTTTGGCCGTATCTTGGGCTAGACGGGCGGTCGGAGAGGCCCCTCCGATCAATCGGCTGGTCACGTCAAGCCCTAGCACCTATATGATTTTCCCAATCCTATTGCCTTATGGCAAGCCCAGACCCTTTTTATCATATGGGTGCTAGAAGGCGGTGTCTGCGGGTCTACATGTCCTGGGAATGATGATAAACTCTATCTGATGGTGAGGTTCCAGTTTTGGAGGTTTGGGGAATGTGGAGCACCCCTTCATCACCATTGCTCCCTGGTCCACTCTGACCCGGAGTGGTAGTACCTGTTAGGGTCCCATCTATGGGTTAAATAGAAAAATGTATTTATTAAAAAATTGTATTATCCATTAAGAATTGATTTATTTCAAAACTTTATCGGCATTAAATGACCCACTGAGGTAGATATGCCGTAAAACAAAACAAACCAAACATACAATTAATCTCTTCTTTCCTCAGTAATAGATAAAAAGTAGAGCAAACTGGACTCTTTAGTAGTAGAAACTGTCAAGGTTTAATCTATGGATCAAATAGATTTATTTAAAAATTATTCATATTCAATAGGACTGTATGCAAAAAATTATTTTAAACAACTGTTGTGGAGGGACAGATTAGCGTAGCGGTTATGGTCGTAGGAAACAGAATCGTTGATCCGAATTCAAATCCTGGACGAGGCTGACTGCGCTTCAGTTCGTGTACACAGATCGTCGAACACACACACACACACACACACACACACACACACTTTTAAAAGACTTTTGAGTTTCTGGTCGAAATAAATTATTACGGAATGACGGTTTGTTAAGTTTTTCTTTCTTAGAAAGTTAAATATTACTCTGTATTTAATCTAATGTATTGGTTATTACACATTGAGCTCTCTTTAGGGATTCATGAAAATCCTTGCATGAATATATGTTTGCATCTACAAGAGCATACAGTATGGTTATACAGTGAGATTTTGAAGATCCCAAATAGAACCATCCCTTACAACCAGTCATTTGGATTACCTTACACACACACACACACACACACACACACACATATATATATATATATATATATATATATATATATATATATATATATATATATAGAGAGAGAGAGAGAGAGAGAGAGAGAGAGAGAGAGAGAGATTCTTGCCTTGATGAGCTACTAAGTGAAAAACTATTAGTAAGTATATGTGACTCATTAGAATTAACATTACAATTTGCTCCACTGAGATATCGAGCACTGGTTACATTTCATTCTTATAACTATCCTAGAGGTTATATATATATATATATATATATATATATATATATATATATATATTCTTTTTTTCTTCTTTTTACCTAGTGTTATAGTGTTAATCGATTATTTTCGTGTGTGTGTGTGTGTGTGTGTGTTTGTGTGTGGTGTTATGTGTGTGTAGTCATCCACAGACACCGTGTTTCGACGTATGATGTCTCTTCACTGTGACTAGACATTAATAGACTACATCCAGTAAGGATGAAAACCGAGTAGATCTATCATCAATCAGACATCTTAACCCCTCGGCCATCAACACCTACCGACTGGAACGAGTTTTTTTGGGGGGGTGGGAGGGAGCATATACATATAAGTTTTAGTAGTGTATAAAGAAAGTCAACGATACTTGGAAAGTCAGATTCTGGCCTAATCGATCATCAGAGCAATAATTAATAAATAATAATAAAAAGAAAGAAAGAAAAGAAAGAAAGAAAATAAAGAAAAGAAAGAAAGAAAGAAAAGAAAGAAAGGAGCAAAAAGAAATAAATAAAAAAGAAAGACGTGAAAAAAGAGAAAGAAAGAAGGAGAGAAAAGTAAGATAGAATGGAACGAAAATGAAATTATGACAAAAGGAAAAAAAAAAAGAGAGATGAACGAAATAGAAAGAAAGAAAGAGAAGAAAGAAAAAAAGGAGAAAGAAAGAAAGAAGAAAAAAACGAAAGAAATGAAAAAAGGTAAGACAGAAAGAAAGAAAATGAAGAATGAAATAAGTAAAAAGAAGAAAAATTGGAAGAATGAAAGAAACATGAATTAATAAATGAATAAATAAAAAGACGTAAAAGTAGAAAATAAAGTTAAAATTAGAATTAAATTCCCTAAAAAAATTTTAAGTTTCCTAATTTATTAGATTAATGAAAAATCTTTAAAAGTTTTTTAAAAAGTGGCTTAAAATTTATTTGTATTAAATAGGAAATCAAGGTGTGTCCTAAAAGTATCGAGATTGAAACTGTATTTACCAAGATAGGAATGAACAATGAATAATGTAAGGTTAATGTTTTTATAATACAAGGTAATATATTATTAATATATATATACAACGGTGCTTGGAGACTGACATATATATGGTATAGATATATTAGAAGTTTGTCTTACTAAGAGAACCAAACCAAACTGCCCGTCTACAGAGCGTGTGTTCTCAGTACTCTCCTATACAGTAACGAAGCCTGGATCACATACCCACGCCACGTGAGGAAACTGAACAATTTCCACCTCAGATGCCTACGCCGCATTCTACGCATTCGCTGGCAGGACAAAGTGCCCAACACAGACGTGCTGAAACGAGCAAACATAAATTGTATGCCCGCCATCAGCTGTGAGAGACGCCTGCATTGGCTTGGCCATGTCAGGAGGATGGACAAAGGCCGCACCCCCAAAGATCTACTATATGGAGAGTTGGTAAAGGGCACCTGACAGGTAGGGAGACCACGCCTGCGCTTTAAAAATGTCTGCAAGAGGTACATAAAGACATGCCACGCCGACATCAACACATGGGAGGCTTATGCAGAAGACCGTACGATCTGTCGCCTCTTCGTCAAAATAGGAATGAAAAGGAGTGAAAAAGAGAAGACCGAAGCCACTACAGAAAAGAGAGCCATAAGGAAGTAGGGAAAACAGCATCTGCAGCAAGTACCACCGTTTGTTTGCAATCACTGCACCAGAGATTGCCAATCAAAAATTGGTCTGTTCAGCCACACACGCAGTTGCAGATAAAAAAGTGGACACTACGCCATCGTCTTTAGTAGACGGAAGGCTGCCAACAAATATTAGACGTTTATACGAGCAATATTTGTGAAAAAATTAAGGAGACTATATTTTAATGGCAGACTTTTTAAAAGATATATTAGCGAGTGGACTTCAAACTCGCGTTTTACTATATTGCAGTCTAGCATATTAACCACTAGGCCACAAAATGTCGGAAAGTTTTGGAATCCAGGGGAAACAAAGATGAAGATTTCTAACACTTCTATAATGTTTATTTTTAAGGACACAGACACTGTTAATCTATACATATATAAGGGCCTTAGCGTGTAGGGCAAATAAACTCGGCCAGGATTTGAAATCGTTTTGCCCATTTCATTTCGTTGGACTATAACCGTTACACGAATGTGTATGTGATTGTGTGATTGCCTGTGTGTGTGATTGTGTGATTGCATGAGAGAGAGAGAGAGAGAGAGAGAGAGAGAGAGAGAGAGAGAGAGAGAGAGAGGTGGGTAGAAAGAAAGAGAGAGAAAATCTGAGAGGCAGAGAGAGAGATAAAAAGAGAGAGAGAGGGGGAGAAGGAGAGTGCGTGTGTGTGTGTGTGTGAGAGAGAAGAGAAGAGAGAGGAGAGAGAGAGAGAGAAGAGAGAGAGAGAGAGAAACAAGATATAGAACGAGAAAAAGATATATGATAGGAAGAGAGATGCTGATAGACAGATAGATAGATAGATAGACAGACAGACAGATATATAGAGAGGGAAAGATAAAAGATAGAAAGTAGATATGGAACGAGATAGAGGAAGCATAGATAGATAGATAGATAGATAGAGAGAGAGAGAGAGAGAGAGAGAGGAGAGAGAGAGAGAGAGAGAGAGAGAGAGAGAGAGAGAATATGAATCTTAAACACGTGGTCTAAATCGATGAAATTTGAGATACACAAAAGTTTTAAATCAATTTGCAGTTCGTGTTCGATTTTAAACAATTTTGTTGCATCGATTTTTTTAAAAACATTTTTTTCCGTTTAATAGTTAGAAACTTTTAGTTTTAATTTCATTTTTATTTTTTATTTCTTTTATTTCATTTTTATTTCATTTTTATTTTTATTTTTTCTTTCTTGCTCGCTACAAAAATAATTGCAATTTTGGTTATTTTCAAAATGTTCACATAAACTATTATTTAACTATGTCGATACAATGTAACATTTTACAGCTCGAATATTCTTCCAATTTCTCCTTCGGGATTAGTTTTCACTGTTTATTCTTGTTTATTTGAGCCTGTCAAATTAAAGATGGGACGAGTAAATTCGAGCCATTTTATTTGTTCAAAATGGGAAGCAAAACAACAGAAAAAAGAACTTGCAATATTAACCGAGCTTTTATTCACGAGACTGCGAAACATTTATTTATTTGTTCTTCTTCTTCTTCTTCTTCTTCTTCTTCTTCTTCTTCTTCTTCTTCTTATTATTATTATTATTATTATTATTATTATTATTATTATTATTATTAGTTTTTTCACACCAGCCGTAGCTGTTGGTTCACTTGAGGCTAAGTGACAGCAAGTCTCCTCAGGTTTCCAAGACTCTTCTGAGTTTTCTAACCGATCCAAACAATGCTGTAGTTTGGATGGTCTCGGTTCTTCTGATTTCCAGTTCAACCAAATTCTTTTCCAGAGCTTTGGGGACCGTTCCAAGGGCACTAATTACAATTGATACTACCTTCACCTTCATATTCCAGTATCCTCAGTTCTTTAGCAATGTCTACGTATTTATTATTATTATTATTATTATTATTATTATTATTATTAGTTTTTCCCACCAACATTAGCTGATGGTCTATCCCTGGATTCTTCTTCTTCTTCTTCTTCTTCTTCTTCTTCTTATTATTATTATTATTATTATTATTATTATTATTATTATTATTCACTGCTTTTGAGTTTTTCTCATCAGCATTATTTAAATGGCCTCTCACGGGAGTCTGACTAACCACACACACACACACACACACACACACACCACACATATATATTATATATATATTATATATATATATATATATGTCTATAGCTCTGCTGATGAGGCCTAATAGGCCGAAATGTACATACAGAAATTAATTTTCTCGATTTGTTTAGCCTTACATTTGAATAAGTGTGCCCGCCTAATTCATTAATTATTAATTAAATTAATTTTCAAAATTAGGTACGACTTCAATTAAGCACATATTCTCTATATATATATATATTATATATATATATATATAGAATATATATATCTACGACTTCAATTAAGCACATATCTTATATATATTATATATATATATATATATATATATATTTGCCGAGTGATTGGATCTCTGCCACACGATAACACCTAATTCTTGTCAATCGTCAAATCTCCAATGTTGTTGGTATATTTTAATATAGACTTATCGTAAGAAAAAAAAAAGCTAGCATGATTTAATGTCGATACCGATACGATGAGAGAAATGTGGACAAAAATCCTAAACAAATAAGCTGTGAGGAAGAAGGAAAAATAAAGTAGAAAAAAATACATGTACTATTAAATAAAGATATAAAAGTGAGATCTAATAAGTTGGTTGGCAAAGGAGAAAAAGTGAACAAGAGATTTATTCTCTGTGAACGCAACAACTGGGAGTTCACGTTTTAAATTATAAATATTCAAAAACAATTTCAGATGTCTGATTCTGAGAAAGCCAAACGTTGGTTGAATATTAAATAGCTACACAGTACTTACAATGAACGATAGCTTATCTCTGTACCTAAAGTAACACTTCATATATATATATTATTATATATATATATATATATATATATATATATATATATATATATATATATATATATATATATATATATATATATATATATATATATTCGTTTCATTTCTGTCGGAGGGAAATCGTAAGTATACATCACTGATGAGACTTAATAAAGTAGAAACACCTGCTGTACGATGTTCTATGTAGGGGCAATATTTGCCGAGTTCGCTTGTCATGATTATTTTCATTAATTTTATACTATATACGCATTGTAACTGCCTTCAAGCAAAAAATATAAATAATAATAATAATGATAATAATAATAATAATAATAATATATATATGCATGTATGTAACATTTACACACACACACACTCACATACACACAGACATACAGACACACATACACACACACAACACACCACACAGACACACACACACACATATATATATATATATATATATATATATATATATATATGTATATGCAGAATTTCTTCTTTAAGGCATATATTATTGAACAATGCATCCACTTTTTGTCTGCAAATTTTGTTCCTTGTCCTTTCAAATTGCTGGATTGATCTAATAATATCTGGCGAAAATTGGCTGATATATTTGCCATAGGTAAGTTTCCAAGTACTTTCCGCCCTATCGTGGGCCATCTTCAGGGGTAGTTCATAAACCATACAACAATGGGTTGGTCAATTCCGCTATTGTATTTATATTAGATCAATCCGGATGTCTGACTCTAAGAAAGCCAAACGTTGGTTGAATATTAAATAGCTACACAGTACTTAACATGAACGATAGCTTATCTCTGTACCTAAAGTAACACCTTCATATATATATATATATTATATAATATATATATATATAATATATACTAAGCAATTTAAGCACGCTCCGGTGCAAGTTTTTCAGTTTTAAAATATAATAAAATATCATGTTAAATTAGAAAGGCTAATAACACTAAATAAGAATGCAAATAAAAGATTTGGAACAGAGGGGGTATTATCGAAAAATAGAACAGCTTTGAAACTAACTCTTCCATCATTTTCCATTACTCCCTCTTTCATTGGTAAATTTTTCCTAATTTAACTCTTACTTAAATAGGATAATATTACAGTTATTCTTTCTTGTTTAATGAATTTCTTTAAAGATTTTATCCCAGAGATTGTTGCTCATATTCAATAAGATAAAACCAAACAATTAGAAATCAATAATACTTAGCATATATTTATTAAAATCAATTTTTTAAGATCAATATGCAAATTAGCCTTCCCATTCACACTGTAAACCAGTATTTTTTTGTATATATAAATACAATTGCGTATTTTAGTATGTAGATATGGTCAACAGTCTTAATAATGTAAACAATTTTATTATTCATTGAGGTTTAAATAAAATAAAATCATGGAGAATGTGATGTAAAATAACTAAGGGAACTGTGAATTAAGTAGTAATATAGTTTTTCGGTTACAGAGAGAAAAACACACAATCTCCATTATAATAAGATATATATATATATATATGTGTGTGTGTGAAGTAAAAAAAA
>CM042160.1:7192410-7194910 GCA_023376005.1 Doryteuthis pealeii
GAGTAGAGCTAATTTATTATAATAATGGTACACAGTAATAACCTACTCGAGTTTCACCATGAGGATCTTTAGGGTTAAATCTACTGGATTAATCAAGATATTGATTAATTGCTGTTGATTGCACGTGTGTATTTTTTGCGATGACGGTTGGTTATAGATCCGCAGTCAAGGAACGCTGGCTTGAAATTCAAAATGAACGGAAGTGGCATTTTTCTGAAGGGTCAAAATATAAACATTGTTAGAAATCCGCTTTGTGCTATTGTTTTAATGGTTTATGCAAAATAGCCCTTGTGGGTTGACATGCTGTTAAAATCCAATATGATCAAACTGAAGTGGGGTGGAAAATCTTAAATAGAGCGTCCTTATGCAATGAAGAGTGATTGTATTATCGGATTCCCAAAATCGAACAGTGCTAACTTGAGAAAGATAATTGGGTTCAAATTGCAAGCATGAAAATAATTGTATCTTTTGTCATTTGTCATTGGAAGGGATTAGATCAGGTGACGGAAAATATTTATCTCCTAAGACGAGAATAACATATATCAATGGAGAAAATGATTCTGATTGCTCACTTTCGGATCATAAAAACGTGAAACTCAGCGTAGTGAGAGTGAAGTTTCCTGATTTTATTTATAGTACTATCTGTATTAAAAATATGAAAAATATTTACATTTGAACACCCCAAAATATAAGAGTATCCCCGATATATAAAGGTATATATGTATATTTATAGGCCTATATATATGAAGAAATGTGTATTTATGGAAGTTACACACACGCACTGATGCACGTACACGCAAACACACCACACACACACACACACACACACACACATGTATGTATAGAGAGCTTAATTTAGTGTATTCATTCAAATACATATACATATACATTTGTGCGATTGATTATGTAGTTATTAATGAGAAATACACTATTGTATATATATATATATATATATATATATATATATATATATATATTATATATATATATGTATATTGATATCTATTAATATATGTTTATATCTATATCTATATATCTGTCTGTCTCTCTTTCTATATATATATATATGTGTGTGTGTGTGTGTGTGTGTGTGTGTTTTAGTGGGTCCACGTATGCTTCTCAGTTGATATATATATATATATATATATATATATATATATATATATATATAAGATATTTTTTGGGTTTTTAGTATTAAACATTATGTGTGAAATTATGCACACATACATACGGATTAAACACAGATTTACGATTTCTCAACCCATATAATAATTTCTCTATCACTAACACTATCACTACAGTACGGAATGCAAACACACAATCTCCCATAATCAGAAAAAATCAACACGTGGAACGATGACAGCCACAAGATACTAATAATCATGCCGACACAAAAAAAACACACAGACCAGCAGCCGCAAATAAACACAACAAACGAGTGGTAGCATAAAAAAGAAAAGAGAAGAGATCACTAGAGGTGGCCGTCCCCATACCACCCACGGATGATACCACCAACATCAACGAAAGAGTATATATAGATGAAAAAAAAGGACAGATCAGCCATTCTATTCGTTTTGAAGAAGGGTTAAAACATCCCCGAAATATTTACGAAATAAAACAAAACTTAACATTCAAAAACCGAGTTTCTTATATTTCACACCCAATGCTTCATACTAAATCCCAAATAATATATATCATATATATATATTTGTCAAGATTATTTTCTATAATTATCGAATTTTATGCGATACATGCATTTATAATTGCCTTCAAGCAAAAATATAAATAATAATTTATTCAACATTGCTTCTATAAACAAACATCCAAAAATCTTATTCACTTCGCCGAAGAGCTTACGGCCGGGTTTGTTTACTAAATAAGCGTCCACTTGCCTACTATGGCAGGGGCGTGTAATAATAGTATCATTGACAAGGTTAATTTCGCAGGGATTGTTCGCTATGTGCCGGCAGCCGAACGGATATGGTCTCTGACTATGCCTGTGAAGTCCCAGTTTCGATTCCTGTCGGAGGGGAGTCGTTAGTATACATTGCTGAAGAGACTTAATAAAGTCGAAACAGTCTGTACGGTGTTCTGCATGGCGAGCCATCCTTTGCGGGATTTACTTGTCAAGATTATTTTCTATAATTATCGAATTTTATGCGATACATGCATTTATAATTGCCTTCAAGCAAAAATATAACTAATAATTTATTCAACATTGCTTCTATAAACAAACATCCAAAAATCTTATTCACTTCGCCGAAGAGCTTACGGCCGGGTTTGTTTACTAAATAAGCGTCCACTTGCCTACTATGGCAGGGGCGTGTAATAATAGTATCATTGACAAGGTTAATTTCGCAGGGATTGTTCGCTATGTGCCGGCAGCCGAACGGATATGGTCTCTGACTATGCCTGTGAAGTCCCGGTTTCGATTCCTGTCGGAGGGGAGTCGTTAGTATACATCGCTGAAGAGACTTAATAAAGTCGAAACAGTCTGTAC